>PGCI01000054.1:0-373524 GCA_002873125.1 Puccinia coronata f. sp. avenae | reverse complement strand
AATCAAACATTATCTTAAAGTCCTCAGATTGCGCAAAGAAGAGGAAATAGCTAACTATCAACCTTCTGATTGGGAAAAACTTACGCCTACAGAACAGTTCCAACTTGCTCTTTTTCACTCTCACCAACGTGCTCAACAGGACACAGAACTTCTCATCAAACTCAACTCCATCAACAGGAGGAATCAAGAGAACAAGAGGCGTGCAGATTTCAAAGAACTCTAGAATATAAACAAAACTTTTACAATAGTCAGTTTAATTCTTCTTATCTCTAAATAAAACTATTAAAATTACCAAAAAATACTTATTTTTACGCCTGAATTTTATCTAGTGTCTTCCACTACCTCTCCAAGCACTTCCAACACTTCTACTTCATCTACCACGGCTCCAGCTACCTCTGTGGCCAATTCTATTACCCCACTTACAGCTCCACCAACAAGTAAGTTTATTATTTACCTTAATTAAATTTTTCGTGGCCCTTTTTCACTAATATGTCCCGTGAAAATAGTCCTGTCAGGAAGTCTACCAGGGCTCACAAGCCTGATCTCCACGGCCCCTTACCCCCGCCCACTAGACAACCTAGGAGCAGAGAAGTTGCCACGGAACTTGGCCTTCAAGAAGACCACCCCCAGTCTCCCCAATCCTCAAGCCATGGACGTGGACGTGGAACCAACCCCTTCCACCTCCTTGGCCAGTATCCAGAAACCCCAGACGGAGGAAGAGGACTTGGAAATTCAGGTGGTGAGCACGTCCAAGGAGGACAAGATAGCCAAACTGGTCAAAATACACGTGGCCAACCATCAGAAATTCGTGGAAGCCCAGAAATCCAAGGCCACCCAGGAGATGATGCTGAATCTTTTAGGACTAGCCCAGAAGAGTCAGAAAGAGCTACAGAAACTTATCTCCAAAAAAGAAGTGGAGGAATACACGAAGGGATGGAACCCTTGGGAGGAAAAGAGAGTATTGTTTCCCCACACAGCCAACAAGAACAAGGGGAAGAATATGAGCAGTCTTTCTATGAACAACCGTCATTACAACAATCCCCAGAAGTGGAAGAAATTAGCCAACATCAGCAGCGCCATAACCAACTTCTACAACAGCTTAGATTAGGTTTTTCTGTCATAGATAATTCCCTTACAATTGCGCATAACAACATTCTTTTGTTAGATAAAAATGCTAAAACACGCCACAAAACTGTTTTAGAATTTTTAAATAAGCTCCTCCTCCACCTGAATCCGTAGAGAATTACATGTCTAGCTCTTCTCTCATTTTAAATCAATTGTCCAAATTTCTTAACTCACCTAAGTCTGTCTTTACGCATAATGAATCTGATTTTTACGCCAAAAATTGTGAGCCAAAGCTTCCTAATGTGCCCAAAAAATTAGAAGAACTTGAAGAAGAACATTCCAAGTATTCTAATGATGATTTGGCGGATAAAATCAACAGATTAGAAGACATGTTCCATGCTAATACTGAGCATATAATTAATAAAATTAATAAAAATGCTATTAGCACTTTACACGCCCAAAATGTGAAATTAGAACTTGAACAAATGGATTTAAAAAAGAATGATGGTTAAATTACAAGCTCAAGTAGCTTTAATATCTGACCAAAACAACAAGAATGTTAATGGAAATTAGTATTAAAACATCTGTTAGATATAAATTTGAATTAACAGATTTAATTAAAGAAATACCTTCCAGAACTGCTCCTGTTAATAACACTACGCCCAAATATAACAATCCTTACATGGAAACAATACTTGAAGATAAGGTAGAGAATAAGGACAACTATCCTCATAACAATCAATCTAATTATAAATACAACAATAGTTCACCAATGCCCCCTAATAACAATTACCCTCCTAATAATTCACCTAATTATAATAACCTTAATAATGGGAGTCAATGGAGTCATGCTCCTTCACGCAACAATGTAAACAACAATGGTAATAACAACTTCATAGATCCCTCTCTTCTGAATAAATTGCTACCACCAATTAAAGAATGGACTAAATTTTCTGGAGAAGGAGATTATGACCATCTTAATTTCATCAAATATATTGATCACATACTAACAATATATAGAGCTCCTGATGATGCCATCCTTACTAGGTTGCCTAGGTTATTTGAAGGAGTAGCCTTTGATTGGTTCATTGGTAACAAGCTACCATGAAGCAACAATCTTGGCCAGCTTGGAAAGAACTGATCAAACAACAATTTGGCACTAGACTATGGGAAAAGAAAATGCGCAGAGCTTTTGAAAATGACTACTTTGATCCTGTAAAGCATAATCCTCATCAATGGTGCTTGAACCAGAAGAAAAGGATTGAATGTATCTACCCTAAATTAAATCAAGAACAAATAAATGATTTAATACTTAACCAAACTAAAGGCAGTCTAGAACATAATGTCAGATGTAGAATCAATGACATGGATTGTGATTTATCAACACTTATAGGTGTTATGGAAGAAGTAGTAGAAATGACAGGAATTAATAAAAACATATTCCCTCTGAAAAAAGGATTACACTCCTAGAACAGACCCTTCTAAGAAGTTAGAACCTAAAACTGCTGAACCCATTAGAAAAGAAAAGACTCCTACGTGTTGGAATTGTGGAGAAACTGGCCACAGAAGCACTGAATGTACCAAACCTAGGAGGAAAATCAATAATGTGAATGCAAGCCCTGATTCAGATTCTGAAAGTACCTTTGATATCATACGCCAAGAACCCTCTAGTACATATTATGGTCAAGATGATGATGACTCTGAATCTGATAACCATGCTGTTGTAGTAATAATGCTAATATTGGCAATGACTTCAGCATTAATGCTATTCATGGTGAATCTAACTTACCCCAGAAATGGGAAGATAATATGGATATTGGCCATATATATGATGCCAAGCTATTAACTAACAAACCTGAAGAAGGAAGGTGTTACACCCTAGGTAAAACCAGTTATACTAAGGTTATTTTCAAAGACTCAGCTGTTAAGACTCTATTAGATATAGGAGCCTTTTTTTCTTGTACAAGTGCCACCTTTTTGCAACAAATATACCCTGATTGGCGCAAAAATTTATTACCTGTTCCAAAGGCTACATTTAGCAGTTGTAACTCTACCATGAAACCTATTGGTGTCATCAATTTACCTTTAATATTCCCCCACACTAAGGGATCCCTCAGATTAAGTGTAGAATTTGTAATACTTTCTGATGCCATTTGTGACTACCTTATACTAGGTAATGATACCTTCTGCATGTATGGAATTGACATTTTCCAGTCCAAAGATAGATATTTTACCATTGGAGGAGATTGGAAAAGGAAATACCAAATTTGCAACATCCATTCTGAGATTATTGCACCCATTTCTCAGGAACCTGACCCCAAGGAATTAGAAGATTTTAATCAAGAATATATGTCCCAAGCTGCTATAAGTGACATACTAACCAATGCTCAAGTATTAGATATTCTTAAAGTATGCCATAAGAATAAAGAAGCCTTCTGTACCACTGAAGAGCCTATTGGCAATGTTACAGGACATGATATTAAATTAGAATTAACTTGTGAACCTCCTTACCCACCTGCTCTAAGAAAAGCAGCCTACCCTTCTAGCCCTAAATCTAGGATAGCCTTAGAAACACACATTAAAGAGCTTATAGATTTACGTGTACTTAGAAAAGTGGGCCATAATGAACAAGTAGAAATAACTACCCAGTTATTATTGCCTGGCATAATGATAAGTCTAGGATGGTTGGAGATTTTAGAGCTCTAAATAATTACACTAAAGCTGATCATTATCCCATTCCAAGAATTGACCACTCTCTTCATAACTTATCAAAAGCTAAGTACATAACCTGCATGGATGTTCTCAAAGGGTTTCACCAGATACCTATAGAACTTAATAGCCGCCAATTTATGAGAATTATCTGCCATCTTGGTGTTTTTGAATACCTCAGAATGCCCTTTGGAATTAAGAATGCACCTTCTCATTTCCAAAGAATGATGGACTCTATTTTTGGATCTTTTATCCGCCAGTGCTGGATGATGATTTATATTGATGATATAATCATTTATTCAGATGACTGGGAAACACATATAGAAAAGATACAAATAGTATTAGAAACTTCTATTAAAGCTGGTCTAAAAATGTCTATTAAAAAGTGCAACTTTGGATATGGTGAACTTAAAGCTTTAGGACATATTGTTTCTGGACTATCCCTAGCCATTGACCAAAACAAAGTAGCAGCTGTAATGCTCAACCTATGCCTCAGAATATCACTGAAATGCAATCTTTTCTTGGATTTTGTGGATATTATAGGAAACATATTGAGAAATTTGCTATTTTAGCCAAGTCATTATATGAGTTATGTAGTAAAGAAACCATTTATGAAATGACTCACCCTAGAGTACTGGATTATGAACAATTGAAGCTAGCCCTTACTACTTCTCCTGTGCTAGCTCAACCAGATTATAACTTACCATTTATTCTGTACATAGATGCTTGTTTAGATGGCTTAGGTGCTGCCTTACATCAAGAATTCCTTGTGAAGATAAATTGGTAGAAAAACCAGTTCTGTTTATTTCAAGACAAATTAAACCAACAGAGAAAAGGTATGGAGCCAGTCAGATGGAATGTCTAGCTCTTGTATGGTCCTTAGAAAAGTTACATTATTATCTTGAAGGTAGTAGAATTGTTGTAGTCACTGATTGCACAGCAGTTAAAACCCTTATGAATATGCAGACTCCCAATAGGCATATGTTAAGATGGCAAATTGCTATTCAACAATACAGAGGACATATGACTATTGTTCATAAAGCTGGCAAAAAGCATAGTAATGCTGATGGCTTGAGCAGATGGCTTTACCAAATACTCCAGATAACCCTGCCTGGGATCCTGAAGATGAAGATATATTCCCAATTTTAGGAATACATGTCTGTGATTTGGATGAAGCCTACTACAGCCTTATAAAAGATAGTTACCAGTCTGATCCTGAATTTGTCAAACTACTAGATATACTTAGCAATGCAAATAGTTTCCATGAATTAATTGCTAGTCTACCTCCCTGGTTATCCAAACCTTACTCTTCTGGTAAGTTCTCTCTATTAGATGGAATATTGTACTTTAAGGAAAGGCATTCCAGTGTAATAGTCTTATGTGATAACTTCAGATTGAAGCCCTTATGAAAGAATGCCATATAATGTTGTGCTGGACATTTTTCTGAAGAAAGGACTATTGAAAGAGTCAGAACTACAGCTTGGTGGAATAATTGGACTAATGAAGTAGCTACTTATATTAAATCCTGTGAAACTTGCCAGAAATCAAATAAGCAAACAGGTAAGAGATATGGGCTACTTCAAACCATCCAAGAACCCACCAAAAGATGGGAAATCATAAACATGGATTTTGTTACAGGTTTACCTCCTGGAGGGTCTTATTCCTTCAACTCTGTACTAGTGGTTGTAGACAGATATTCAAAAAGGGCCAGATTTATTCCTAACCATAAAGATGATACAGCTATGGAAGTGGCTTTACTATTTTGGAATAGGATTATGGCTGACGTAGGAATACCCAAAATAATCATTAGTGATAGAGACCCCAAATTTACTTCTGAATTTTGGAGAAATTTACATGACATGTTAGGCACTAAATTAGCTTTCTCTACTGCTTACCATCCCCAAACTGACGGATTGGCTGAAAGAATGATCCAAACTCTAGAAGATATGCTCAGAAGATTTTGTTCCTTTGGCTTAGAATTCAAAAATAGTGATGGTTATACTCATGATTGGGTTAGCTTACTCCCTGCATTAGAAATAGCTTATAACAGCAGTAAACATTCTTCATCCAAAGAAATCCCTTATATTTTGGAAAGAGGATGGATACCCAGAATGCCTAAAGATCATATTAATAACAAATTACCTCATGTACATCCCACTTCCCTAGACTTTAAAAGGATGCTTGACATTACACATGAACATGCTAAGAAATGTGTTCAAGATGCAGCTGAATATAATAAGTTAAGATGGGACAAAAGTCATAAAGAACCATCCTTCCAAATTGGGGACAAAGTCCTATTGTCCACTGTGAATTTTAATAATTTGGGAGGTAACAGGAAACTTAAACCTTCCTTTGTTGGACCTTTTACCATTAAGCAATTACATGGAAAAAATGCTGTGGAAGTAATTTTAACAGATGAATTTTCCAGAAAACACCCTGTTTTTCCAGTTAGCTTAATCAAGCCTTACAATAGTAGAGGCACAGATACCCCTGCAGTAACACCTGTACCTGTACCTATAATTGAACCTCTAGACACCTCTAACTTTAAAGTACATAAGATATTAAAGGATAAGAAAGAAAGGATCAATGGGAAAGATATTAGACTCTACTTAGTAAGGTATAGAGGACAATCAGCAGACAAAGATGAATGGATTCCTGAAGATAACATACCAGATGGTCCCATACATCTACGAAATTATAGAGCCTCCAAGAGAAATTGAGAATTTTTTTTTCACTACAGACAAATAGAGTCAATTTTGTTTTCTAAAGTCTCATTTTAAAGGGAGGGAATGTCAGCTTGCTACTATGACAGAGCCAACCTGACAAAGGTAACATAAATAGAGACATTATTACTAAAACATTAAGACCCATTTATATGACTAATAATGTACAAAAAAACTCAGTTTACTTATTTTTATCCAATAAGCTTAGCAAAGTCCTGGCACCATAAAAATAAGTAATAAATTAAAATAATAACTACTTTTTACAAAAATACTAAATAACTTCTAAACCTTGAGGATAACTTAGAATATTATGTCATATTCTGAATCCTCATGCAAATTAATGTAGGGTCCCTCACTGGAAGTACCCCTAAATTCCTACTCCTTCACCTTGAACCAATTACCCGTAAGAATTGGCCACAAACATATGTCACACGGACATTACACACGTACGTACTTGTTATATATGCATACTATATGTGAAATGACCAATTATGGACTTATAATTGAGGTGTTGTGTATAGTTTGGGAGTTAGGCCCAATTGGGGTTTAATCCTCCAACCCCGCGCGTGGATTATATAATCTAATTGGAAATTGGCCAAATGCGTGGAAATAGCTAATCCCCTAGTTACCACACGTGTACAAGTGTAACTAGGGTACTAGTAGATTCTACGTGGTTTATTTACAAGGTTTCATTAATAAAAACCTTGAATACATAAGAGTAACATAGCTAGCGTGGCCTTTGATGATTGGCCATAGCCATTTGTGGCCCATTTGCGTCATTTGTGGCCCATTTCAGATACAAATACACGTCAGTGTTGCTATGTACCTTAGTTACAATGACCAAATAGGTTATTAAGGTCATTATAAGCACTTGTGACGCTGAAATAATGATCAGCAGTGCCATTGGGATGAGCCTTGTTAGTGCCAATCTCCCAAATTGGCCACATTGCGCTGAAATATAGCAACTACACGCACACAGGCAAGAAAGGTCCTCTACTATGAGTGAAAATAGTATATAAAGAGCCCTCTTTCCACGCCAAATGTTGTTGATGATCATCAATTATTATTACAGTCAATCAGTTACGCCGTGTCCTGTCCTTAGTTCAGTTACTCTGCCCTGTTTGCCTGTTTTATCCTTGGTGTTCTTATTAAATCAACCATCCTACGTGACCAGCTCCTGCGCAGAAACCATCCAATCTACCCAGCAGCTCTACTTCACCCCCCTACGTGGCTTTTTGGCTTAAAAGAAGCAATAGTGAGTACTTCTTTATCCTTCTGTCCCCATTCTGGTTCCTTAATTGGAAAAGCACTTTGGTACCACCTTCTGTTACGCAGAAACCCATTGTTTGCTTAATCAGATACCACCCTGCTTAGCAGATCTCTGATTTAGAGGGCACCTACAAACACCCCTGCGCCAGCAGGCCCCTCTATAAAAAAGAATTATATTCTTTTTATTTCTTTCTTTACTACTTTTCTACGTGAAAATACCCCACTCTACCCATCCTTTGCACTCTTATCACCTTGTGTAGCTAAAAGGTACTAGCCCTTGGCATCACAGAGGCTGACAGTTCCTCACAAATTTTAGATTGCTTCAATTGTAATTCCACAAACTCCTCAAATGCAGGATTTCTGGCAATTTCTTGGATTGCCATCTTATCTTTATTTTTAAAAAGGAATTTCTTCCTTTTATTATCATTCCCTATTGTAAAGTATCTCTCTCTACTATTGGTAATATCAAATCCATAGATAGTGAGGTAATCATTACCTAATATGAAGTAATTACTGACCCCATCTTCCACAACTATGAATTCCACGTGGATTTTCACAGAACCTTGAACATGAGGTATGATCAGGCTAGTAGGAAATATACCTATAGGTTTCATAGTGTTACTAGCACTATTCAGCTTCAAGGATCCAATGGGAAAAAGTTGGGGCTTGATAGCGGCACGCCCAAAGGGCGTGCGCACGCCCCCCCCAAACGCCTAAAAAAAAAGGCATGCGGGGGCTGCACGCCTTTTTTTTAGGCGTGCAAACTCCCGCACGCCCTCCCCGCATGCCGCACGCCATGTGCACGCCTACAATAGGCGTGCACATGGCGAGCAGGCGTGCAGAGCCTGCACGCCTGTCTGGAGGGCGTGCAAAGCCTGCACGCCCTTTGGACAGGCGTGCAGGCTTTGCACGCCTGTGGGCTCACGTAAGCCTCTCGATTCGAGAGGCTTACGTGAGCCGCGGTACCCTTATAAGGGTACTTCGCGTACCCTTATAAGGGTACCCGTACCCTTATAAGGGTACCCGTACCCTTATAAGGGTACCCGTACCCTTATAAGGGTACCCGTACCCTTATAAGGGTACCCGTACCCTTATAAGGGTACCCGTACCCTTATAAGGGTACCCGTACCCTTATAAGGGTACCCGTACCCTTATAAGGGTACCCGTACCCTTATAAGGGTACCCGTACCCTTATAAGGGTACCCGTACCCTTATAAGGGTACCCGTACCCTTATAAGGGTACCCGTACCCTTATAAGGGTACGCGAAGTACCCTTATAAGGGTACCAAAGTACCCTTATAAGGGTACCAAGGGTACGTACCCTTATAAGGGTACCAAGTACCCTTATAAGGGTACTTCGCGTACCCTTATAAGGGTACGGGTACCCTTATAAGGGTACGCGAAGTACCCTTATAAGGGTACGGGTACCCTTATAAGGGTGCGCGAAGTACCCTTATAAGGGTACTTCGGTACCCTTATAAGGGTACTTTGGTACCCTTATAAGGGTACTTCACATACCCTTATAAGGGTACGGGTACCCTTATAAGGGTACTTTGGTACCCTTATAAGGGTACCGCGGCTCACGTAAGCCTCTTGAATCGAGAGGCTTACGTGATCCCACAGGCGTGCAAAGCCTTCACGCCTTTCCAAAGGGCGTGCAGGCTTTGTACGCCCTCCAGACAGGCGTGCAGGCTCTGCACGCCTGTCTGGCACGCCTGCTTGCCATGTGCACGCCTATTGTAGGCGTGCACATGGCGTGCGGAATGCGGGGGAGGGCGTGCGGGAGTTTGCACGCCTAAAAAAAAGGCGTGCAGCCCCCGCACGCCTTTTTTTTTAGGCGTTTGGGGGGGCGTGCGCACGCCCTTTGGGCGTGCCGCTATCAAGCCCCGAAGAAGTTGGTCCACAAATTCTGGGAGGAATTTGGTCAAATACTTTTTGGAAACTATGGAGCAAAAAGCTCCACTATCCAGTAGCATATCTGCTTCTTGGTCATTAAATATAACACAGGTCAAATTAGATTTCCCTGCTGTATAACCTTTGCCCCTAGAAGGTTTTGTTTTCATCAACCTTGCTTCAGAGACATTGGTTATCTCTTGTCCTGGAGTCCATTCTTGTGGCAAGTGACTCTCATAGATTACATCAGCTATGTCAAAATCCATATGGACCACATTTTCATCCATGTCAGATATAGAAGAGCCATCTTCATAGTCATTGATGACCTCTTCAGGTTCTTCTTCAACAGCATTCACTGCTGTTTCTTTGGCTTCTATATGGTTCACAGCCTTCTTCTTTGCCTGATGGCAAGTATCAGATGTGTGGCCCATTTTGAAGCAAATGAGACATTTCTTGGGTGCTGGTTTATCTCTAGGGTTCTCCCTACTAGTACTGGCTTGTGGGCTATTCTTGTCATTCTTGTCTGTAGAATAGTTCTTGACAGGTTTAAATCTTCTGCCAATCCTAGTTCTAGTGGTTTATATCCTCTAGAATGTTGATTATATCTTCAGTAGATGCATTGGGCGGGCTTCTACTTTTAATGGCATGCTCCAGATCTCCACCACATTTCTTCAGAATTCTGAGGTGTTTGTCTTGTAAGCTCATAAATGGCCACAATGCTTGGAGTCTATCCTTCTGAGCTAGTACCCATTTAACTGGGGAATCTTTTTCAATGTCAAAGATGCTCTCATCAAATTTGTTTTCAATTTTGAACCTCCAGGCTGGACTATCCCATTTCTTCATGATTTGTTCTTTCCACCATGACCATGGTTGCCTACCATTTTCAGTTCTGATGTCATTGAACCATCTACTGGCTGTACCTTTGAATAAGGAGCTGAGTCTACCAGCTATTGCTGGATCAGACAGCTCAAAATCTTCTTTCATTAATTCAATGGTCCTAATAAATTCTAAGTGATCATATTCACCTTCACCATTGAATTTAGGCCAATCCTTGATTCTGGGAACTTCAGGTTTGCCTGAATCTCTAGGCGCGGAATCCTTAGGTGGAGTGTTGGTATTGTCCACCTCTGGAGGGAATGGGGGTGGAGCTCCATTGTTCATCCTCATTGAGTTAGCTGGGGGATTTCCTGATTTTTGGTTGTCCCAACCTTGTGTACCGTTGCCATAATGGTTTTGGTCTGTAGGTATAGGTTCAGGAGCTTCTGTGAAGACTTGATTTTTGATCAATTCTTCTAAAGATCTCATTTGCCCAAGAATGCTTATATCCATTTTCACAAATCTAGTACTCATGTTGGATTCCATAGCTTTCATTTGGCATTTGAATTCTTTATCCATCTTCTCTACTTTTTCCAAGATTCCTAGGATATTATCTACTTGGACTTCAGAGCTTGTATCATTATCTTCCTGTAATTTCTCAACAGTATCTCTGATTTCTTGAATCACAGCTGCCTCTGAATTGGCAATTTTTATTGATAGCTCTTTTCTCAATTTCTGAATTTCAGCTACTGCACCTTCATCATTTTGTGCTACAGGTGTATTTATTGCCTGTTTTGAAGCTAAATTCTGCTTAACCTCTTCTAGGGTCTGCACTAGGTTTTTGTTTTCCATAGCCATTTGCGTAATTTCTTTGCTCTGGCCAGAGATGACTTTTGTCAATAATTTCAATTCATTCCTATTCTGGATGTTCACTTGATTTAGCTCATTGAGTTTAGCATCTACTGTGTTGGTGACAAACTTAGACAATTGTTGAAGATCAAATCCTTGCACGCCATTGGCCTGCTTGATTTCCTTGATCTTACTCTCAATATTATCAGAAATGTTTTTATTGACTTGTTTCATCACATTGTAGTTATTACTGGAAAGCGTAACTATATCATTGATCTTATTATCAATGTGATCAATTTTTTTAATCAAAATCTGATTAAAAAAGTCCCTCAAATTCTCAATTGTCTCAGAGGGGACGTCAGAATCAGGAGAAACAAGCATATTTGCAGAGGAAACTACGGCGCGTGTAGGGCTAAGTACAACTGGGGCTAATTTTCTTTCATAGCCTCTTTGACTTCTACTAAAGTTTTGGCCATCTTGATCACACTCTTCCATTGGAAGGAGTCTGATTTCTTCCACCAGCCCTTTCCCTTTTTCTTGGGGTCTTTGCTGGACGCTGGCTTGTTGGAAGACGACGAGCTGGCGACATTTGGGAGTTTCTTTGCCAACGGAGGCGGATTTTTCGCGTTGCCCGGCCCTTTGGGGATTTTGTACTGGGCTAAGGCTTCGCGCATAGTGCCGTCCGGTCTGTAGATCGGCTCGCTGGAACGCACTCTCTCCGTCAGGTTCTTGGCAATGGGGCGTTCCCTGTAGGGGTTCCAGTTCCCTAGGCGCGCCAACAGGTCTGGCCAGGTGATGAAGGATCGTACTACCTTCACCCAGCTGAGGACTGTGTTGAGGTAGGCCGTGAGACACGCCCATTCCTCGTCCCGCTTGGCGTTGAAGTACGCCTGCTTCAATCCCAGGAGCATTTCCACGGCGTTCACTTGAGCGCTCGTCAGCGCCGGGGCTCCTGTGAACGCTGGAATGCACAGGATGTACAGAAGACACGGCGTCAGAGAACTGACTCGCAGCGCTGGTGGAGTCCTGGGAAACTGACCTGGAGGCTGGTCCGTGATCATTTCCAGGTCGTCCTCTTCCTCTTCCTCGCCGGCTTCCACGGTTGGAGGGAGGCTTGAATTCGTGGTTGACTCCTGACCTGGTGTTGACAGTCATAGTCAGTGTCAGGTCTTGTGGATGTTGACACAAAGAAAACAGATTTACGTTTTAAGAGGTCGCTCGCAAGCTCAAAGGCGTTGAGCTGGTTGAACAGGTTCCTTGCTGGGACAGTCGCCGGTGCCTTAGGGGCTGTGGTGATAACTGCTGGGCTCAAGAGAGCTGGTGG
Source organism: Puccinia coronata f. sp. avenae (assembly GCA_002873125.1). Taxonomy (NCBI): domain Eukaryota; kingdom Fungi; phylum Basidiomycota; class Pucciniomycetes; order Pucciniales; family Pucciniaceae; genus Puccinia; species Puccinia coronata. The sequence goes on along the minus strand of PGCI01000054.1, from coordinate 360,876 downwards.
AACTGACTGGTGTCGGTTCGTAGGGTTTTCAGTGGCTGGGACAGACACTTAGAAAAACAAAAAAAGGCAGGATACACAACCAATCAGAAAATCGGGCACGGTAGCGTCAAAGAGACAGCTTATGCGCACTCACTGATGGTCTCGGTATGGTAATCGGAGGAGTAATGAAGTAGTTATCGTGGTTCTACTGCAAGAGGAGTAGACCGCGGGTGTTATTAACCCTTCTTTTGGCGGCGGATAACTTTTTGCGCTAAGCACAAATTAAGAAATCCGAGACGGTGGCGCTGTAGAGGAGATACTCACGAGCGCAGGGATGGCCTTAAAATAAATGTATGGCAAGATTTGCTGGTAGCTTTTTTGGAAATCCCTGAAAAGTAGGAATTTTCGAAAAGTAGGAAAAAAGGTTAAATGGTCAGTTTTTGACTATTTTACGCGGGGTAAAAAAGAAAAAAATGACAAGGGTTAGACAACAAGATGTTGGCTCAGGTAAAAAGCACAATGAGGCCCCCAATTGACAGCTATTTCTATGAGATGTTGGTCCAAAATGGCCCAAATCACTATGAATGTGCTGATAGAACAGTTTAAAGGACTATTACTAGTCCTACCCCAATAGAATAATGGGTTAGTTCTGCACTCCTGTTACGCCAAAAGTTGATATACAACTGATTGGGTAGGAGAACAACTATAAATAGTTGTTATTTTGAAGCTATAAAGCAACAAAAAGGATAATAGTAGGAAAGCACGTGACAGAATGGCTGCAGGCAGAGGTGGTGGTCTTTCAGCTACTATTTTTAAGGAGGATTTAGGCGCAGTAATTGGGGATAATAATGCAAGCTAAAAGCTCCAGTGGGAAAGGATTTAGATAGAGGAACACTACTCTAAAAGTAGGAGGAGAATACTCACTTATACTGAGTTTATAGCTAAGTATGTGGGTGAATAGGCTGAGGAATCCATCTTTGGGCGTCAGAGGCCTTCCTTTTAAGGCCTAGAGGTCCCTTTGGGTGCCATGAGGAGCCTCTGGGAGTTTAAACAAGCCAGGGAATGAGCACAAACTTCTACGTGAAGATTTGTGGCCAATTCTATGGATGTGAAAATTTATTATCCTGTCCCCATGACATCATGAGTATATTTATGAACCATTTACTCATGAAGCCACACTAATAAGGATAATGAATTGAAGAATTTACCCACACTTTCATGGGAAAGGGTAATTCTATTTCTACAATAAGGGAATATCTAATAAGTAGTATATTTCCCATAGAAATAAATTCTCAGCCAAGGAAGACAAGTTTTGTATTGTTTCACAACCTTGTTTATGTTCTTTCTCTGCGCCAAAATTATGCTTATACTATGTATTAGCATGTTAAATATTTTACATTTTAATGTTTTGTAGTAGTTTCTCCGTGGTACTTTGAGAATGGCCAAAGTACCATAAGGAGTAATAATTCAGGGGTACTCTCAGTGGGTAACCCTACATAAATTTACATCAGAAATCCATTTCTGCAATAATATTCAAGGATTTATTATTATTACAGAAGATATAAGTGAGTTGAATATAAAATAGCAGTCCTTTGGATACTTTGAAGTATCTCTAGGGCTGACAAAAAAGCTGTGTGCAAATCAATTTCTCCTAATCAAACAGTCTTTTGCCCAAAATTAAACCAAGCATGGCCATATCTCCCAATTCCTCTGTGAAATATAGCTATGAATGGTCATTCAAATATAAATGGTTTAAGAAAAATCAATCTAAAATCTCCATTGGATAATATGCATTAAGTAAAAAGGTGTAAGAAAATCTATTTTTCCTACTCAATTTTGATGATGTATTATACATTCAATTGCAAGTTATACATGAGCAAATCATTTTTTCCAACTCCAACATCTTTTAGCCTGTTTTCCAGTCATGTAAAACCTCCTCCCTAGGCAGAAATGTTGGTTTTAGCAGATGAGAACCTCGGTCTGAGCAGGTGGGACCATTGGCCCCAGTAGCTGGGACCTGGAGCTGTTGTTCTTGGTTCCTGCATCTGCCTGCAGTCTTTGGCCTCAGCTGCAGCTGTTGGTCTCAGAAACTGAGGCCGATGCTCCCAACAGCTGAAGCTGTTGGTCTCAGAAACTGAGGCTGATGCTCCCAACAGCTGAAGCTGTTGGTCTCAGAAACTGAGACCGATGCTCCCAACAGCTGGAGCTGTCGGTCTCAGCAAGGGAGACCAATGCTCCCAACCGCTGGAGCTGTTGGTCTCAGCAAGTGAGACCGATGCTCCTAATAGCTAGAGCTGTTGGTCTCAGCAAGTGAGGCCGATGGTTCCAGCTGCTGGAGCCGTTGGTCTCGGAAACTTGTAGAATTCAGAGAACTCAGAGGTTGATTTGCACAAGTGTTATGAAAAGAAACATAAGAAAGACAATGGTGGGTAAGCTCTTACCTAAGAGAAGTGACATGTGTGTGCAGGGACGAGATACAAGAGTATTTGTATGTAGAGACTATAGATGACAGTGAGATAAAGAAAGGAAGGCGAGTAGTAGCAATGATACAAGCAAAGGAGCAAGAGAGAGGAGTGGAAGAGGAAGTGGTGAGATGGAGAATAGTCGGTACGAGGCCGTCGACTATTCACAAAGGTGGTAGAGGAAAATGAAAGCTAGCAAGGTAATGTATAGGAGAAAGTGATTCAAGCTATTGGTATATTCCGGCTAAGATGATGATTGGTGATAAGGAAAGGGTCAGGCTAAATGCACTCCAAAATTTTACTACATGCACTCCAACACTTTGGAGTGGGAAAGTGTCCACTCCAAAAAAATGGAGTGAACAGCCATCCACTCCAAAAAAATTGGAGTGGGCAGTTGTTCACTCCAAAAATTTAACATTTTTGGAGTGGAATTTTGTGCACTCCAATTTTTTTGGAGTGGCCTTTGATTGCACTCCAAAAATTTTGGAGTGGACTTGAAGTGCACTCCAAAAATATTGGAGTGGACTTGAAGTGCACTCCAAAAATTTTGGAGTGGACTTGAAGTGCACTCCAAAACTTTGAGTGGACTTGAGGTGCACTCCAAACCTTTTGGAGTGGACTTTAGGTTCACTCCAAACTTTTGGAGTGAACTTTGATTGCATGATTGTTTACTCCAAGGTAGTTAAAGTTTTTGGAGTGGAAAGTCGTCCACTCCAAATATATTGGAGTGGACAGCTTCTCACTCCAAAAAAATTGGAGTGCACACTTTTCCACTCCAAATTGGAGTGCATGAAGTAAAAAGTTGGAGTGCATTTAGCCTGACCCTAAGGAAACTGTGTGGATAGCTTTGGTGCAGATGATAAGGGTGACAAGGTTGTGCTGGTTGTTTCTGTGCACGAAGGAAAAACATGAGTATGCGAGGTATGGGCATCTCTTATACTCGTGCTGAGTGGTCATGGTGCTTACTGGGCCACTGCCAAATCATTGCTGAGCGTCAACTGCCCTAGGCATGTTGACTAGCGGTATCGTGGCTTGGACTAGCCTGGTCCAGGGCATCTGCAACAAGTTCGTCATCTAGAAAGGATCGTAGGGCAGGTAGTAAAGGAATCATCAGTACACTGGGACTGGTACGGTTGTATTCAGGGTAAGTTCAAGTCCTCCTGAAAACTTACATATCTGAGAGAAGGGTTCAGTCCCAACTGGATCAGTTTTGATTAGATTCGAAACTTGACAAAACTGAGGCCAATGGTTCCAGCTGCTGGAGCCGTTGGTCTCAGAAACTGAGGCCAATGGTTCCAGCTGCTGGAGCTGTTGGTCTCGGAAACTGAGGCCAATGGTTCCAGCTGCTGGAGCCGTCAGTCTCGGAAACTGAGACCAATGGTTCCAGCGGCTGAAGTCGTTGGTCTCAGCAAGTGAGACCGATGCTGAGTCTCAGCCGTTGGTCTCAGCAAGCAAGGCCCATGCTTCCAGCAGCTGGAGCTGTCGGCTTTGACAGTCTGGGTCTTGGCAACTTTATGTACATATTTGTGTATGTACATAAACACATATGTTTTTTGTTGGGCGGGGATGGGTCAAAGACTTTGGCGGGGGTGTCTGAGATATTCAAAAATTTGAATATTTCCTAAACCCCCGCTATTTACCCCCTGAGGACCCTGGGAGATGGCGTCTGTCAGGGGGTCTTCAGGTGGGTTTTTAGGTGAGTACACAGGTGAAAGTACTACTGATGACTTACTTGGCTTTGATGAATATGTATTTCTCCATATAAATACTTCTGCTGGTAAATCACCCTTTAATCAATCCCCCCCACCACCAACCCTTCAACCAACATATCTTGGAAACCATTTGAGATAACCCAAATTGGTATTCAGAATCAAATTCCTTGGCTATGAATTTATCACTGAGGGACTGATTGCACTGTTTGGATATGTATTTCTCCAACTGCACACTTCCATTTGTCTTTCACTACTACTCAATTCTCACCACCACCAAGGTTCAAATGACCATATCTCAACAACCATTCAACTATCTCCAGTTTTTATTTCAGATTCTTTTTCCTTAACCATAAAATTAATTATGGCTAGTTCTTTTTCCTTAGTGTATGTGTATTTCTACATTTATACCCTCCTACTCCTCTTTCACTAATACTCATGAACTCTCATCACCACCCATGTTCAAATCACCATATCTCAGCAACCATTCAACTTTCCTCAATTTTTATTTCAGATTCATTTTTCTTGACCCTCAAAGTATCTTTGGATAAGTGGTTTGCTTTATTCTATGTGTACTTCTTTATTTAAACCCTCCTACTCCTCTTTCACTGCTACTCACTTCTAACCACCACCAATGTTCAAATCATCATATCTCAGCATCCATTCAACTTGATCCAATTTTTATTTCAGATTCATTTTCCTTTGCTATCAAATTAATTATCAGATCAATTTTTCCTTTGTTGTATGTTTGTATTTCCATCTATAGGAGTGGTTGAACGTGTCATGTATTCAGGTAAGCATCTGCCGCGCAGAATCTTTTAAGGGTACAAAGGATTAAAAAGGTTTTGCAATTGGATGACTTCCCGTCGGGTCTGTAGCCCCCTACAGAACCAGATTTAACATTTGAAAAACTAAAAGTATAGCCCCCTGTAAATCAGCATCCCGTCGTTTGCAACCTATCAGATTTATCTGGCTGATTTTACAGCCACATCACCTTCCAGATTTGACTCAACAAATCACAATGCTCACCTCTACGATCCTGGACAAGGATGAAGATCGCCAAGACAAAGAAGACGAAGACATTCTCCTTGCTATTGTTGCCTTGGCTATATTAGGAGAACCAGTACCCATCCGATCATTGCGAACGTACCTCACTCGACAAGACCTTCCCGGAAACCCTCGTACAAGCAGTGCCTGGACTCATATGCGTGCCGTTGGTAGCAACCGGGCTTTCATTACTGTCATGGGGCTTGATGTTCAGACCTTTGAATCTATTCTGGTACCTTTCGATCTTGCATGGAATGGAACAGCTATCCCAAGGCGTGACGTGAACCCAAATGGAGCTCCACAGCCTTCTTGCCGATCCCTTGATTCTGCCGGAGGACTTGCCCTGGTGCTACACTGGCTCAGCTCGACTATGGCGGCATACACACTACAGCAAATTTTTTCAATAACTGCTGCGGTTTGCTCTTGTGATCTTGTACATGCTAGAGACTGTCTACTAGCTGTTCTACAAGACCTGAAGATTTCCAGAATTACTTGGCCTTTGACCGAACAAATGTGCAGGCGCTACAGTGACTTGATCAAGACCAAATACCCGCTACTCACAAACTGTTTTGGATTTATTGATGGATTGAACCTTCCAGTCCATGTAGCAGATGATGAGGAGTGAGTGGAAATGCTATCTATTTTTTATGTATTTTGCTAACCATCATCTGTTTGTAGGTTACAAAACGCATATTATAATGGGTGGACTTGTTCTCATTACTGCAGCAATGTTCTCACCTTCACGCCTGATGGGACAATCATCCATGCTATCCTGAATGCTCCGGGTTCCTGGCACGACTCTCACGTTGCTGAAAATCTCTACACAACACTCTTGAATGACACTCTGCCTGGTTTCCGCTGCCTTGCCGACACTGCTTTTCCGCGCTGCACCAATCGACTCGATTATCGGATTCTAGCCCCAAAGAAGAAGGGGGACAAGCTTCCGACAGACCCAACAGAATTCGCCCGGCTGAAGGTTCTTAACAAACAGGTAGTGTCAGCACGTCAAGCAGCTGAATGGGGGATGAGGTCTTTGCAGGGCTCCTTCAGCCGCCTGAAGTTACCCCTGCCTGCCTCTGATCACAAGTCCCGAGCCGATATTATACATCTTGCTGTCCGCTTACATCAACTTCGTTGCCGATCTGTTGGTATCAATCAAACAGCTAGGGTGTATCAAGGCGTGGAGGACGAATTCCATCTACTTGGGCGGAGCTTTCACAAGATGCTGTTTGCTGATATCCAGAAACGCTGTCGCATTAGCCGTTATTACAATGGATGGCTCTAATCTTATCATTCTTCTTTTTTTGTGATCTCTTCTCCCGTCTGATGTTTCACTCTCAGGTCTCGATTGCTCTCTTATGTTTCGCTTTGACTTTCAAGTCTTGTTCTTGCTTTTGAGTCGCACTTTCACATTTAAGCTTTAATTGCACTTATAATAGGTCTCGATCATTGTTTCTCACATGGATCAATAAAATAAACAACTAAGCAATGTGGGTTTGCCGACATAGAGCAATGAAAAAAGCAAGGGACGTGTGAGTCTGACCAAGAGAGATCAAGCAATAAAAAAGAGTGACATGAGTAAAGAACCGTTAGAGCAAAATCAAAAAAGTGTATAGGCTGAAAAAAGTGCAAACGAGCGACTTGAGAAAAAGTAAAATAGAGTAAAAAACGAGCGAGTTGAGAAAAAGGATGATAGAGTCAAAAACAAGCGACTTGAGAAAAAGGACAATAGAGCGAAAACAAAACAAAAGACCAAAAGAAAAAATGAGTGAAAAGGATAAAAAAAATTGGACAGTATTGAGAGTGAAGCTTTATTACCATGTGTATCAATGAGAAAAAAATTCATTGTTTAATGACGGATTAAAATCCCCATGAGATGGCCCTTGAGACACATGCGCAGAAGTCGACCTCGCAGAAAAGGACGATGCATTTTGAAATGGAGGAGGTTGGGAGTGGAACCCTTGGTGGGCCAAGTACCTGCCAGGTTGCATCTGCATGATTTCAATGCAACTCTTGAGTGCCTGGTTCTCGATTCTGAGCTCGGTGAGTTTCTCTTGAAGGTCTGCTACCTTCTCTTGAAGATCGTTAACTCTCTTTTGGTTGCCAGATTGGAGTTCAAGTATTTTGTCTCGCAGCTTTTCATTCGTCTTGTTTGCGTCTCGCAGTTGCATCGAATAGAATCGGACCAAGCCGTTTTTTTCGTCCCTCTCCTCACGGCTGGCTGGATCAAGAGCTTTTGAAAGCTTATCGTGGAGGCCACCACTAGATGCTGATTGACTTCCCACACGGTTTGGGGCCTTCATCGGGCTATTGGTCACGCTAGATTTCCGAGAAGAGTTCCGGTGGGGACCAATATTGGAGGGACGCGAATTTGGTGTAAAAGCACTGAAATGGCGGGGCACCGCTGAGTCAGGCGATTTGATGTTAGAGGAGGTCTGAGATGTATCATCGGGCGAAAAAGGAATCGGATCAGGAAAACGATGGCCATCTCCTTCGTCATCGACTTCGCTGCCATTGTTGTTGTTGCTTTCCAAGCTCTGGCTGTCATCATCGTTGGTGGCCCTTTGATTATTGTTCCAGCCAGACAACTGCGAATCATCCATGTCAACGTCCTGAGCATCTTCACTGTTGGCTATAGACATTGCCACTGGAGCTCCAACGCCATCACTAAAAAAAACAAAAGTCAGATCAATACCGAGTAAAAAGAGAGAAAAAGCTCACTCTTCATCTTCAAAGTCTTGATCATTAAGGGCAAGGACACTTGCGCGATTGTCAATCAACTTTTGAGTATCCTTGGCGTCACGGATGTGGGGATTGCCCGTTGGCTTGAACTGGTTAACTAGCGCGCGGAACTTGTTTCGGATGGAATCTGGCTCGCGAATCGCTCGGTTATTCTTGGACGCATAGACGGAGTTATAGCGTTCTTGAACTTTGGCCCATTCCTGAGAGCCTAGAGGCAAGAAATACCTGACTGCTTTGACTAGTTCCACGCAGTCCGCACTGCCGGCATTAACCGGTCGAACACGGCAGTTCGAGCGGTGCTCGAACAGCCGTGTTCGACCGGTGGTCGGACAGGCACTGTCCGACCGAAGCACCTGCCGGCGGGTCGGACAGGCCTGTCCGATCAGTTCCTGGGACCGGTTGCACAGGACCAGCCGGGACCGGTCGGACAAATCTGTCCGACCAGTTGGCTCTCGCTTTGGTCGGACAGTGTCCGTCCGACCACCGGTCGAACACGGCTGTTCGAGCACCGCTCGAGCAGCCGTGTTCGACTGGTTAATGCCGGCAGTGCCGGGGTAGAATACCCTTGTGCACCTTTTGCACGACCAGGTCGCCTCTGAGTACTGGAAGGTGCTTGTTGCGTAGCGGCGGGAGTTTTATTCTTTGCCGAGTTGTTTTGGGTGGTGGGTGCCATGGTCACGGATGGTTGTGCAGATAGTTGTGCGGATGATTGTGGTTGTGGGTGGATTATCTGTAGGTATGTTAAAAACCTTGTATAAATAAATCTGAATTTTGAAATATCAAATTTGGATCTGTAGGGGGCTACAGACCCGACGGGAAGTCATCCATTGGAGATGTTTGCTCATCTTTTTCTTTTCCGCCTCAACAATATCACATATCACCTTATCTCCGCTGTGGTCATCCCGATATCCTAACATGCCGTTCTCAATACCCGCCTCCACATATCTCGCGTCCACATATTGTTTTTTGGTAAGCCCACCCAGCTATCAATCTCCTGACTTCTTTGGATATTGACTCTCTTTCCACCCGACATTCCCAGCAGCATGGCTCGACTTGCAAGAAGTAATCCATTCAAACGGGAAACTCCTTGGGAGAAGAGGAGGAGGCTTCAACTCGCTGCACGCAACAGTCAAGGACGAGCTATACTCGATTTGTTGTTGGAAGGCAGTTATTGGCCGCCCACTATTCCCGATCGACCTCAGCAGGAGACCTCTGATGATGGTGGCGAGTGGGAAGACACGAATGACCAAGAAGGCCACAGCGATGTAGAGAACGGTCGACAGCACGGTGGAACGAACGACACAGAAGACGTCTTTGGATGCTGGGACTCCATACCTTGGAATGCTCCCGCTCCTATCAACCAGCCCAAACGGTTCCTTCTGACTCTTGATCCAGAAATCACAGCCACCATCCGCGCTCATGATCAAACATTGGTTCAACAGACTCGAGCCAACAACTGGAAGAAAGTCATGAGCAAACTCTTCACTGCGTACCTATGGCTGAAAGAAAAGACGGACAACTGGAATGCCGAGACTTCCTTTGATTCTTACGCCTCACGATTCTGTAAATGTGATGCGACTGCCTCGCGTTCAAGTGTATATGTTGATCTGATTGATCTTGTTGGTCAGTAATATAAATCCCATTCCCAGCTCTGTTGGTTCTACCAATGAACTTACACAAAAATGATTATTGCAGGCCAGGCACGAGTTCAGATCGATTTTTGCACATGCTTGCCTCAATCAGTCCAGCTTCTAGCCACTGGGTTTCTTCCTAGTTCTCCAATCAAGCCAACTTCCGGCTTTTCGATGCGGCTTCTTGCTTACCACAACTACGCGTGGCACCATTCCAACGTTCGAACGCTCCCGTTTGTTGAAACCCACAAGATCTTTTCCGAGGAGCGATCAGAAGTCCTTTGGAATCATTCAAGAACAGCCGTAAGTAAAGTTTACTGTATGTATCTGGCTCGGTTGGGCAGTTTGATTGCCTATGTATGCATGAAGATTGATAACAAACCTTCATTTGATAGGGCCGTAATCTACGGTATTGTTTCTCAGAGGCTTTCTCATTTTATCGTGAATTGTTGGGCAGGACACAAGACCTCCTTCGCACAACCCTTGGCTTGAACGATTCCAACAAGTTAGCATCCGATTGTTGCCCGGCCTGTTTTGGACAGAGCATGAAAACCGGATCACATCGAGTCAAGTCAGTTGACAACCGATTGATTGTTTTGTTGGATGGAAACTTTCAGCATCGTCACCAAAAGGCCGCTGGAAGAAACTACTCGCCTTTAGTCACACCCGATATCTTTGTCCAGCCGAGCGATCTGGAGGAAATGAAGCAGTATATAGCAACACAACTAGAAGCAATCCACAAAGTACCAAAGAGGGTATGTAATACATGTTGACCTCCTCCCTCAGCTGGCTTATAGAAAATGCTCATTGCAACATCATTGGTTTAACACAGAAGGATAAATGTAGCGAGTCTCACAAAGCTGCCGACGATTCTTGGAGCGATACCACTTGGAAAGGGTGTGACAACACCGGCCTCATGGGCTCATGCTGCCGTCACGACTCAGTAATCTATATGGCCAATATCCATGCAAGTGGCGAAAATCAAGCCCTTCCTTTGACAATCCTCAAGCGGCTATTGGGAAATCTTGAATCAGACCGACCTGTAGGAGTTCTGTACGACATTGGCTGCTCCCTGCACAAATATATGAACACAGTATGTCCCACAAAGGTTTTTCTACAGAACACTGCTACAACAATTACTGATGTACTTGCATCTAGCGGGATATTCTTCCTGAGTATCGCCCCCAACTCAAATTTGGAACTACATTGTTCCATGCTTATGCCCATGAGTGGGGCTGTCAAGTGAAGTACAACCCACGCTTCCAACCAGGCTGGTGACTCTCCGATGGCGAGTCGTTGGAGCAACTCTGGTCAGCTCTGTCGCCACAAGTCAGTCCACTAAGGTATGCAACGAGGAACAATCGCTTAGGAGCGCTTTCACATCGATGTCAATTCCGCAATCGCAGAAGCATTGCCAACCTGTGTGAGTATTGTTTCTTTGATTGCTTGCAGGAATACAAATCAGCAACAAGGCTGATCTTTTGTCTATTCCTAGCCGAGTAGCTTTGCCGCAAGTTTGATCAGGCTCTTGTCCGTCGTGACAAGGAGTCAGCAATGATCAGCGACTTCCTTCGACTCCGGAATCCAAGCGATGAACGTAATGGCACGTACACGATTGGATTCTTTTGGGCGCAGTGGGCGGATCAAGTTCGGGTTGGACTGATGTCGGATGATGTAGAGGTCTCTGCAAAGAAGGAGAAATTAGCTAAATTTCTCACTGACAAGGAGGTATTGCAGTCGTACAGGTGAGAGAACAATGAAATTCTCTTTTTCTTGCTTGACTGATGTATTTACCGTTGTTTATTGTGTTGCAGGGACCGTGTACTATCCAGGGAATGGCCCGAGTCATTCAATCTCAACGATATTGTCGCCGTCATCGAGGAAAAAGAAGCATCGCAAAAAGCGATTGCGGCGTCTTTAGGGAAGAACTACAACGATCTGCGTGGAACAGGAAAAACTGAACTCGGCTTATTGACGTTGTTGTGGAAAGCAAAGACCGATTTGTTCGCACTCGCGGTGGACGTCCGGGCTGAGAGACAGCCACTCATGACGACTCAAGCCGGCAACACATTGGGTACCCGACTGAAGGAGAAGATATTAGCGGCAATCAAACGACGGAAAGGTCCAATTCAGAAGGCAATCAAGCTCTTCAACACTTGTTGACAGGACTACTTAAAGAAATCGGACCCTAGCCTACTCCAGCTGCCCAAAAACAAGGACCTCACGTTTGACGAGTTCCTACGAATCAATTTGGATGACCCACTCTGGTGCGATGGTCACTTTTATCACAGCCGTGCACCATGGGCTACAGATCCTAATGTCAGGAGGGGGATCACATCAGTGCTAGTGCTGGACCGCGTGGAGGAGGAGATTGAGCTTCTAACACAAGAGTTGGACCGAGCTATTACTTGGGCTTGTCAGTATCGGGATGTTGTGCTACAGGCGATCAACGACCTAGATGAAGCATCATCCCAGGAGCCGATCGATCTGAACAACCGATTCGCCGCCATCTTACCCTCTTTCCCCATGAAAGGCCGACTGCGACTGCTTCGATCTGAACTCAAGAGAAATCTGGCAGAACACGAGCTGCTGATGGTTTCTTGGATGCCAAATGTCGAACGACTTTGGCATTCAACTCGCAGCAAACATATGGGGTCCGATCATCCTTGGTTCAACACAGTTCAAGTGATCAAGGCAAGGCTTACTTCAGGGGGTGATGGTGACATCGACGATACAGTAGAGAGGACGGTGTTTGACGAGGAGGACCCAGATCCACCCGATGATGAAGAAAGAGGTGACAATCAAGATTGGGTGACTGATGAGGATTCAGCTGCACCAGCGGAGGAGGAACAAGCAGAGGCTGAATGATGTTTTCTCTCTGTCTCATTGGAATGATGTTTTCTCTCTGTCTCATTTATTGTACAATTAGTTTAATTTTTGTGTACATTGTGCAATTATCTACTTTATATATAAGAAAATAGCCTCTGGGGGCCAAACTAAGGCTGGTCCCCGGGGTTCGGGACGGGATTTCTGGGCATCCCGTTCCCCACATCCGAATTAATCCGGGTCCCGGGTGGTTTCCCCGGGTGGTTTCTATACCTTGTTTTGCCTCTGGATTGGACTGACCATGAGGCAAAAAAAAGTGGTCAGCACCACCCAAACCTAATAACAGCCTTACCTGGCAAGGGCAGAAGCGTTAGAAGCGCCTGATCATGAGCAGCGTGAGGCGCTTTGGAAAGGACGGCACCCAAGAAAAGTTCTCCTGCTTCCATTGCCGCGCGAGTTTTCTGACCTCGTCATATCTCAAAGCCTAAAAACAGCCTGAGATTACGCATTGCAAGCCTGAGAACACATTCAGGGCCGCTATTGACGGCTCATAAATCGCTCACTGAGTCCATTCAAGGGTCCTCCTTGCTGTTTTGCTTGCCAACACAACCACCCGGGTGGTCCGGGGGGTCTTGAAGTCTCATCCCGATGCCCGGACCCTGGGTGAACCACCCGGGTGATCCACCCGGGTGGTGCCGTACGGGGTCCAGCCTTAGGCCAAACAAACCCTGCAAGATTTGTATTGGCCCCGTTCATGCGCTGTAACAGTCCGACGTCGACCGCATTGCTACAATTGAGATGCAGCAACGCACCGACGTTGGTTGCATCCCGTTGCATCCGTTGATTCTCTAAATTTTGTTTTGCAAGGTCTCACAACACTCGACATACCATCAGATGTCAGATGATGTGAATACATATGAAAATGCACGCCAAGGAGTCCTCAAGGCTCGGCATGAGGGAGTGCTCCTCGGCAGGTACCTAACTGCCTACCGGGGAGTGCTCCCCGGCAGGAAGCTAACTGCCTGCCGGGGAGTGCTCCTCGGCAGGTAACTAACTGCCTGCCAAAAAGTGCTCCTTGGCAGGTAACTAACTGCCTGCCGAGGAGTGCTCCTCGGCAGGTAACTAACTGCCTGTTGGGGAGTGCTCCTCGGCAGGCAGTTAACTAACTGCCGGGGAATCCTCCTCGGCAGGTAGCAAGCTACCTACCTGCCGGGGAGTCCTCCTCGACAGGCAGCAAGCTACCTACCTGCCGGGGATTGCTCCTCGGCAGACAGCTGCCTACCTGCTGAGGAGCCCTTTGCAGGTAGCTATCTGCCTGCTGGGGGGCTCCTTGGCAGGTAGCTATCCGCCTGCCAAGGACTCCTCGGCAGGTATCTATCTGCCGGCCGAGGACTCCTCGGCAGGTAGCTATCTGCCTCCCGAGGATTCCTCGGCAGGTAGCTATCTGCCTCCCGAGGACTCCTCGGCAGGTAGCTATCTGCCTGCCGAGGACTCCTCGGCAGGGACCTATCTACCTGCCGAGGATTCTCCACTCCTTGGCAGGGACCTATCTACCTGCTGAGGATTCCCCCAGCAGGCAGGTAGCTATCTACCTTCCGAGGAGTCCCCCAGCAGGCAGGTAGCTATCTACCTGCCGAGGAGTCCCCCAGCAGGGAGGTAGCTACCTGCATGTGCATGAGGGAAGCCCTCATTGGCAGGTATGTAGCTGCTAGCTGCCTTCCTGACAAGGAGGCCTCCTTGGCAGGTAGCTGCCTGCCTGCCTGCCAAGGAGCCCTCCCTGCCTGACAAGGAGCCATCCTTGGAAGATAGCTGCCTGCCTGCCTGACAAGGAGCCATCCTTGGAAGGTAGCTGCCTGCCTGCCTACCAAGAAGGGCTCCATAGCAGGTAGCTACCTGCCTGTCAAGAAGCCCTCCTCAGCAGGACCTGCCTGCTGCCTGCTGGGGAGGACTCCTCAGCAGATAGCTAGCTGCCTTGCAAAGACTCCTTAGTGGGCAGGCAGTTAACTTTCAAGCAGTCCTCCACAGCAGGCAGATAGCTACATGACTGGCAAGGTGGAATCCTTGGCAGGTAGCTACTGGCCTTTCAAAGAGGACTCCTTGGCAGGTATCTACCTTCCTGGCAAGGAGGACTGCCATGTTCCTCACCGCCAAAGGGGTTGTATCGGTTACAACCCCCCGCGGCTAGATCGGTGGCGGCAACCAATGTAACATCGGTCTACCAGACCGATGTTACATCGGCGGCTCCCACCGATACATTATGCCTTTGTTCTAATGTATCGGTGGGCCCGGCCAACATAAAATTGGTCTGGGCGACCGATGTAACATCGGTCGCCTCTGGCCGACGTTACCGCGGGGGGTTGTAACCGATACAACCCCTTTTGCAGTGCCTGGCAAGGAGGAAACCCTCCTGGCAGGCAGCTACCTGCGCAACAAGGAGGGCTCCTCACTCTCAACAGGCAACTACATACCTAAGTTGCAAGGATTACTCCATGGCAAGCAGCTCCCCACTTTTAAAAAACAAAACACATTTGAAAATCCATCATTCAAATTTATCATTTCCAAAGCAAATCAATTTCCTTTGAACATCATGGTGAATTAATGAATGGAATGCTGTAGAATTACAAAAAATGGTGAATGCTCACAACACCCAAAAAATTTGCATGTTAAACCAAAATCAAGTTTCAAGATATAATTTCACACACATTTGATCTGATTTAGCTGCTCCAAAAAACAGGTAAGAAGAATAGCCATTTTCATTCTTCCTCTCAGAATATTGAATGTCAAGATCACACTCCAAGATTATGGTGTATAGAGGCAATGAAAATGCCCCATTGGAGGACTCCTCATCTCCATTTTGACATTGTTGTTTTAATCCAATTTCCGCAAAGTTCATTATCATCAAATCAAATCATTCCAACAAGGAAACTTACTCAAGAAAGAAATATTGATCACATGGGATCAGCACCCATTGGACACTACTCTGTCAGACCATCCATGAACCTTCTTTTAAAGCTTCCAGGGTGCCCCCAATGGGTGGTTGTGGGCTGTCCAGGAGGGCAGCCAATGGGTGCTTCCCAATAGGAAAGTGTTCACTTTAGGCACAGGGCAATAATGCCCAATAATGGTGGTGTGTGCTCCACTTCTTTGAATGGCCCTGGAGACCAAGTAGTGTTCTCAAATAACACAGCCACCTTACATCTGCTGTAGAAATCATACTGCCTTCACCAGAGAAGCTTCCATGGATAAGTGAACCAGAAGATGTCACACCCCATGTTGTAGATTACAAAGATTCCCATCCCTTCTGAACCCTTCAAAATGAAAATGTGGATTTCAAAAAAGGCATCTTAACTTTCATTTTAGTTGATTTCTTCCTCTTTTTGTGTTTTTCTTTTTTGGTCATCCTGAAATTCACAGTATCTTGGTGAGATGTGTTGAAAAACAGACCTTGGTGAAGTTTAAATATTCCCCAGTGATCCTTTTTTGGGAGATAAACTGCTCAACAAGCTCTTGAAAATACAAAGTTTATACCCTTACTGAAAAAGTGTGGTGAACTGTTTACCTGCTCATCATACTTACTTGGTCAGAAGATAAATTTATCACCAAGATCTCTCATTGATCAGAAGATAAAATTCTCACCAAGAGAGCTTGGGAAGCATTTCTTCTCACCAAGCTAAATTGATGAAAAGAAAATCTTCTTTCTGAGCTGGCTCAGAAAGTACATAACCTATCAACAAAGGAGATCTGGGAGAAAGTTAGTTCCTTTCTTTTGCTTTTTGGAAATATTAATAAATAGATGACATAGCACTTGGACTAAACATACGCAAACCTTCATCTATCCAAAAATCAATTTGGCTGAACCCTTAGGATAAATAAGAGCATCCGCATCAGCTTGGCCAATTGCTATGTGGTATTAGTGAGTGTTAAAGTGTTTGTATAGAGTCAAGGGGTGATTCCCACATCAGTCAGAAATATAGTCACCGACCAAGGATATACATATAATAGTTATGTATTTGAAGCGTGTTGTAGTGGGGGATGACAAAATATGCATGATTGGTATGTTTTAGCATTGACACTAAGTGGTTGCAACATTGGTAGCACTTAGTAAAAAAGCTAAAATATTCAGCAAACACCGGAGGTTCAACCTGACCAGCGCGGGGGTTTTTTCCCTAGAGTAGAATAACATTGTGCTTTAACCAAGCCAATGCAGATTTTTAACCACAACCCAAAATCAGCATTAGTTAACCCAAAAGGTGGACTTCCCACTTTTGGTGCTCTAGCACTTATTCAAAGCTTGAAAAGTCCACTGAAACTATCATGGAGTAAGCTTGCTATACAATTTTATTTCAAAAATAAAGCATAGAAGAGAGGCCTGCTGATGATTTAGTTTGGGTTTTATTAATTTATCCAGGATTGAATGAATTGGTTTTTGGCTTTCAGGAAGACACATATTTTTCTGACTCTTTCTTGAAGCTCAGATTGGTCTTGAATGATTTGGCAAGCCCCTTTTTGAAAGTCAGAAAAGAGAATAAATGATCTTACTTTTGAAATATTTTCACTGTTCACATATCTTGGATTAAGTTTCAAAAATCATATATTGGTCCTTCATTTTTCCAAAACTTTTACAGTGAAAGCAAAAAAATTGTTGACTTGAAAAATTAAGGCATAAATTGTATGCTCAATTCAGAAAAAATTCCCCCTTTGACTTTTAACTCCCCCAAGACCCCAAAATTGGGGGCTATGCCCTTGTCTTCAAATACAGAAACCGAGAAAAAAAAGTGTGAAAATGGCAAGCTCTGTCTACAATCATAACGTTCGGTCAAGGAACTAAGCTTGCAAACAAACAAACAAAATACTTGATTGTTGAGCGGAGATGAATTGGATTGATAAATAAAGTGATTGGGGGGGGGGGGGTATGAGGGTTATGGAAGTAAGCGCAGTGAAAATCGCGCCGAGAAATTGAGTGTTGTAAGGGTAGTGCAAACCCTTACGATGTGCAATTATAAGGGACCCTTATGTTCCAGATGGTGGGACAGGTGCGGACAGTCGGGGCGGGGGGACTTTGCGGGTTTTTATGGGGGAAAGTCGCGCGCAAATTCGCAAATTTCGCGAATTATAATCTCCTGCGAAAGTATCCCCGAAGGGTCCTTCTGGCTTGGCTCGCTTGTATGCTTCTTGGTTGGTTATTGGGTATGAGTCAGGTGCACAGTGCATGCAGCCAGGAAATGGCCCATTACAAATTTTTAATTGGCAGTCCCTTAAAATTTGGACGCACCCGATGAAGGATCCACGCCCCTCACCCCAAATAAGCCAGCACAAGAAAAGATACTTGCATCTTGCGTAAGTTGACACAGCCAGGTATACATAGCAGGACTAGTGCACAGATGAGTTATTTATATAGGTTAGACATACGATGAGCCAGCACTCTGGGATAGAATTACATAGATGAGGCGGGGGGGGGGGGGGCAGATGTGGAGAGTAGGGGATTGTTCAAGTGTCCACACATTAGGATGCAGAGGAGTTGTGAGCAAAGAGTGCGTCTCCCTCTCAGTACTTAGCGATCCAGGATCCAAGCGGGCGAGTCTAGACCTCCGACTCTCCCAGCCTATATATTATTCACCGCGTTATATTGTGATGGTGCAAGGATGATAGACGTTCCCAACGAATCGGAAGATGAGATGAGCTAGCATCATGAGAGCCTCCAGCCAGCCAGATAACATGTAAGCACTCAACTTGTAATCCACAGCGGTGTCCACCCGATGCACGGCTGTCGAGAAGGACTTGAGTTTCACCTAAATAAACACACAATCAGTGTGTGTGTGTGTGTGTGTGTGTGTGTGTGTGTGTGTGTGTATGTGTGTCTAAGTGAGATTGTGGGGGAGAATGTGCAGATACCCTTTCGGCCCGCTCCGTGATGTCAAAGGCCTCGCTGTCGTTCCATTCCGTCGCCTCGTCCTGGCCCACGGAGTGGGTATGCGCGAGCACCTTGAAAGTTCCTGGAAGAGAGAGAGATGCCGGGAAGAGTGAGCAGACGAGGCCATACGACGCGTTTTTTTTTGTTTTTTTTTGTTATTTGGTTCAAGGGAGGAGTTGTAAGGTAAGACTGCTGCTGACGGGGTGTATCAGGGATGGGCAGGAAGGAAACGGTGGCGATAATCTGGCGGATGATTTTTTGGATCTCGGTTTGCACTTGAGCGAGTGTTTTGGGCTTGGTAGACGTGCCTGGTTTTTTAGCGGCTGTGGATGCGGCCGGTTGGTCGGTGGTGGTGTTACTAGCAGTAGATGAAGCCCCTTCTCCTTCTTGTTGTTGCTGTTCCTCTTCTCCCTCCACATGAACATCAAACTCCCATCGCTCGATCGTCTCCCGTGTGTCTTGACGTTGGATCACGAGCACTAGTCTGTTGATCTTGCCTTCCGTTAGCCACACTGTAATAACATATATACACACATTGGTTCAGTCCTCTTCATTATTATGTTCTCCATACGGGATTATTAAGGAGAAAGGAAAACTGCAAATATCTGATATAAAAAAATAAAGTGAATTAGAGCGAGGTGAGACAGACGGACCTTTAACCTGATCGGTGATTTTAGTGAGATACTGGGCGATAGACTCGTCTTCGACGAGCATCATTTGAAGTCCGAATTTCTTGACGATTTTGAAGTCAGCCTGGTCGTATATAGCACGCTGGTAGAGGATAGCGTTGATAGCGTAGTGGAAGTAGTCCGAGATGACGGCGGTGGATCCGGCGAGGCTGATCCGCTGTTTCTGGTGAGTCTTATAACCGGCCGTCGTCGTCGTCGTCGTCGTCGTCGTGGTATTATTGGCAGTCGCTCGTCGTGTCCGCACCGCCATCCCCGTGCTCCCCGCCCGTCGGCTGGTTGGCGCTCCGCTCATCTTTTGTTACTCGTCGGATTTCACTTTCAACTTCTTTTTTTCTGTCTGATCATTGATCATTCTGCACAGCAGTCGATCATCGAGGCTGGGCGGGGGATCAGCTACTGGGACCCCGGGGCATTCGATCGGGGTCGAAGTATGTACATGACTGACTGATCTGCAGCACTGCACTGCAACACAGCAATATTTCATCTTGGACGATCATCATGGCCACTCAGAAGGAAGAACAGAAAATGGAAGAGGAATCAAAGCAATCCATCCCCCATACAGACCCCATCATCTCCAGACTGCTGTTGAACGACCAGTTCGGGAAACGGATTCAGGACCAGAAGCAGCTGTTCCGGGACTGTAAGGTAAACCAAGCCCAACCCAAATCTTGAAATATTTATTTTACAAAGAATCATTGACGGGAGTTTTTTTCTTTCTTTTTTTTTTGTTGTTGTTGTAGGTAGTGGGGTTCTTGTTCTCGGCAATCTGGAAGCACGACCGCAACGCGTTCCAGAGCCATGTGATCGAGCTGTGTAGGCGCAACCCGCACCGGTTCAAGTGCGTTTATGTGAGCATCGACTCGAGCAAGGAAGATTTCGAGCGATCGACGCGGGACAAGCCGTGGTTGCACATGGTGTGGGAGGACGGGAGCAAGTTAAGCAAAACTCTCTCCCTATCTCCATCCTTCATGGACGCATATCAATTTCTGACATGTGTGCGATGCGTGGCGCAGTACGGAGCAGAAGAAACTAGACAAGGTGGAATTCATCACGCCGCTCGAGCATGCCCTTCTGAAGCAAATTCTGGCCGGTAAGGAGGAGAGCAACGGCGCGCCGCCGGAGCAACAGGCGCGGCCATTTTCGAGGGTCGGACTGTGCGCAGGACTGGACGTGCTGTTTGCGCCCACCCTGATGGTGTACCATCTGGAGAGCCAAACCTGGCTCGATAGGAACGTGGCCCATTCGGCCATCGGGTCCAGGGAGAAGCGCGAGGCCGCCCTCGAGACTTGGGAGAAGGGCGAGAGTCTGTCGCTTTCATGGACCGGTAAGTTCTCCCCGAACCCACTTGCCAGCCAGCCAACCAGCTAACAGCACGCCCTCTCACCTCCGTCCATACTGATCACCTCCCTCATCCACCTCCATCATCAGATATCCTCTTCGGCTTGAAGTGGGCCATCTTGGTCTCCGCCATCGGCATCGGCTACTTCCTGCTCTCCCGCGCAGACCCGTCCTACAACATCGTCCACCTCGTCGAGTGGTTCATGGCCGGCTCCTCCTCCGCCACCACCACCACCACCACCACCACCACTCCTTCCTCTCCCTCTCCTCCAAAACCTGCACACCAATACGTCGAGTTCTAGTGCTCCCCCTCTCACACAATCCTGTTCCCCCCCCCCCTTTTTTTTTTTTTGGCAGCTTTCTCGTCCGGTTGTAATCCTACATGCGTATACCCTCTTGCTCTCTTGACTCCCTCCCCCGCCCTCTTAGTGGACCAGACGTATTTCTTTTACCTCTCTCTTTCTATGTTTTCCACATGAATACATACGAGTTTTGAAAGTACACAAGGACAAGAGCCCATCATGCATGCACGCTGCCCATTGCCTTTTTTTTCTTGGCGGGTCAAGAGGACGGGAATAATGTAGTGATTCAACATGACAGATTGGGCTGTGGATGGTGTGAGGTGTGCCCTTGGGTGAGACAGATGGACAACATCTTGGAACATGGTCCAGTATTATGGAAAGGGAGCAGGGGACCAGCATGTCCAGTCATACACCTCATAGTTGCTCGCCTTATCTGAATATAATAATCTAGATCATTATAATAAGCTCATGGCCGAATCTCTTAGCTTCATTTGCCTTTCCACAATACATCATCATCCACAGGCCGAGGGCTGGGATCGTGTATCGAATTAAAGACGCGCACTATATTACGGTAATTATTCTTCTACATATTCGCTGATGAAGCCAATTATAAATGTACAGTTTCCCCCCCCCCCCCTTTACGAGCACATATTTATTTATGTGAACTACGTCATCATATCATCCCAGAAAGCGCATGTACTCATCTGTAGACTGTACATACTCATCATGCCCCACCCACTCCAGTCATCAATCATGATCATTCTGCTCGCCAGCATGATCTGGCAGACCTTGTGGCATACATAAACTCGAGTCAGTGATTCTTTTCTTTAAAAGTATACGTCAAGTCGAGATTGGCTGTGACTGTGAGTATGCATACCCCGTCTATGGGCGGTCCTAGACTTAGTTATAAGCGTGATTCTCTCATTTCTCAAGCCCTGCACCGAAACTCACCAAAAAAGGATCCGCGATGATCGGTGCGGGTGATCGGGTATTTATGTCAAAATGTGGAAGGGTGAAAAGGGGGATACAAACATAAATACATGGGTGATACCACAATCGAAGCTTGCCACTTCATGAGTCAATCATGGTGGAGGAACTCTCCTATCTTGTGCGTTCATCTATTCCCAATTCCTCGTGCCAGAATACTACACAGTTGGGTCGAGTCGAAGCGGAAGACGGGTGATTATCATATTTACTTTAGTGTGATCCTTAACTCTCTGGTTTCGAAACGACTGATCGACCGCCTGCCATTAACGCTGCTAAACAATTATCACATAGCTTTAAAAATCCACATTCAAGAGTGGAGGAAAGATGGCGGACGGGAGAGGAATGCACACGAGGGGGCATAAAAAACTTGGGATCGGTTCATGAGCCGATGATCATGATGGCCGACCCGAACCCAGCGCAAACCGATTCTCCTTTGAGGAGCTGGTCCGAATCAACAAGGAGTTATATTATCTTCCTGGGGGTTGCGCCAGTGAAGGTTGCCTAAGGTTGATTCAACATGTTCTGATCATAATCAATACACACAGAAAACTTAAGCGAACGAGGATCTCGTGTGGATGGTCCTGTCATTCTCCACCAGCGCATTCACAGTATAATTCCACACTCCGAAACAAAAACAAAAAAAAACATCTCATCTCAGCTTTTTTTCATAGGTTACTTTTGAGCAGCTGGTGTATTATATATCAAGCCTCCCCCTTTATTTACACACCTTTAACCTCTTCTGAGTCTCAAACTATTTTATATCTTTGCGTTCATCTCGAGCACACACATTTCACCTTCTGGTCAACATCCAACTTATATATATATCTCCGTATATATATCTACCAAGAAAAAAAGAAGGATCTGAATTATATATCGTAAGTGAAAAAAAAAAAAAACGATGCACAAAAAAAATCGCTCGTCTCATCGCTGATCACAAAACGAGCTTCTTCACTTTTGGGATCTGACTTACAGATTGTTGAAGAAGATCAAGACGGGTGGACGCAAGATGACGAGAGTAGGGTGGATTTGGGGGTGGAAGCTGGGCCAGGTACTGAGTGTAATATTAGTGATGATGGACGCGGTTCTAGGGACGAAGGTAACGACAGAGGGGGTAAGGACTGGAGGGGTGGAATCGCAGGGCATGGAGAAAGCAGGACCGCATGGAACCCTACTTACGCCGGGAGGAGGGAAGCTTATTCGGAGCGTTGGCGGGATGGGAACGCTGACCGTTAAGTTCGCCAAATGGGTGGGGAACGAGGGTCAGACTATTGCTATCGATGTCCATCTGCGACCCATCGATGATGACGAGAATCGCACGGATTACTTGGTGGTGATTTCGCTCCACTTCTTCCTTATTTTAATCTTCTCTAGTCTCTCTCCCTGAAAGTTCGGCGGAATTATTTACATATTACTCCGCATCGTCTTGTTCACCTTCTTATAATCTTGATCGTCCCTACTTCTCATCCACCCACTTACTCCTTCCCTCGTTCCTCCATCACAGCTCGGAAACGGCCTCACATCCGGTCGGAACAACACGACGATCGAGGTGCATTTTAGCTCGCGATGGGCTTGTGGAAGCTACAGTTGAGCCCAACTGCCTACATATTTATATATATGTACCCGTTTCTTTTGATTGATGAATCGGGTCCCCGGCCTTCTCTCACCGCCTCTGTTAACTCCATGATCACAGACTTGGTCATAACCGAGCATCAATTCCACAAGGGCGTTCATCTTGCTTTTCAAGTCGCAGCACCGGAGATCAAAATTACTTGCTTGCCAATTGAATGATGTTCTTGTACATGTTATTGATGTTATCTTGATCATCATCAATGTCTGGGCAAGCATCGGCAGCGTGGGGCTTCATTTCTCCAATACCACTAGTATACTCTTCAATCTCTTTGGGCAGAAAAGTGACTTATAACTTGCACTAGGAGATCTCAATAAATTCTAAAAAAAAAAAAAAAAAAAACAGGTGGAAAAATTAAGAAAGACATTTTACATGTATGATTCCATTAAATAAACAGATGATGATTCTTTAAGTAAGTAACCCTCCTAAAATATAAAACTCCAGTACTCAAGATCCTATCCATTTATACTGCATATCTAGCCCATCATTTTTTGTGGTACATACTTATCTCTTTGTAACTGATGAGGTGGACCAATTGAAATATATTGTTTGGTTTTGAACTATGGCCTGGGTCAGTTAAATTATGGGTAAGCTGTAAGTGGTGACCAGGGTGGGATGTGGGTATTGAATCCAATCCTTCATGAATGATCATTGAGCAGTTCTAAGTCTACAAAAATATATGAGAATAATGAGAAAATAAGACTAGAAAAAATCTTCACATTCCCAGAATTGCTACTTTATGATTGAACTTTAATGGGGATGCAATGTAGCTTTCATTTCCAATATTAGGGGGTTTCAAAGTTGGGGCAAGTTGACTTGCATGCCACTTTGCAAGTCACTGTTGTGGATTGAGGAACAAAAAAAAAAAATACTGGGTGAATGAGGGATGCAGTCCAGTATAATTACTTGCATGCAATGCATGCATGCAAGCCGGTATTCAAGAAAAAGGTGAAGAGCAACTTGCAAAGTTGCATGCAAGTTGACTTGCTTCAACTTTGAACCCCACCATTGGACAATATGAAGGCAAGATCAATGTGATCATAATAATCTTGACTTTCCACATTGGAACTTTGGAGACAAAACAATTACAATTTGTTTGACAAGTCAAGTCCCACTTGTTATAACTTTTTATGGTGACTCAATAGATACTAGCATTCTAATAATATTCCCTCTGGTGAGTATTTCTGGTATAAATTTGAAGTGAAATTCTAGACCAGAAAATTGACAATTAAGGGTGACCAGATGCCAAAAAGGCTATCATTGTGAGCCCTTCCCCCTAATGTATGGAACTGAGTTTCAAGTCTCTCTTGAATCACATTTCGGGCATGAATTTCTGTGAGGCCAACAACAGTATAAGCATCTCAGTCAAAAGAGAAAAAGGGAAATTACCAAATTCTCAGGTTTTTTTGTGACGCTGACTCAGCAAGCTCGGTCAACAGGAAGATTAGGTTTAGGTTAGGGGATCGTCAACTTGCCCGAACTCAGTTCATCATGTAACTAGATTAGGTTTAGCTCCATGTTGTACTTAGTTCTATTGCTCTTTGTCTTTTCCTTTTCTTTTTCCTCACTCATTTCTTCCCGTGTGTTGCCGCCTTGTACCTCTCTTAGGTACAAGTCCTCTCTTATTGCTCTCTTTGCTCGCTCCTCTCGGAGACTCTCTCCTCGTTCTCACAGCTGCCCATCTGGTGTTTCTCAGGTCCGCTTTTCCTTCTTTCTTTCTTTCTTTCTCTCCTGTCTCTCCTCGTCTTCCTTCCTTGTCATCTCTCTTCTGCTCCATCATGCAACTCAGACTCATTTCTTCCCGTGTGTCGCCGCCTTGTACCTCTCTTAGGTACAAGTCCTCTCTTATTGCTCTCTTCGCTCGCTCCTCTCGGAGACTCCCTCCTCGTGCTCACAGCTGCCCATCTGGTGTTTCTCAGGTACAAGTCCTCTCTTATCGCTCTCTTCGCTCGCTCCTCTCGGAGACTCTCTCCTCTCGGAGACTCTCTCCTCGTGCTCACAGCTGCCCATCTGGTGTTTCTCATTTTTTGTTAGCTACTTTTTTTTTAAAAAAACAAAAACATTTGGGTAGCAGTCTTGCAAGGTTCCATGACAGACCTGCAACAGAGTCCACTTGAATTGCTAATGAAGAGGGAAATTCCAAGTGGGCTTGCGTGCGTTCTAATGTGCCTGGACAACCGGGAACCCTGCACGGACGCACACTACAGTATTCAATGTATGGAACGAGTTTTGCATAGGAGCACCTGCAATGACCCGCGCTGGAAGACATCGCGGCCAAGGTGGGGCCAGGGAAGACGATTAGGAGTAGTGCTGCGAGCAGCCATGGTCTAGACATGATGAGGTGTCTCATGGCGTGTCGTGTTGGGACTGGAGGCAACGATGTAATCAAGTGTCGAACAAGGGGCCGTTTGGGGTGAGGTGTGAAGCCGAAGACACGCAGAAGGGAAGTGATGCGTTTGCTCTCTGCGGTTAACCCACGGTGCCGGGTGCTGGGGACTGCATGCAGGCCATAATACAGGGGCCTTGGTAGCTCGGGTTGAAAGCCAAGGCGTTCGTGGAAAGTGCAGCCCAAGTATAGTGACGAGGGTGTGAGTCGTGACGCACTCCCTTTTGTAGTCTTGAAGAGCCAAGCGAACGGTCAACAGCGATGGAGGAACCGTTCTTAACGACAACAGCAGATCGAAAGAGAAAGGTTATAACATCACCACAATAAAGGATCTTAAATGAGCTTGGTTCAGAAACAGTGGAGCCTAACGGAGCGCAATTTTCATGACTCTGAGGCTTTGCGCCAAGAAAACTTTAATCAACTTGTTTCCTACAAATAGATGTTATGTATTCAGATACCCAGTCAAGGTCATCATTCTTTCGTAAGGGAGTGGTGACATGATTAAGTCAAATAACCACTTCAATATATCCATTAACCGGTGCTGTGATCAAGGTGAAACGGGTGGACTGACCAGCCGAGTCAGGTTCCAGTGAGAAGCGAGATTCGGCTGCAAAGAAAATTAAGCAACCAAATCTTATCAACGCAGAGGATCACAACT
Source organism: Puccinia coronata f. sp. avenae (assembly GCA_002873125.1). Classification (NCBI taxonomy): domain Eukaryota; kingdom Fungi; phylum Basidiomycota; class Pucciniomycetes; order Pucciniales; family Pucciniaceae; genus Puccinia; species Puccinia coronata. Next base: position 334,582 of record PGCI01000054.1, on the reverse strand, counting down.
TTGGAAACAAGCAGCGTGATGTTGTACGCGAACAGGCTGGAGCCGGCGATCGGGTTGGAATCAGGTCTCGCGCCGAAGGTCATGGAATGAGTACGCCATCATCCGGAGCTGGCCACACCGGTGACTGGATGGAAACAGCGTCAAGTCACGCCTCTTTAATATATGTTCTCTTTTCTTTCGTTCTTTGCAGGAACTGACATTGGACCTTTCAGTCAATGATGAATTTCTTGCTTCATGAAGGTCTTGCCCTTGATCAGTGCGACCGTGGCGTATTGCAACGCGATAAGGCCTGCTCGTTGAATGAATAAGTGCCCGTGTGGGCGGAGCTGCACCTCCTCAGTCGTTCACTATGTACTCGCCCATCCTTCTCGCAAAGGTGTAGGCTTGCCAGCTTGGTGGGTCGACTGCCACTTGGCGTGGGCCTCCGGCCATCCCGCTTGAAATGGCCAAGAACGACCGGCCGCTTGGTCTCCTAGCCGTCAACCGTGAAACTGAAGGACGATCGCTGGATACTCAGCGGGGCCCTATTTAACGGATCTACGACCGCCCCTCATGTGGTCGCCATGTCGGATTGTGTCGCTCCATACGAATGCTTGGTAGAGCTCAGCTTACCGGAGATCATGTATTTTACAGCTTGTGTTTGTTGAACTTGATAATGGAAACTTGTCGTTTCAGGCCGTTTCCCTTCCCTGACCCATCATGAGCGCTCGCCCGGGCCCAAATTCTTCGGACCGCAGTTACACAGCGGCAGTTTGATACCATTCGAACCCGATGAGCCGATTCGGTTTCGATTTTCGAACCCAAGTTCAAACACCGGTGTCTCCCACTCCCGACTCTCCACCCACTCCCAGAATAACGATAGCTTATCGTAGTGGGTGTCGGCGTTAGTCGTGGTACAATATTACACTGCTGTCAATCTGACTGTTAAGCTTCCTTCTGCGAATCTGCTGTCAATCTGACCGATGGCTGCTCGGCGAGTACATATCATATCATAGTAAATCACCCATAGGGTCAGACAGCTGTCGATCTGCCCTGCCGGCCGTCAGATTACATACCGGAGTTGAAGACAAGAGGCGCTCCGACGGAACTTCGCTTTAAGATGGGAGCAGCTGTCCTGCAGTAGTGTCTTGCGGCCGATGAATATATAATACATACCTCCAGTGCCCACCGTCCGCCTCAGAGAGCTACATACAGCTCCCTAGATGACTTACCGCAAGTGATTTCTTTAGAATTACACCCCCTAATATATCCACCAGCACCGAGCATCAATCGTTTTGACTCAATAAATTAATCGTAGCCTTTTTCCCTTAAGGGAGAGCTCGTACCGTCGCCTCTGCTAAACATGCTCCCGCTTCCCTGGTTCGCTCGTTTGGTCACTACACTCGTTATAACACATCTCGCTCAGGCAGATAAACGGCAGGAAGCTACCTCATTTTTACCCGGCCGATATCTTGTTTCATTAAAGCAAAATGAATCAGTTGCGTTAAATTCCTTTTCACTCTCAAAGCAGATACATATTACTAACAAGCGGCATGATTTTGCGGATGGTAGAGTTCACTCGAAGAGTTGACATCGCATCTTGATAGCAAGGATGTACAGTATAGAATCTTGCACGACATGACTGAACTGGTCCCTGACGTATACAAAGGTTTCTCTATAAAACTTGTGGACGAAGGTGATCTGCAGCACCTGGAAAATTCCGTCCATGTGGAGGTGCGCTTGTTGAGCTCGCTGATTGACTTGAACCAGTCATCTGACATTTTTTACATTTTGGCTGTTGCTTCATAAAATTGATCAACACAGAAAGTCAGTCAAGTGCAAAGCATTTTGTGGGCCAGGGCGTTCGACGAGAGGAAAATAGATGCGCCCATAAACTCGACTCCCTCGCTGTATCCTCCCCAGGTCCAGACTCGGATAAATGAGCTTCATAACATGGGAGTGTACGGCCAAGGAGTGAAGCTTGCTATAATAGATTCCGGCATCGACTGTAGTCATCCGGCCTTGGGAAAGGGTTTCGGCCCAGGATTCAAGATCGCGTTTGGTAAAAATATGGCCGTTGAAAAAAGTAAAGACGACGACGACGACGACGACGATGACGACGACGACGACGAAGACGACAGTATCAAACCCCAGGAGTTAGGGGGTCGAGACGTACGCCTTAAGACTAGAGAGACCCACCCCAAAAAGAAAGGAAAGCCCAAACCAGCAAAGAAAGAAAAGGCTAAACCAAAAAAGATCGATAACAGCCCTTGTACTCAGTGCCCCATGTCCGTAAGCAACGCACTTTCTTTGAAATTCACGCAATCTTGTTTTGACCATGATTCAGGTACCGCGCAGTCCCATGGAACGCACGTGGCTGGAATAATTGCTGCGTCGGATGCCGGGTTCGGATTCATGGGTGTGGCTCCCAACGTTACTCTGGGGATGTATCGTGAGTTCAAACCATGCATTGTCGCCCCGCGCGAAAGGGAGCTGATTTGTTTTCTGATGGGAAATGGTTTGACACGGATTCCTAGGTGGTAAGCTTCTCAAAAGATAGGCAAGAGTTATTTACACTTGTCTGATACCAAGGTTTGACATTGGGCAGTCTTTCGATGTGCCGAAGGAAGCCTTGTGGCGTTCGATATCATCATGGCGGCCATGCTACAGGCTCATAAGGATGGTGGTTGGTAGAATTTGATCGTAGTATCCTTTCGTCGGCTTGTACTAACGATCGAGCCATACAGCGGACATCATTTCTGCATCGATCGGTGGCCCTGGCGGTTGGGGACAAGGCGAGGAACTATTGACCGTTGTAAACAACTTGGTGGAGAAGAAAGGCTCTATTATCGTTGTCGCAGCGGGCAATGATGGATCGGTTAGTCACAGACAAGTCCAGAGGCAACTCATCAGTCGCCGCTTCATTGATCTGATGACGATGTAACTTTCATCAGGAGGGTTTGTTTTATTCCGGCAGTCCAGCCTCAGCGATGAATGCCATTTCGGTCGGCTCAGTCGAAGCGCAAGCTATAATCGCCGGAAAATTTAAAGCTTCCACAGGCAAGGAGCTCAACATATACCGAACAAGCACATTCAACCTTTCAGGCGAACATCCTATATACATCACAGCTAATTCAACCGATGACCCAAAGGATGCTTGTGATGAGCTTCCCAAGCACACTCCGAATCTCACAAATTATATTGTCCTTGTTAAAAGAGGGTATGATTAAGCTTCCATCTTATTCAAGAAGTAGACTGCCTGACACGTAGTGTCTGGTCGCATCAGGACATGTTTTTTTGAGGACAAGGTTGACAATCTCGCGGCGAAAGGCGCCAAGCACGTCCTTTTTTACATGGTGAGTTTCGTGTCCTTCCTCTGGGCTTCAATGCGTTGACTCATTTTTACCTTCCTTTCTTTGAAGAACTCGACCAGCATTATAACACTGCCTAATGAAGTGTCGAATGTTACCGTTGCCGCGATATCGATGGAAGATGGGGAGTACATATTCCGTCAGGCTAAGAAGGATCCCACTCATTTTAAAGTTTCATTCCCTCCCACCAAGCACTTCTATGGTAAGCACCATTTCAAAGTTGACCCTTTCAAAGGTTGATCGATTCTACTTAATACCGACGAGACGGCTCCTTGCAGTGAATTCTGTGGACGGCGGCTTTCCAAGCAACTTTTCTCAATAGTTCAGTAGTCCTCAGTGTGCTATTACCTCTGGCTGGTTTCTCACTCATCCCATTCCGATTTTAGTGGTCCCGACTTCGATTTTGGTAGTCCCCAGCCTGCGGTGGCTGGTGTAGGTAGCAACGTAGTTTGTATGTCAGCGGCAAGCCACCATTGTATAATATCGGGTGCTGATCCTTCCGTTCTGCATCATATTTTAGCAACTTTCCCGATGAACAACAGCGCTTATGTGAGGAGTCTTGGCCATGGTAATATATCGCGCAAAAAAATTTGTCTGACGCGTTCTATTTCTTTCCCTACAGGCCTCTTTAAGCGGTACTTCTATGGCTACTCCACAGGTACATGCTTATAAAATGTTTGGGCTTCTTGTTCAGGCCCATGGATTGATCTGTCTCGAATTATGTTAGCTTTCTGGGATAGCTGCATTGATCTTGAGTGCAAGAGGCAAGCATTTCAATGGAATAACGATGCGCTCTCGATTGGCCACTACGACGAAGATTCTAAACCAGTTTAAAACTCCTAGCATCGACAGTGAGTAGTAACCTCCATCAATGCTTGTAGTTGTTCAGGGAATCTAACTTTGACGTCTGCACTCTCTAGGCGCCATTCATCAGGGCGGAGGCCTCATCGATGCTTTCTGTGCTGTTTGGACAAATACCACCGTATCAGTGCCCAGCCTGGTCCTCAATGACACGGCGTCTTTTCGTGGAGAACAAGAGTTTACAATATTTAATAATGGTACTAGCACGGTTAATTACATTTTGACCCACCGTCCAGCAGTAACTCTGCAGACATTTTCGTCAGAAAACAAATATGGTCGACCAGATCCAACACCAAGCTCATCCAATCAGTCGGCAAATGCACAAATAACTCCTCAGAAGTTCAGTGTGCAGCCGGGCTCATCTCAAGTAATCAAAATCAATTTCTTGCCCCCTGAGAAGTTGGATCCCCATCGGCTCGCGGTTTACTCAGGTTTCATCGTGATGGTAAGTTCCTTCAAGCTGTCCAACGGTTTTGACGATCTAAGAGCATTAACACATTTCCCGAATGGCGTTGGAACTGGTGTATATTAGACTTCGGATTCTGATTGCGAGAGCCACAATCTCCCTTATTACGGTGTTTTGGGATCGCTCAAAGAACAGTCAAGTAAGTCTTTATAAGGAGCAATGAGCTTTCATCGTGTCAAGGAATATGTCAACTGATCCGTACGGTACGTCAGTCCTTGACCGAGGTCCGAATAAAAAGAAAACCGCACATTACCCATACTTCACTTATAAGAAGAAAAAGCTATCTTCGAAGAACGGAACCAACTCAACCAAAGCACCAGCTAAAGCGCAGACTCCATTGAATAGCACTTTTGTTTGGGACTTGAAAAAACATAATCGCACAGTCCTACACTTCAGATTTCTTTGTGAGAGCTCTCCAAATCTTGTCGCGGTCACTGTACGAGGCTAAACACTCATGTAGTCTGGTTTGGAAACAGTTGGCTCTCCCTTTTCTCGTATAGATATCTTACCAGGAACTGCAGTCGTATCTAATGCGACCAGTAATCGGGACTTCAACAAATCATTTAGGGGGGCGCGTTTGATTGGCATCATTCCAGACAGTGATTGCAAAAGCAACTCACGCACTGGGTGGGTATTAATCTAAGTGATTCAGCAAAGTCTCTACAATCAATTAATTTTTTCACCTTTCAGCTCGGACGACACATACACTCAGATCTGGAATGCTACATATGTCAATCTTGAAAAAAAGAAGCCACACTTCCTACCTGATGGGAGCTACAAGGTTCTTCTCAGGTTCGTCATGATCATAGCTGTTCCCAACACAATGCAAAATAAAAAGTCCTAAATTAAGGTTCTATATAGGGCTCTGCGTATAACCGGCCGTAATGAAACCGAGGCCGACTGGGATTATTGGGTTTCCCCGGAGATCAAGCTGAAGAACTCTAATGGAAAAGCATATTAATAACTAATTCCCACTCAGCAACAAAAGGGCGCTTTGCCTACCCTTTCACCCATTTTTTTTTGCAATATCTTCGTTTTTTCCTTGGGTTTCTGCAGATAATGTGATGCCCTTGAGTGTCTTGTTGTTTAGTATTGCGATTCATCACTTTTAAATTTCTTCCTCCCACCCTTAGTACACCTCTCATCTTCTGTTTATTGATTTTTTACTTGTTCTTGTTTTGTCTTTTATTTTCCTTTCTCTTTTGCATATCTCTCATTCCCTGTGGCCGCCAAGACTCAGACCTCCGGAGCCGCATAAAATATACTACTATACTGTCTTTGAATCACCAAGCTTGATTAATCACAGATCATCTGGCACCAAGTTTAACTTGACGGATGACCTGGACAACAGAAGATGCATATACCTGATCTTGTATGGCTTTTGTGAGGGGACTCACCTGTGACTATTAGTGGTATTCCAAAGAACAGATTGTCTAATAAGGCGGCTCACGTTTGGGGTTCGGGTGAAGATCTGCCAAGTATGAGGCCCCAGAAACTCCAGAAAAAGTTCTATCATCTTGGCTTGTTTGGCACTCTCACAAGTATGATAAAAGTCATCCGAGTTACATTCATTTCCATATTTTTTCCAGCCAAAGTCAACATTTTTTTCTTTACCCAAACAATCATTGTGTGTACACAATCAAAAATGTTCTAAGAGCAGTTGATCCCCCTCAAAAAATTCCCCCTTTCTGCTCCATCAAGCGCAAGTAAGAGTGCAATCTTGGTGAAGAAAACGAATGATTTTTCAACACTAGTGAGGATCTCAAGGATAGCCTTAGGTGCTAATGTGGGTGAAGAAGGAAAGAGCTTGATCAGTGGGAACAATTGGAATGGAGTTAGAGTATGCTAGATTCACCTACTAGGGGGGTTCACGATAGATGTTCACCGGAAAGTTGAAACGTTTTAAGCGACTGTCGCAAAAATTGAAGGCCGCGACGGATAGGCTGCGTTGTCTCAAAGCGCTTCATGGCGACGTTGTGTTTCTCTTTCAATCGGTTGTTGTCTTTGAGAATGGTTCATTCATCGCTGTTGACCGTTCATGCGACTCTTTAAGAAGAAGTACAACTATATTCAGCGTCCCTCCCAAGTTCACTCTCATGACCTGAGTTCGGTTGTACTCAAACGCCCTGGCTTTAAACCTGAGCTGGCGATTCCCCAATAAATGGTTCCGCATGCTCTGCCTGGTACCCGGCACGGTGGCACAATCGTATCAGACGGACTCACACCCAACCCCACTACAGGATCAAACAACACACACCCTCCAGGTCGTCTGCTCGATTCTCCCTCGCGTCGCTGACGGACCTACGAACGTCATGAACAGCCGCAGTCCCAGCCCATGGGTGCTCGCAGTACTTAGTTTGGCCGCCTCCCTCGGACCCACCTTGGCTTGGCCCGGCCACGCTCCAACACCTCACTGCCAGGGGACAAAGAATCTGGTACTATCGAGTTCGTACGTCCCGGTCCGGTGCACAGGGCACCCTGACTACCCCGTTCATTGCCCGGAAGTCAACGAGTTCGAGGTTGTCAGCTGGATCTGCCCCGACTGCGTGCAAGGCTTCGGTGTGCAGTCAAGCACTCAAGTCCGACAATGCATTTACCACGGAAACCCCATTCGCCTCCCGCCACGGTCCTCACGCATGTAGCCGGGGCCATTTGCCATACCACCCACTTGGAAATCCTCTGTAGCAAGTCAAGTGACCTCTGTTGCAGTCCTGTCATGGGACCTTGCACAACTGCTACCAAAACATTTTTTTCTGGAAATGTTCCTGATACAAAACCCTAAGAATGTGATGTTCATTTTCTCTTCACAGAGATACTAATCAACTCACAGATATTATCTTACATTTGTTCACAGAGACCTATAGCTCAGCTTGGTAGAACTGGGTGAGATGGCCAGAGTTCTTGTCTGGCTTGACTGACAGAGTTTTTTTGGTAAGCTGTTTGTCTCTCAAGTGAGCAAAAGGAACGGCCACTTCAATTACTATGCATCATTTATTCAAATCCTTGCTTTATATGTCAGCAAAGCTACAATTTCAAAGCAAGCTTCCCTCACATAAATTGTTCATTTGTGTTTGTTTTTGGCTTAACTCTGTTTGAGTAGAAATATTTCTTGTTCCTTGGGACCTTTAAAATCTTAGCTGTAGGAAACTTCAGGACTGAGCTGCAGAACTATCTTGGAAGAACTTATTGTGGTTTTTTATGCTGCTGACACTGGGTTACATTAAATATATATTGGAATTTCATACAACAAGACAAAAATGTAACATCTTACATGCCTAACGTTGTGGGCTGTCCATTATCTCTTCTTGAATCACTAATGACCATAAATCTAACAGCTCCTCTCATCCCTAAGGGTCAACAGAGCTTCCTCATAAAAACAGTGTTGAATCTCTTGGTGAAACAACTCAACAAGCTGTTTCCCCTACTTGATGGGATGAAATGGATTTCTGCAAGCAAATGGTCTGTGAAGAACTTGAGCAAATCAAAAGACTTTCTTCCTGTCAATTTGGCAATTAGAAGCATCTCACCTACTCTGTTGACATTTTGACCTACTGCAGCTTTGACAACAATCCAAGCAATAGTATAATCACACTAAAGTCTCCATGTAAGGTTCAGTATGGATTCATTTTGAAAATCTTCAAGCACATGTGAACCTTACATGATCAAAGCAGTCCATCCAAAACTTGGCTGCTTGTTGATCCACTGGTTGGGTCCCCTGAAATTTATCCTCTGGGAATGCATTCTCAAAGCTCAAGCAGTTTGATTTGAGACTGAAACTCCAGACCATGAAGCACAAGGATCAACATCTAATTAACATCAGTGAAGTACATGCCCAATGTTCCTGGATCAAGTATGGGTCATTGGAAATATCACCAAAGATAAACAAAGAATTCATTGCATTGGTTGTGTTAGACCATTGATTATTCCTTTGATTTCATTGTTTTCCTTATTAAACCTTCTGTGAAAGGATTATTTGCTGAGAGAGAATGAACTTTAAAAAGAATAAAAGACTGAATGAAGTTCAGGTTGAAAGAAAATTAAATCAAATGTTAAACTGAGCTCAAAAGAAGTTTTGATATTTGATTGAAAATAAAAGAGAAGGAACAAAACAAGCACAGAAGAGAGTTGCAACTGAGTACTAGTGACTCAGCTTTAGTGGCTATGTGGAGAGGAAAAAATGTAGCTGAATTAATTTCAGCTTCAAAGAAAAATGGAAAATTAAATAAATTGAGCAGACTGAGCACAAGTGAGTTGCCATAGTGCTGTGCCCTGGATGTAACAGTTTCACATTCATGTTCAACTGTTTAAAGAAGAAAAAAGAAGAAGAAAAAGGTCTTATGGGCTGTGTCAGCCTCTGTGATGCCAATGGCTAGAACCTTTTAGCTACACAAGGTGATATGAGTGCAAATGATGGGTAGAGTGGGGTATTTTCACGTAGAAAAGTAGTAAAAAAAGAAATAAAAAGAATATGATTCTTTTTTATAGAGGGGCCTGCTGGCGCAGGGGTGTTTGTAGGTGCCCTCTAAATCAGAGATCTGCAAAGCAGGGTGGTATCTGATTAAGCAAACAATGGGTTTCTGCGTAACAGAAGGTGGTACCAAAGTGCTTTCCAATTAAGGAACCAGAATGGGGACAAGGATAAAAGAAGTACTGACTGTTGCTTCTTTTACACCAAAAAGCCACGTAGGGGGGTGAAGTAGAGCTGCTGGGTAAGAGATTTCAGGGAACTAGGGATTTTATTCCATCAATAAGAATTGTGAAGCAAGCTAGTAGAAGCGGAACAACAATCTTTTTCTTCTTTATTTACATTGATTGATGAGATAGAGAGAAAAAAGGAAACGTGAGGAGAAGGTAATTGATGTTTACCTAGGGGCAGGGATGATCCTTGCGGTCTAGGTTATTTAAGGCTGCAGATGGAAACGGGAACAAGGTAGTCTATTCGATGCTCTCTATTATCTGTTTAATCATCCGTATTTGCCATTAGCTCCTCATTATTGTTTTTCCATTCTTTCTTAATATTTAATTCAAATTCTCTTACGTTGTGCGTCAACTTTGGTTCTCCTTGATTCAGTCCTGTGCTGCTGGAGAATTGTCTTCTCTGCACTGGTTGCTGCAGTCGCGATTACACCGTCAGTCACAGTCTTCAATCTTTATAGTTGACTCGAGAAATGAATCTGTACTCACTCGTTTGTCGATAAATCAATACGAGTGACCAGGTTCTTTCTCTGCACAATACGCAAGGTTATTCTTTTGGCTAGAGGTCTACGAGTGAGTAGTTTCAAGACAAAAAGATCCTGGTGAGTTTCTATCACTTTGCAGCCATCTAGCTCTTTTATATTTTTACTCACCGGTGGTCCGCGTGAGATTCCTCCGTTGTTTGGAGTCTTTCGGACTTTGCTTGTTTCCTTCAATTCTCGTCATTGTCATCATCTGTGATCAGTGGAAATGAGAGATCGAGCGTCAGCCAAGCATCCAATTTATTTGTGAGGTTGGTAGCGTGTGACTTACATTTGTGAGTCACACGACCAATCCTCTTGCAGCTACTTGAGCTGTTTTTCCGGTCCGCGGATATAATCCAACACTGGGTAGATTGGTTGGTTTCTGCGCAGGAGCTGGACACTTTGAAGGGTGGATTGAAGGAGGAACACCACGGATAAAACAGGCAAAACAGAGCAGAGTAACTGAAAATAGGACAGGACACGGCATAACTGATTGACTGTAATATAAAATGATGATGATGAACAACTTTTGGCGTGGAAAGAGGGCTCTATATATACTAATTTCACTCATAGTTGAGGATCTTTCTGCCTGTGTGCGTGTAGTAACTAGATTTCAGCACAATGTGGCCAATTTGGGAGATTGGCACTAACAAGGCTCATTGTAATGACACTGCTGGTCATTATTTCAGCATCACAAGTACTATTCATGACCTTAATAACCTATTTGGTCATTTTAACCAAGGTACATAGCAACACTGACGTGTAATTGTATGTGAAATGGGCCACAAATGGCTATGGCCAATCATTAAAGGCCGCACTGGCTATGTTAATCTTATGTATACAAGGTTTTTATTAATGAAACCTTGTAAATAAACCACGTAGATTCTTCCTGTACCCTAGTTACACCTGTACACGTGTGGTAACTAGGGGATTAGCTATTTCCATGCATTTGGCCAATTTCCAATTGGATTATATAATCCACGCGCGGGGTTGGAGGTTTAAACCCCAATTGGGCCTAACTCTCAAACTATACACAACACCTCAATTATCAGTCCATAATTGGTCCTTTCACAAACAGTATGCATGCATAACAAGTACATACATGTGTAATGTGCATCTGTGACACATGGATGTGGCCAATTCTTACGGGTACTTGGTTTAGGGTGAAGGAGTAGGAATTGACCCAACATTAATTTGCATGCGGATTCAGAATATGACATAATATTCTAAGTTATCCTCAAGGTTTAGAAGTTATTATTATTTTTTGTAAAAAGTATTTGTTATTTTAATACATTACTTATTTTTATGGTGCCAGGACTTTGCTAAGTTTCTTGGATAAAAATAAGCAAACTAAGTTTTTATACATTATTAATCATATTAATGGGTCTTAGTAATAATGTCTCTTTTCATTTGTTTGTATGTTACTTTTGTCAGGTTGGCTTTGACATAGTAGCAAGCTGACAGGCTGAGGCTGAGCAGATTGTGCAGTGTGAGCAGACCATGTAGCAGCTAGACTAGCAGACAGAGAAGCTGATAGAACAGTGACATAGCCATAATAAAAAAAAGCTTACTGGCTGAGCAGACTGAGAAGATTGATCAGGCCATTCAGCCTAGCAGACTGAGCAGAAAACTCTTTAGTGACAAACCTGTGAAAAATTCTGTGAACCCCACCATGAATTTCAAATGAATATTTACCTTGGGGGAATGTACAGTCACTCTCCAAAGGTTTTTCCTGCAGTGTTGTGTGTTCCAGACTACACTGCGTCAAAAATTATTGGTGAGTGACTATCCTTTTGCTTGTAGTGTCAGAATGTCTCAATTGGCCTCCACATGCAGGTTCTATCAGCTTTCAAACAATATTGCTCTGTACTGTCAAAACTGGCACAACATAGAGTCTCAGAGAGTTGTTTGATAGCTTGTGATGATCCATCTCATTTTTAAACAAGACCCACAGGGTCAGAAAGGTTAGCCTGGGACTTGAGGTGCCCCAAGTTCCAAGCATGGAAGGAAGCAAGAGAAATTCTCCTGAAGGAATGATCAGGATACACCTGCATACATAGAGGTTCAGCTGGAACATTATAGGGGTAGTATTCCTGCCAAAGGGGTTGTATCAGTTACAACCCCCCACAGCTAGATTATTGGCAGGAACTGATGTAATGTTGGTCTACCAGACCAAAGTTACATCAGCGGGTCCCACCAATAAATTATGCCTTTGTTCTGATGTATTGGTGGGCCTGGCCAAGTACATAAAATCAGTCTGGGAAACCAATGTAACATTAGTTGCCTCTGGCTGACATTACGGCGGGGGGTTGTAACCAACACAACCCCTTAATTTGCAGTGTATGTGTTGAAATTAACGATGAAAACCATGAATTGATTACCTCTGGTTGTAGAGCTGCTTTTTTAATTTTGGCAAGTTAGGTTGTTGGTATTTTGTTTATACCAGATTTAGAAAGTACACATCATGGCTTGAAATAGAAAATCTTGTTAAAAGGAGGTAAATTCTGTAATTTTCAGGATTGTTTTTTTGATTCAACATCAAGGAACACCATGTTTTTACATCAAATAAACCAACACAGCTTATAGTGAGTGTGCAAACCAAAATTTATGGTGTTCACTGTGCAGCCAAACTCACAGCAAGAAGGATTGGTGCACCCCAGAACCACTTGAAAATCCTCTCTGAAGCGGGTCCAGTGGACTCTGTTTCAATCTATCACTAGAGGATAGGGCGGCTGCGCCACCCGCCAGCCCACCTGCTGCACCCTTACTAACCATCCTGTTGTGACACCAAGAATGCACCTGGCTTTCTGCTCACACCCACTCCCAGCTCTTGGATAAGAGCCACTGGAGTTCAAAGTAAGGCACATAAGTTGAAAGCTTTCTTTTCCACCTTAGGAGCCAGTGTTAGTATTGTTGAAATCAAATTGGTTTCAGCCACTTCAAAGACAATTTCTCTGAACATTCAGCAAATTCAAAGGCAATGTTGATTTCTGAAACCAGAAATAAGTTCACCTCACTGCCGGCATTAACAGGTCAAACACGGCAGTTTGAGCAGTTCTCAAACAGCCATGTTTGACCGGTGGTCGGACAGGCACTGTCCAACCAAAGCACCTGCTGGCGGTTCGGACAGGCCTGTCCGATCAGTTCCTGGGACCGGTCGCACAGGACCAGCCAGGACCGGTTGGACAAATCTGTCCAACCAGTTGGCTCTTGCTTTGGTTGGACAGTGCCCGTCCAACCACCGGTTGAACACGACTGGTTGAGCACCGCTCGAACTGCCGTGTTTGACCGGTTAATGCCGGCAGTGCCTGATGGGGGAACAATAACTTCTTTAACATTTTTGCACAGTATTTTTTCTTATATTCTGATAAAATTCTATTGCTAGCCAAGTATATTGTTCAATTCAAAAAAAAACATTGATATATCCCTGGGTGCTTCATGATAGCGTCCACTGGGCACTTTGTAACCATACAGCCTCCATTGGGCACTTTCTGGGTGGAGCACCGGTTGGACGCTACCAAGAAGCATCCAACAGGCACTTTTTGTTAGAAGCGCCCATTGGACGCTTTGTATTCCATTGTCCAACGGGCACTTTGTGGATGTAGCTTCCAGCGGGCGCTCTCAAAGCGTCTTCTGGACGCTTTCTGGCAAAAGTGTCCCGCGGAAGGGCAGTTTTTCTAGAAACCCGCCCCATGGTGGAGCTCTGCAAACAACACCTGCTCACCAAGAGCACTCAGAAAGTCTAGGAAGTTCAGGAGAGCATATCTTGTTTGGTCACCTGCTGCCGCACATTTGTTTGTCATTTGAGCAACTGGCCTTGAATTAAAGGTCTTTGATAGATTTTGCCCTCATTGGTGCCCAAGAAGGAACATGAATGTTTCCACCTGCAGGCTGCTGGCCAAGAGCCCTTGGAAAGCAGGTCTAAATTCCTTCACTAACACCTCTTGCCAATACATCTGCTTGCTGGAAGCTTTTGGCAAGCAGGTGTAGACCTGCTCACCAAGAGCTGTTGCTAAGCAGGTCTACACCTGCCCGCCAAGAGCTCCCAACAAACAGGTGTAGTCCTGCCCGCCAAGAGCTCCCAGCCAAAAAGGTGGAGGCCTGCTTGCCAATAGCTCCCAGCTACACCTTCTCGCCAATAGCTCCCAGCGAGCAGGTGTAGTCCTGCTCACCAAGATCCTCAGCAAGCAGGTGTAGTCCGGCTCACTAAGAGCTCTTGATGAGCAGGTTTAGACTTCTCACCAAGAGCTCTTGGAGAGAAGCTTTAGACATGCTCACCAAAACTGGAGTGGCACCAAAGCAAACTGTGTATCAAAACGGGAATCTCGGCTATGGATCTTCTTCCATGATATGCCGTGTATCTCTGGCTCCATCAACATGATTAATTACCAAGTTTGAATCTCCAGCTATCTGATTCTCTTCATCCCCATCACCGTCCTCAGCACCATCTCTGTCACAATCCTCTCCACTACGTCTTTATCCTCCGCGGGCTGATCCTCTTGCACATCCCTCAGAGTGTCGGGATGTGGCAACTGCAACTGAGCGTGGCCACTCAGCAGTTGCTGATGGCGTGGCAATTGCACAAAGCGGCGCGCCTGGCCTGGTCGCCGTGCAAGTGATCCTAGGTTATAATTGTAGTTGAATTGTGGGATCAAGTGAAACAGGGCCTGGTCCTGCTGATGCCGTGGCAAATCCGTGAAGCGGCTTGCCTGGTCTGGCCGTGGTGCAAGTCATCCTAGAGTACGAGATGCAATCCAATGGTTGCATCAAGTAGAACTGCGACTGATCTGTGCAAGAGCTCCAGGTGAAGGGCAAGTAGCAAGGTGGATATTCACAGCAATGACAATTGGAACAATGTGAAATGTAATAGTTTAGCAGACTGGTTCAGAATGTGACATAGCACAAAGTTGAACTTACTGTGGAAGTCTTGCAACATGTAGGCAAAAAAACTCTGGTTGCGTGTACAATGACTCAAGTGTTTTGCGTGATGACCAGCAGGTGAACAGACAAGTTGCCAGGGGCTTACTGGTTGAGATGTCAAACAAGAGTAGGTTCCAGGGAAATTCTGAATGGCAACAAGTGGTGAAGAGACATGGGGAGAGGGCTAATTCAACAAGGGAAAAGGATAGACCAGTTATTTCGCCAGAGCAAAAGTTAGTGGTTGCTGTACTCACGCCAAAAGCAGCCAAGTAGACAGAAACCATTGCAGCATTGGTGAAGGGCCCTTTCAAGTAGCAATGGAAACATTTAACGGTGAGTTGGGCCATCGCGGCGTGGCGTGGCTTATCTGTTTTGCTCTGTTGAGTGGTGAGGAGAGGATGTGATTTGCCATTCAAGGCGCCGTGTGATCACTTGATTTACGCTAGGCCGCCCCCATCATTCGTATCTTGAGCACGGAGGGGGAGGTCTCAGGTGACCCCCCATCAAGTCTTTGGCTCACGGGGCCCGATCCAAACCCGTTGGGTTGCTTAATGGCATCCCCTGGTTCCAAAGTAAAAAAGCGCAGGCCAAATCCACGATCCCAATTTTGGTGAAAGTGTGGCTTTAATAAACTGGGATGAGACATTGCATAACTGCTACCATTTTTTTAGGAATGAATGACTTCCCATCACCATTTACAGGGCTACAGATGCCATTCTAAATTCTAAATTTGCGCACTTTTTGTTGATGATTGAGTACTTTGGCGGTCCAAACTCACCGCTATTCCTTGTGTTCCACCAGATCGAAGTATCCAGAATGACATCATTGATTCATCAGCTTGCTTTGACCCCGCTTTGACTCATGATGTCACTTGACAAATCTTGACACAGCTCTCCTGATTCTCATACTTAAGACCTGTGCTTCCCTTCTCCCTTGCCTTTTCTTTTTCTCTTGGGGAACCTAGCTATTATCATTTCTCATCATAGCTAGCTAGCAGATTATCATTCATCATCTCTATTCTTCCTCCACTTGGCATTACATCCAGCCGACAACGCTATCATCATCTTGCGTTATCTATTGTTCCTCCACTTGGCATTACATCCGGCCGACAACGCTATCATCATCTCGCATTACTTATACAGCACATTCCCTTCTATTCCTTATTGCCAAAGACCTGTGCTTCCCTTCTTAATCAACTCTCCGCCAACCATCCCATCTCATTGTAAAGGCCATTCTTGTGTTGTAGGTATTTCACATCTCATTCAGTGCTGAACCTGACATTGATGTTATTGCTCCCATAGTCCTTTCTTTGTTTCTTTTGACTACTCTCATTGTTGTATTTCTATCTTCACACATCTTTCTCTGCCTTCAGGTAACTATCATTCCTTCTCATGTATCTATTTTTCCTGTCTTTGTGATCTTTTACTTATATGAAAATATCCCTTCAGTTTGTCAATTAACAATTTTTCCAAAAAGGTATCTTGGACTTGATACTCATTGTTGAGATGTTTTCAGAGGTGCAAAGGTTTTGGTCAAAAATCTAGATCAACAGCTCTAAATTAAGAATTTAGAATGCTGTAAACGCCAAAGAGAAGTCATCCAATGTTCCTGATAAAAAAAAAAACAAATCCCAACCATTTGTTGTCCCTTTTCTCTTCACTGAGATACTGAGGTACTAATGGCCTCACAAATATTTTATTGTTCAAAAGACACTTTGCTCAGCTCAATATAACCGGTTGAGATGGGAAGAGTTTGTGTCAGGCTTGAGTGACAGAGTGGTTTTGCCTAGTGCATGTCTCTCAAGTGGAAAAGTAACAGCCAATCCAACCATACTTCAGCAGAGCTACATCAAGGAGAGCCTCTCAATGTGTCAACTACATGTAAAAGACATAGGTTTCCTAGCTTATGTACCATATTTTCCTTTATTTTTCAAGACCGGTGAGGATATACAGCGGCAAAAATGGGTTGCAACTGATGTCAGTGGAGACGGAAAGAGTTGAGTAAGTTTCAAGGATAGAATGGAGCTAGGAGTGTGCTAGATTTATCTACTAACAAGATAACCAAGTGCCAATTGAGGGCTGAGCATCCTGCAATCATTGTTCTGTTTGATGGAGGGGGCCTGCAGGCTAGTGGTCCTTGGCTATTTCAAGCGGAACAGCCGGAGCAAGCTCCACGCCGAGTCGTCGACCCAGCTGTACGCCAATGCGGAGAGGGTTAGCGAGTGAATGACTGAGATTTGAGAAGAGGTGCGCTTGACTCCTCTGACGTTCTTGAATTAGCAAGCAAGACTTCTCTTCAAATCGACTTGGTCGGATACCTCACTCCCATACAGATCAAGACCCTCTTGAAAGAAGCATATAAATCCCTTCCTCGACTGGTTATTCCAAGCTTGTTTTCAGTTACGTGAACGAAAGAAAGCCGTGCACCACATGAGTGAGACGTAATTACCAGGTCATGACCCTCGGCGCTAGACTTGATATGTACTAGGCTATTTCCAGCTCCATCCTTGTCTCCAGCCAGGCCACCATCATGCTGCTCATTGGCAACATCCTACAATTCTCTTGGTTGGTTTTGCTTTCCTGGTCAAAGAATCCATGCTCTCAAAGCGCTTCATGGCAATGTTGTGCTTTGCTTTCGACCGGTTGTTGTTGTTGAGAATGGTTCATTCATCGCTGTTGACCCGTTCATGCGACTCTTCAAGAAGAAGTACCGCCATATTCAGCGTCCCCTTACATTCTCACCTGAGTTCGGTCGTACTCAAACCCCCTAGCTCCAAACCTGAGCTCTTGAATTGCCGATTATTAGTGTCCTGCGTGCACCTACCCGGCACAGTAGCACAATCGTATCGGACGGAGTTGCAACACCCACTGCAAGGTCGTAAGACACAACCCCACGGCCATCTGTTCGATTCGCCCTCTCGTCGTCATCGTCCTGCTCGCATCATGAGGACTCGCAGCTTCAGCCCATGGACGTTTGCTGCACTAGTCAGCTCGATCGCGTTCTTCGGTCACACCCTGGCTGGGTTTATCCACTCACCCACCGACAGTTGTAACGGGCGTCAATACATAAGACCACACACTTGGGTCGAACGGTACACTTGCACCAAGGACACCCACTGCGGCGGTATCATCGAATTTGAGAACACCCAACACGTCTGCGCAAACTGCAATCAGATCTGCCAACACCTTCGAACACAAGTCCGAGGGTGCCCCGTCCATGACCCCCCTGTGCCACTCCCATACCGTTCCTCACGCATGTAGCTGCGCCCGGTGGCCATACCCACTTGTAAAACCCCTGTGTAGCAAGTCAAGTGGACTCTGGCAATCCTGTCATTGGACCCTGCATAACTGCTAGCATTTTTTTTTTGAAAGGTTCCTGATCAAAACAAAACAAACATTATCATTGTGGTGTCCCTTTTCTTTTAACTGATATAGAATGTAATGATCTCATAAAAATTGCCTTACATGTGTACACAGCAAGACTTAATCTCAGTTCAATATAACTAGTTAACATGGTCAGAGTTCATGTCTGAATTAAATGACTTAGGCCCCATTTGGCAGCAGCATGAAAAACAGCAATATATTGGGAAATTAATAACAACTGCACTACACCGTGGGTGCACTTTGAAATTGCAGACTTGGCCCTGGGACAGCAGTGTTGCAGTGCCATCCCAAGCACCAAAAAGGCATCAAAATAGACCTGTTGTGATGTTGTTGTGACAGAGGATATCATTTTTCAAGGCATAAGCAAGCCTCTGGGACATCATTTTGTGAGCTGTCCCTGGGACACCAAAGTGTACCCACGGTGTAGTCAACCAAATGTAGCCAAGTTTTTATTTTAAACGAGAAAAATAGTCTTCCTATCAACATAGTGAAGAAAACCATTACTTTTGGTCATCTTCTGCACCAAAATGTCAATATTATGCTTTCTAAGGGTCATCCAAGTCTAATAAACCAACACTTTCAAGAAAACCAGATCACAGGTTTTGCCTGTGACATTCCCAAAATTGCCCCCGGCCGCAGCTACAATTGTGGAGGACTGGGCTGAACCCGGGGCCATCGACATCAATTGAGCACACGGCCTCACCAGTTGCCAAGCTCATCGGCTGACCAACTCTGGAGTCAACCAGATCACCCACCAGGACCTAGCATCTCCACAAGCGTGGAGGCTGCCTGACCTGAGACGCTCCCCTAACCCGTCTCGCCGGAGGTCTTAGGGGGGAGCGTACGGGACAAAGGGGATCTGACCCCTCCTTTTATACCTTTCCTTTCCAGTGTGCTCATTTGTTCCAACTGGTCAATCCCTCAACAATAGTGATGTGTCAGCCACATTGCTTCATAGCCATTGCAACCAACCTGCATGTGTCATCAACATTCCAACCGTTGCGTGTTCTACTGGTGCCCCATTGTAACCGTGCAACAAGACGCAACTGGCGCAGGGACCCACAAACTTTCCAGGGCAGCAATTGTATGTGGCCAGGCAAACTTCCTGCTCACCAAGAAAGCTTGGTGAGCAGGGATACACCTACTCACTGAGGTGTCTTGGTGAAGCAGGTGTATCCCTGCTCACTAAGACACCTTGGTGAGCAGGTAAACACCTGGTCACCAACCTGTCTCGGCAAGCAGGTGTATCCCTGCTCACCAAGACACCACAGTGAGCAGGTGCATCCCTGCTCACCGAGCTGTCTTGGTGAGCAGGCTTCACCTGCTCGCCGAGACCCCTCGGTGAGGGGGGGAACACCTGCTCGCCTGGACCCCTTGGTGAGCAGGGATACACCTGCTCACTGAGACCCCTCGGTGAGCAGGCTTTACCTGCTCACCGAGACCCCTCGGTGAGCAGGTATTACCTGCTCGCCAAGACCCCTTGGTGAGCGGGGATAGACCTGCTCGCCGGGACCCCTCGGTGAGCAGTGATACACCTGCTCACCGAGGGGTCTTGGTGAACAAGCTTTACCTGCTTGCCAAGACCCCTTGGTGAGCAGGCTTTACCTGCTTGGCGAGACCCCTCAGTGAGCAGGCTTTACCTGCTCACCAAGACCCCTTGGTGAGCAGGCTTTACATGCTCGCCAAGACCCCTTGGTGAGCAGGCTTTACCTGCTCGCCGTGACCCCTCGGTGAGCAGGCTTTACCTGCTTGCCGAGACCCCTCGGTGAGCAGGCTTTACCTGCTTGCCGAGACCCCTTGGTGAGCAGGCTTTACCTGCTTGCCGAGACCCCTCAGTGAGCAGGCTTTACCTGCTTGCCAAGACCCCTTGGTGAGCAGGCTTTACCTGCTTGCCGAGGCCCCTCGGTGAGCTAAGCAGGCTTTACCTGCTTGCCGAGACCCCTTGGTGAGCAGGCTTTACCTGCTCGCCAAGACCCCTTGGTGAGCAGGGATACACCTTCTCGCCAGGACCCTTTGGTGAGAAGGGATACACCTGCTTGCCGGGACCCCTTGGTTAGCGGGGATACACCTGCTTGCTGGGACCCCTTGGTGAGCAGGGATACACCTGCTTGCCAGGACCCCTTGGTGAGCAGGGATACACCTGTTCACTGAGGTGTTTTGGTGAGCAGGGATACACCTGCTCGCCAAGACAGGTATTTACTTGCTCACCAAAACACCACGCTTGGTGAGCAAGTGTATGCCTGCTCACCGAGCTGTCTTGGTGAGCAGGGTATACCTTCTGACCTGATGCACCTGCTCACCAAGATTTCTTGGCGAGCAGGGTATACCTTCCCACTGGACTGTCTTGGTGAGCAGGTATACCCTGCTCACCGAGACAGCTCGGGGAGGGCAGGTCACCGTATACCCTGCTCACCAAGTTCTTGGTGAGCAGGTGAACCCTGCTCACCAAGTTCTTGGTGAGAAGGTGAACCCTGCTCGCCAAGCTGTCTTGGTGAGCAGGTATACCCTGCTCACCGAGGTGTCTTGGTGAGCAGGTATACCCTGCTCACCGAGGTGTCTTGGTGAGCAGGTATACCCTGCTCACCGAGGTGTCTTGGTGAGCAGGTATACCCTGCTCACCAAGGTATCTTGGTGAGCAGGTATACCCTGCTCAAGGTATCTTGGTGAGCAGGTATACCCTGCTGGTACCTTGGTGAGCAGGCAAATTCACCTGCTCACCAAGACAGCTTGGTGAGCAGGGCAAAATTCACCAAGACAGCTGGGTGAGCAGGGTATACCTGCTCACTGAGACAGGGGACAGCTGGAATTTGTCCAATTTTGCCTGGCTTGTTGGCAACAAAGGTAAGAGGTGGTTGCTTTGTCAATAAGAAGCTGCCATTACTTCCAGAACCCAATCAGTCACAAAAAAGGAGGGTTGCACTTGTTACTCCAAATTAAATTTGCATTCTTGAAGCATTTCATGTAGCGTTGAAATGTGTTCAAACACCTCCAGAATGCTTCTGGGGGTGTTCAAAACACTCACAGTACATTGCCAGGACAAGTTACACAGGTTTGCATGTCAAGCCAGAATAGCTAAGAAAGGCTCACTTGTTTGCTTTGCTCTTCAATCTTGATTCTTGGGAAATCTATTTTGATGTGTTACTGAAGATGAATAATGCAGCAAGGAAAAAACAATTTTGCTGAAAAATGGAATCATAAGGAAGATAGATTCTGAATAACTCCTGCAAGCTGGTACAAGCTTGTAACAGCTTGGCAAAGAGTTCTCCAAAACTTCTGTAAACTTAAAAACACAGTTTCATCAGCTTGTCTTAAAAATACTGGGTTGCTTCTCATCATCAAGTTTGAGTACTACACATATTCTAAAAAGCAGCCATGCATGTATGTAATCTGTATGAGATGGGAAAAGGTACCTTGAGCAGTGTAGAAAATCTTTTTTCCTATCTTTACATTCTTCCTTTTTTCATAACCATTCTTGGTTCATTGTGTTTCATTGTTGTTAGAGAGATTTGGCAAGTTGGATTAGGAAAAAGCTCTCAGGAAGCTGCTGCAGTACTAGCAACAATTCAAGCCCAGAATATCTTGAACAATTCTTTTCAAAATCTTTAGACTGTAAATCTAAGTTAATGGAAGGACTAAAGATGATTTATTTCTTCAATCAGAATTGGAGACCTGGAACGCTGACACAAAGACCCACATGGGAGACCTCCTTCATCTTCATCATCAAAATTCCCAAACAGACACCAATCACATTGGTGACCCTCATGGCCCCACACCCCTTGTCATGCTAGCAGAATGGACATATTCCCAAGACTTGAAGGCTGGAGGGACCCATGGGGATGGATATCCAAGAGATTGTCAGGAAGTGCAACAACAAACGGAATCAGCCTGAGCAAGCCATGTGCCTCTGCAACTCCCTGCTCAATACAGGCAAATCAGCCTCAGAGCTATCCCATGGAACTCATTCCTGCCCTCTTTAAAATTTCAAATTGCCTGTGCAGTCACGTTTTTTTGTTCATTAGAATACACTGAAATTCTCAATACAGACAAAGGAAGAATCCCAATGAGATTGAATGATACATAGAAGATCTGTTTTCCCTCAATCTTGTCTTTTCTGGTGTTCTCATTTTCTCTTTTAGTTTCAACAATGTTACATGCACTTTGGTGATGGTTGCTGAGACCCAACTTTGATTAAAGTGGCGGTGAAGCTCCCCCAGACCCCTGAAAGATGTCTTGTTGATGGGGAGGGCACAACATTATGCCAAAAACTTCTTCCCTGTGGATGTTCCCAAGCCTACTATGGGTGGGGCGGCGCAGCCGCCCTGGATCCTAGTAAGTGTAATATTGGTATTATGGTGATCAAGATTACCTAAAAATCAATTTTTCTTCATGGTAAGATTGAAAGCAGTGGTTCAAGTTTACTGAAGAAAACGTTTGTCCAGTGAAGTAGTCTACTTTTTATAGAATTAATCACCCATTATTATGCTGTTTTTTACGCCGCTGCCAAATTGGGCTTAGTGTTTTTGGATATGGTGTATGTTTCTCCAGTGAGAAAAAAGAAACAGCCACTTCAATTCATATGCTTCATTCATTCAAAGCCTTGCTCCATAGTTCAGAAGAGCTAATAGGGGGGTTCACAATACAGTTTATTGCTTCTTGTGTCCCTTAATTTTTTTCTCGCACAAGATTCCTTGCGTAACAATTGTGTTAAAATTTCAACACAGCAAGCAACCCCCAAGGGTGTCTTGGTTGCTCAACTTGACTAAAAAAACTTAATTATATGTGTGCAGCACCCACGCAGCACACGTAAAAATTTCTTGCACCTGTTAATTTTTCTCTTGTGGATCCTTATTGTGAACCCACCTAATAAGCAAGCATTGCATGCACACATAAATTGTACTTTTGTGTTTGTTTTTTTCTGCCTGATCTTTGAGTAGAAATATTCTCCACTCCTTGTGATCTTGAACCTTCTAATTATAGAAAAATTCAGACCTGAGTCAGTGTAATTTTGTGTGATTCCTTTGGCACTCAATTTGATGATATGAATTTCATAAAACAAAGTAAAATTACCTCACCTTACATGCCTAACATTGTGGGCTGTCCATTATATATTTTTAACTCACCAATGAATATCAATCTTAATCAAGAGAAGAGATCATTGTGGGTTCATGCTCTGCTGATTTGAGCCATGACTTGCTTTTTTTGAGGCTGCATCAAGACAGTTTAGCAAATTGTCATGAAATTGTGTCATCAGGCATAAAATGGAGACATGTGGACTATGTGAGAGTAGCTGGTGGCAAGTTTTTGTCAAATTTGGTAGTGACACATGCAGCCCCCAATAGAAACTGATTGCTAGCCACTGTGCATTCTCTGACCCATTCAGCATGATGTGTGTTCATGTTAAACCAAAATATGATTTTTAGTTCATAACTGCAATATTTTTCATAAAAAGTTTACTAGCTTTGAGTTGGACTGGTAACATTTGTTGCAGAGGGTTGATGAATGATAAACCCTTCAGGCCAGGTTTCTTTTTCTATATTATGCATGTTATATCAACATTTGTCCCTTGGCATCTGCATCAGGTCCACTCCAGCCTGATTAGATGTCTTAAGAACTGGCAATGAAACTTTTTTTTCAAGATATCTCAGTAATTTGGCTACATGGAAAACTCAAACATACAAAAGATCACCAGGATCCAAGGCTTGATCTCTTTCTGGGTCTACTCTTTGTACACCACACAAAATGAATCTTGTGCAACCTTTTACTATTTGGAAAGAAGGCCTCAGCATTTATTTTTTTTTCAGACAGAAGGAAGGCATTGTGGGCATTTCAAATGAGATCATCTGAAAATCCAGTTGGAAAATTCTTTGGACTAACCCCAGGCAGTTACAGTACATACTTTGATACCTTCCAAACTGTTATACTCTCTATGGTCATGAGGAGGTGTGTGTAAAAATCAAGGAAATATGTATCCCAATCACAGGGGATTCACAGTTCTGAAAGCCAGGACAACCAACCTATGGTCACCAGCTTCAGAATGGATCAACTGGGCCCTGCGCTCTGCCAGGCATATGACTCCCTGTCAAAACTGACCAATGAGTCTGGGAGACTTGGAGAGTCTTTTGATAGCTTGTGATCAGTCAATTGCCTCCACAACACTCACAGGGTCAGACAGGTTGGCCAGGGTCCGCCCCAAGGCCCAACCATTTATAAGGAAGCCAAGAGCAATTTTCCTGGAGGAATGGTCAGGATACACTGGCATCCATTGTAGATCATTGTCTCAAATTGATAAATTCATCACAGCCTTGCCCCTCCACAGAGAGCTGTGGACTTGGATGAACATTGTCTTGCTCTCTTTTCCCGGGTTTGCTGGCCTAATCACTTCACTCATTAAAACACATCTCACTGAGGCAGATAAACGGCCAGAAGCTGCCTCATTTTTTGCCCAAGCGGTATCTAGTTTCATTGAAACATAAGGACTCAGTTTCGTTGAATTTCCTTTTTCTGTCACAGCAGAAGATACATAGTAATGACAAGCAGCGTCTTCCAGATGATAAAGCTTGCTGGAAAAGTTTGCATCCCATCTTGATAGCAAGGGAATCCAGTATAACATCTTGCACAACATGACTAGAATAGCCCATGATGCATTTCATGGTTTATCTATGGAACTCATTGACAAAGGTGATTTGCAGCACCTGGCAAATTCCGGCCATGTGGAGGTGCCTGTTGGATAGAGATGGCCCCGTTGCACCTGGGTACCTGAACGTGTTTGGGGACCTGGTGCCTTTTCTGGCCCAGATCAGACACCTGCACCCACACCCACATCCGGACCTGCTGGGGCAGACAGGCCAGGTACCCGCCGGGTACCTGCCCATGTATTGGCAGAGGGGCAGCCTCTACCTACTGGCCGGCAAGCAGGTTTCAGCCTCCTTGGCAAGCAGGCAAACTGCTTGCCAAGCAGGCAGCAGCCTCCTTGGCAATTAGGCAACCTGCTCACCAAGCAGTTAGCAGCCTCCTTGGCAAGCAGGCAACCTGCTTGCCAAGCAGATTACGCAGGCTGCTTGCCAAGCAGGTTGCAAAATGCTTGGCAAGCAGGCAGCCTGCTTGCCAAGTAGGTTGCAATTTTCTTGGCAAGCAGGCAGCCTGCTCACAAAGAAGGTTGTAAACTGCTTAGCAAGCAGGCAGCCTGCTTGGCAAGCAGGTTTCAGCCTGCTTGGAAAGCTAAAACCTACTCGCCAATCAGGTTGCAGCCTGCTTGGCAAGCTAAAACCTGCTTGCCAAGCAGGTTGCAGCCTGCTTGGCAAGCTGGCCTGCACCCGCACACACTAGCAGACGCTGGGTACCTTCCAGCAGTCCACAAGTGGCGGGTACCCGCCCAGAAACCCAGGTACCCGCCACTTTTGCCCCAGATTTCTGGACACCTGGACCCACACACAGACACCCCAGCGGGTACCTGCGCAGCTGAGGCGGGTACCAGCCGGCAGATACCAGGTACCCGTGGCGGGTTTGCTGGGGCCATCTCTACTGTTGGAACTTGTGCTGACAGACTGACTTGACAGATTTTTTTAACATGATCTTGGTTGCTTCCTGAAAAACTCAATGAAAACAGAAAATCAACACAGCCCAAATTCTTCTATGGGCTAGCACGTTTGACCAAAGGAGTATAAATGTGCCCATAAACTCAACACCTTTGCTGTATCCTCCTCAGGTCCAGACTTGGATAAATGAGCTTCATAAAATGGGAGTTTCTGGGGATGGAGTCAAGGTTGCCCTGATAGGCACTGGCGTTGACTGCAGTCATCCAGCCTTGGGAATGAGATTTGGCCCAGGTGTCAGCAGCGGGTTACTCCGGGTAGGACTAGATTCCACTTGATGGAAATTTACTGGAATTGACCAGTGGCTCCAAGTTGTAGATGGGTGTCTGTTCTGATCCAAGAGTTCACGCCCAGCCGTTGATAAGTTTTTGAGAGCTTCAGGTCTTGAGTTCCAGACAGTGATATGAGGATGTAAAAGGAACCTGACTATAATGAAGTAGTGATGCATGGATTTATTTTCAAATAAAGAGGAATGAGGAAATAAAATGGTGTTATTATTATCTTCTCTTCTGGAAGTCTAGGGAACAAAAGAGTTCAGAGTGTACAACTTTATATGTCTGGCTGACTAATGTTTACTAGTTACAAGCATATTTAAGGTATGCTAATAACAAAATCCATGAAATGAGTGTGAAAATGGGAAATATGAAGTGAAAATGATGTAAGTTGAAGACTGTTGCAGATGGTGTAGTAAAATAGTAAGGAATCCAGTCTAGGGGTGACTGCGTTTTACTTGCCAGCTGACAAATGGACTGAGGAACCTCCTGAATTTCTTTTGTTAAATTTTTGTAGAAGATTCACATGAAAAATTAATAAAAATTGATCAGTGGAATGTCTCTTGGTACCAGTTCCTCTATACTGACTTCATGTTATGAAACTTTAATGAAAATTAAATTCAAAATGGAAACACATTAATATGTAAATGTAAACACAAAAATACAATACAACAAGATTTTTGGATTTTAAAAGAAAGGTTAAAGAAAGAAGGATAATATTAAAAAAGGATCAACAAGAAAGGGTAAAGGAAGGGTAAAAAAGAGAGGAAAAAAGTATAAGTGATCAAAGAAAATACAAAAATAAAAAATAAAAAAGGAGGTGGAAAATGGAGTATAAGATATGTAAAATATGGTGAGAAAGGGGAAGAAAAAGGGAATGGAATGGAATAAAAAACAAAACAGGAACAAAAATGGACACAGTTTGAAGGACCTGTAAGCTTGGTAGAAAGTGTACAACTGCCACTAGATGGCAAAGGCATAGAGCAATGAAGCTTTTTTGTAATCCAGCCAGATTTCCCTTTGCCCTTTAAAACCATTAGATATATACCTCTGTTCTACAGTCAACCTTTTTCAAAATTTCACATGTAAAGCATAATTATCCAAGTCTATTAAATTCACACTTTCTTGGAGAGAAAGTGCGTGGGTTCACCCTGCATTTTTTTGAATTTAATTTTAATTGAGTTTTAACAGGTTTTTAACCCCCAAACACTTGCGTGCCACAGGTTGACTGCCAAGCTTTTGCCGGAGCAACAAGCAAAAAGAGCCGGTCATGGGTGTCATACAAGAACACAGCCTAATCTTAGTCGAAGTAGGGGCATTCAGGGAAAGAAGCAAAGCGCTCCCTTGCCTTTCCCAGATGTGCAAGCCTTCACATTATATGGTATTTTCATTTTTTTCTTACTCCACTTCTGCGTTGGTTTGTCCCTGAATCAGCACGGCCACAGTTTCAATTGCCTGTTGTTTTGGCAATTGTTCAACTGCGCATTCTAGGGAAATGTATTGCGGGTACACCACTTCACCATGAGCCAACGCAATATGACTGGTTCAGGACACCATCAGAGCAGCTGCGTTCTTTAATGCTGGCGTATCCTTGGATACAACATCCGCTCCATGGACCTCTGCAGTCACTATCTACTTCCCTGTTGCTGCCTTGAAATGTGGCGCAACGACTCGCTTGTCAAACCGCAGCAGGGAAGAGATCTGAGCACTCCACAACACTACAACGGTTCACCTGGCCAGGTTGGGCCAGCTTAGCCGTCACACCTTCTTACTGAGAGCCCTCAGCAAGCAGGTATACACCTGCTTGCTGAGAGCTCTCAGCAAGCAGGTACACACCTGCTCGCTGAGAGATCTCAGCAACCTGGTAAACACCTGCTTGCTGAGAGCTCTCAGCAAGCAGGTACACACCTGCTTGCTGAGAGATCTCAGCAACCTGGTAAACACCTGCTCGCTGAGAGCTCTCAGCAAGCAGGTACACACCTGATTGCTGAGAGCTCTCAGCAAGCAGGTACACACCTGCTCGCTGAGAGCTCTCAGCAACCTGGTAAACACTTGCTCTCTGAGAGCTCTCAGAAATCTGGTAAACACCTGTTTGCTGAGAGCTCTCAGCAACCTGGTAAACACCTGCTCGCTGAGAGCTCTCAGCATACAGGTACACACCTGCTCGCTGAGAGCTCTCAGCAACCTGGTAAACACCTGCTTGCTGAGAGCTCTCAGCAAGCAGGTACACACCTGCTCGCTGAGAGCTCTCAGCAACCTGGCACACACCTGCTCGCTGACAGAAAGCAGGTGTTGATCTGCTTGCTGAGAGCTCTCAGCGAGCAGGCATGTACCTGCTTGCCGAGAGCTCTTGGAAAGCAGGCGTGTATATGCTTTCCAAGAGCTCTTGGCAAACAGGTACATGTCTGATTGCTGAGAGCTCTCAGCAAGCAGATAAACAACTGCTTGCTGAGAGCTCTTGGCGAGCAGGTGTGTACATGCTTGCCAAGAGCTCTCAAAGAGCAAGTGCGCAACCACTTGCCAAGAGCTCTTGGTAAGCAAGTACAAGCCTGCTTGCCAAGAGCTCCAACCAGCTCCTACCTGACAAGCAGGTACGTAAACATGTTACAGCCAACAGAAATTGGTGTGAACCGCTGGACACATACAAAAAGGGGTGTACAGCGGATCAATCATTGCATACTCTCCTTGGGGCGTGCATTTATAATGTCCCCCACCAAGCCATCAGAAACAAAAGAATGGAAATTTGAACATGCAAAGAAATTGGAGCCAATTTGGAAGTGGCGTCATAGGGTTGGAGGTGGAGTCATAGGGTTGGAAGTGATCATTCATGGGTTCTCAATAAAGTCAACAGATATCTTCAATAGTAGATGAAAGGTGAAGAATGACCCTGAGAAGGGACAGAGTAATGCCCATGATTAAATTAAATTGAAGCCTGAGGACTTGCACAGAAATTGAGAGAAAGTGAAGTGTAGTGGAAGGGCAGTTGATTATGTCACATGTGTCAGTCAAGCCAGGCAATGTGTGGACCAAAATGGCCTCTGCAGCGGCGTAGCCGCCTTGAACTCTAGTACTTGGATAAAACTGGAAGTTTCTTTTTTAAATTTATCTTATCTATCAGCGGTAGAATGTAGCTTGGAGAGAAAGATCTCAAGTTGAAATGGTCATCATGTTTTCAATTCTTTCTGATAATAATGAATAACCAATAAGCCCATTATTTTCTCAAATAATTTTGATCCATACCACAAAGAAAATTTCTAATTATAATCCATCCTTGAAAAAATGAAAAGTGAAAGGATACCATTGATGTATGTGAAAGAGTGTGCCAATGAACTGAGATCCTTCAAGGATCACAGATCATCATGTTCCAAATAGAGCTTGAAAACAGTTTGTTAATAATTTTATTATACCACTTCATTTTTTAGCTGTTCCATCAAAAGCTGCATCACAATCGGCTTTTACAATGGCCAAAATTTGCTGGAATGATAGTGGAAAATTTAACAAAAATGAACCCCAATGAGTCCAAAACATGACTGAAGTAATGCCTCTGGGGGAGTTTAAGTTCAGCTGGACATCCTGCAAAATTCCCATATATTTTGTGGAGAGATTTGTTTCTTTTTGTTTTTTCAAAATTGACAATTCCATCTTCCCCACCATGGTTGCTGGTGTGTTGCATGCTGACATGGGACATCAAGGAAGCTCCGGGGGTAGCTCCTCTCCAGCTTTGGTGACCCTTCCTTTGTCATGTGCCACACTGCACACCTAAGTATTTATGTATGTGACACATTGCAACGGGCATGCTCTGAGCTGCGCCTTAGTGAAAGGTACAGATGGGCCTTTGATAGATCTTCTTGATGCGGCCGTTGAGGCTGTTACATATGAGCCTCAGTGACCAATTCATTGAGGCATGTGCCTCGTCAATGGACGTCATCGAGGTATGTGTGTGGGTACAACTTGATGACCTTGGTCACAAAGGTGTGTACACCTCCATGACCTGGGTCCATTGAGCTCACCAGGCTGATACCTGTGCCAGCCCTGCGAGCAGCAAGCCAGCTGACCTGCTTGCCGGGCTGCTTGCCAAGCTGGCACAGGTACCAGCTCTGCAAGCAGGTCTACCTGCTCGCCGAGCTGGCACAGGTACCAGCTCAGCAAGCAGGTCTACTGTCAGCCTGCACGTAAATCAAATGTACCTTTTATTAAGTTAGCATTTTATTTACTACAAAGACTGCATTATTTATTTCTTATTTCTTTGCTTACATATTTACCCTCAGTATTGTCATGAGATATGCTTATAGTAGATCTAGTCATTCCTGTCTTATTATAGGCTGTACTCTCTTATTTCTTTGCTCCCTAGAAATCCCAGACAAGACAACATTTTACCCAAAATTATTCCTTATCATTCCAAGAAGAAATCCACTTATCACTCTCTTGGAATAGTCCTTCCTCAACATATCCTCAAATCACTGTTCCGGAAGCCAGCTTTGGACTTCTCACATCATCACCCTTCCCGATTCAAGACCTCAAGACCTGGGTTATCATCTTGAGCTTGCTCGAAGGTTGACATCTACCTGCTCGCCAAGCTGGTTACAGCCCCGAAAGCAGGTCTACCTGCTTGCCGAGCTGGTACCAGCCCAGCAAGCAGGTCTACCTGCTCGCCGAGCTGGTACCAGCCCACCAAGCAGGTCTACCTGCTCGGCGAGCCAGCTGACCTGCTTGCCGGGCTGCTCGCCGAGGTGGCACAGGTACCAGCTCTGCAAGCAGGTCTACCTGCTCGCCGAGCTGGCACAGGTACCAGCTCAGCAAGCAGGTCTACCTGCTCGCCGAGCTGGTTTCAGCCCCGAAAGCAGGTCTAGCTGCTCGCCGAGCTGGTACCAGCCCAGCAAGCAGGTCTACCTGCTCGCCGAGCTGGGACCAGCCCACCAAGCAGGTCTACCTGCTCGCCGAGCTGGTGCCTGTACCAGCCCGGCAAGCAGGTCAGCCAGCTTGCCAAGCTGGTACCTGTACCAGCCCGGCAAGCAGGTCGGCCTGCTCGCCGAGCTGGTACCTGTACCAGCCCGGCAAGCAGGTCAGCCAGCTCGCCGAGCTGGTACCTGTACCACCCCGGCAAGCAGGTCAGCCTGCTCGCCAAGCTGGTACCTGTACCACCCCGGCAAGCAGGTCAGCCTGCTCGCCAAGCTGGTACCTGTACCAGCCCGGCAAGCAGGTCAGCCTGCTTGCCGAGCTGGTACCTGTACCAGCCCGGCAAGCAGGTACACACCTCCAGAGCACCTCTGGAGGTGTCAACACACCTCCAGAGCACCTCTGGAGGTGTCAACACACCTCCAGAGCACCTCTGGAGGTGTCAACACACCTCCAGAGCACCTCTGGAGGTGTCAACACACCTCCAGAGCACCTCTGGAGGTGTCAACACACCTCCAGAGCACCTCTGGAGGTGTCAACACACCTCCAGAGCACCTCTGGAGGTGTCAACACACCTCCAGAGCACCTCTGGAGGTGTCAACACACCTCCAGAGCACCTCTGGAGGTGTCAACACACCTCCAGAGCACCTCTGGAGGTGTCAACACACCTCCAGAGCACCTCTGGAGGTGTCAACACACCTCCAGAGCACCTCTGGAGGTGTCAACACACCTCCAGAGCACCTCTGGAGGTGTCAACACACCTCCAGAGCACCTCTGGAGGTGTCAACACACCTCCAGAGCACCTCTGGAGGTGTCAACACACCTCCAGAGCACCTCTGGAGGTGTCAACACACCTCCAGAGCACCTCTGGAGGTGTCAACACACCTCCAGAGCACCTCCGGAGGTGTCAACACACCTCAACACACCTCCAGAGCTTGAAATATGCCTCCATAACACTTCATCCTGGGGTTGGATCCGCTCCGGAACCATTCTGAAGGGCAAAAACCCCTCCAGAACCATTCTGCAGGGGCCAGAACCCCTCCAGAACCATTCTGGAGGGGCCAGAACCCCTCCAGAATGGTGCTCCAGGGCATCCGTACTTGGCTGTGGGTAAGCCAGGCCAAGAAGAAACTATGACTATCTCAATCAATTACATTGAGATGAGTTTAAGTCTCTTTGTGATCAAACAAATTTGAACAAATTTTGGTAAAGCCAGTATAAGTATGTACTTAATTCAGTGCAAGGAAAAGGGACACGGCATTGATAGCATGTTTATTTATTGGGAAAATTTACAAAAAGGAATGTTCCGTGTTGTGACCTAACCCTGGTTAGGTTTCACATAGTGACACTCACCAAGCCCACAGGACCAGATGCATAGTGAGTGCATCAGGTGAACTTGATGCACTTAACTTGAACCGTTATCCATGCTTTTCACATCTCGTTCCTTAGCAGTTATGTAATGTCCCATGACAGGATTGCAAGATTGTTCACTTGACTTGCTATGTACAAAGAGAATTTACAGATGGATTTGGTGGAATGCGCCAGCTAGGTCGGTGGGTCCAAGGGTAGTTTGATAACGAGGGGTCAGAGGAATTTGTGGGATGTACATGGTTTCACTTTTATCTGACGCTCCTGGACTTGTTGGTTGCATTTTGTGCAGCGATATCGAATGACATCGAACGTTTCCTCATTGTTGCACTGTTTTATCGACCAGCGTTTCACGGGGCATCGGTATTTCGTGGTGGCCTGCGATTCTTTTAGAATCCCATCCTTGGGGCATCCATCAGCGTGGCCGAAAGGTTCCGCGTTGGGATGTGTACAAACAAGGACCACCTCAGCATCGTAAGAAGTCTCGGCGGGCCTAGCCAAGGTGTGACCGAGGAACGCGACCGAAAGAATGAGTGCGAGCACCCAGGGCGCGAGCATGTGGGTTTTCATGGCGTTGTGAGGTCCGATATCGACAAAAGGGGAACTTGAGCTGACGACCGTTAGGAAGTGGTTGCTGGATTGCAGTAGTGAAGGAGTGTGCGTCTGTCGGAGCCGACTGTACCGTCCCGGTTTGGGCTCGAGAAAGCTTTTAAATTGTAGCAAAGTGTTGCGCTGTGATTGCGTGTAAAACAGACCATAGCAAAGGGGATGGCTATTTATAGCCTTGAATCAAACGCGCGCCCAGTCGTGAGTAGTCAAGAGTGAAAGACCCAGGCCTGCCACAGATGAGACCCGACAGCCGATAAGACAAGGACTCAGACAGTGTACAGCCCGGGTTAACAATTCTAAGAGTGGAAACAAGTAGAGGTGGTCTATCATACGGTTATACAGACCACATGAAAGGTGATGAAGGCGACATCGTCCTGGTGGTGGCCTCTTATCGGACCAGATCGGACCATAGTCGTGACTCGTGGGTAGTGTATGTTAATGGAAACCCGTCGAGTGTTCTCGAGGGTTTGGGCTGATACGTGTAGTATAAGGACTAGTTCGTCACTAGCCCGGCCACAGCGCTAGGAAGAGCATGTAGGACCTACTTTCGGGAAATCGGAAGCTCCGTTCTACGGCTAGGGCGTTTGAAACCAAAGTGAAGTGAGAGGGGACGTGAATATGTCTGTAGATACATATTTCTGTACTTCTTCTTGAAAAGAGTCATAGTGTGGGCGACGATCAGCATCATGGTGGCCTGGCTGTTGGGCACGAGGATCCCGGCTGGAATAGGGACTGTCGCCGAGGGTCATCAACTGCATTACCATCGTCCGTAGCTGGCGAGACTGGCGACACATGAGTGACTGTCACTGGATGGAAGGAATACTAAGAGCATCCGCATCGGTCGCGGAGTTTTAGGCTAGTTTAGCCAACCGACTTAGTCCAGACTACAATATCCAGACCTTCGTGAGACAGGTAAATTCCCTTCATGAGTGGCCTTTCTAGAATTTAGTGTCCTTCGTCAGCGAGCGATGATGAGACTTGGGCTTGCTTCTGATTGCTTCCAAGTGTTCCAAGCGGTGTTGCCGATTCCGGACAATGGCTTATGCAGTTGATGACCCTCGGCGCTAGTCCCGACCCTTGTCTGCATCCATTCCGACTCTGCAAGAAAATTGTATTTACGTATTCATTAAACATATTCAACGTCCCTCCTCACTTCACTTTAGTTTCAAACGCCCTACATAAGCCAACCGAGATCCTAACTTAATCAAGTCCTTCCTCCGGAGGGTCCCGCAGGGACCTTCTGAAGAGAGGGACCCTCCGAACACCGGAGGGACCTGATTAAGTTAGAGCCAATGACACACCAGTGACATATCACCGCAAACTTTCGAGAAAACCCGACGAGTTTCCACTAGCATGCACTATCCACGACTTAGTACGTCGACCCGACGAGCGACATGCAGCGCACCACCAGGACGATGTCGCCTTCATCACCTTCCACGAGATCGACGTATACCGGATCACAGACCACCTCTCCTTGTTTCCACCTCTGGAAACTGCCGGCGACATAATTGTTAACGTCTGTACACTATCTAATTAGTCCATGTTTTGTTGGCTGCTGGGTCCCATCTTCTGCAGGCCTTAGTCTTTCACTCTTGAGTACTCACGACTGGGCGCGCATCTGGTTGAACTTGAAAGCTATAAAATAGCCATCCCCTTGACTGTCATTTGTTCTGCACGCAATCACTGTGCAACACTTTTTTACGCTTCTACAAGCTTTCTGGAGCCCAAGCCGGCACGGTACAATTCAGACGCACACCCCTTCACCACTGTAAGCCAGGACCCACTTCCTGACTGTCGTCAGCTCAAGTTCCCCTTTTGTTGAGATTGGACCTCACAACGCCATGAAAACCCACATGCTCGGCCCCTGGGTGCTCGCACTCATTCTTTCGGTCGCGTTCCTCGGTCATACCTTGGCTAGGCCCACCGAGGCTTCTTACCCTACTTTGCACGTTGTTTGCGACACTCCAAATGCAGAACCTTTTGGCCACGCTGATGGATGCCCCCAGGTTGGGAATCTAAGACAATCGAAAGTCGTCGAGATCAACCAATGCCTCAAGACTCGCCTCGGGTTGCAGTGCAAGAATAAGGAAAAGTTCGATGTCACCAAATACCACTGCCCATTATGCAACCAACTAGTCAGGGAGGAGTCGACAGTTGTAAACCCATGTACATCCCACAACGTCGTCTGGTCCAAGGTTGTCAAACCACCCTCGGCCTCACCGAGCTAGCTGGGGCCTTCCACCAGATTCGTGAAACCTCTTTGTACATAGCGAGTCAAGTGGACTCTGTTGCCATCCTGTCATGGGACCTTACATAACTGCTACGGAGGATTCTTTTTGCTAATTTTCCAAACAAAAATGCCATATACCAATGCTGTGTCCCTTTTCTCTTAACTGAGGTACAAACTAATGGCCTCACCAAAATTGTTTCAAATGTGTTCGCGGAGAGACTCATAACTCAGCTCAATATAACGGGTTGAGATGCACAGCATTTGTTTGTCTGGCTTGAGTTAGAATTGAGCATGGAGGGGAGCACCAATGTGGACAAAAACCCATGAAAGGTCAGAGGCCACGTTTGTAAAAAATCGCCAGGCATACCGGCGTCCAAACCTCTGTGCCGACACCCGTAGGCAAAACCAACAGCCAGAGCTGAAGTGTGGTAATCAAATATCTAGATGCACCGATTGACACAGAACTAAGAGCGATCATCGTTCAGCTTGGCGGAGGTGACCGGGCCAGTGGTTCTGGGCGATTTCCAGCGGAACCGCTGGAGCAAGATCCAATGGATTGTATGGTAGTGTCAGGGTCTCGATTCCTTTAACACTGGTACTTCTGGTCCTTGGTGTTCACTTCTTGATGGAACATGATCCAGACCTTCTGTAAATTCCCTACTTGACTGGCCGTGCTAGAATCTGAGCCCACAGTGTCAGTTCCTTCATCAAGCGTTGATTGCAACCGGTGTTGCCAACTCCGGATCATGGCTTATCCAATCCACATCCCGCGGCGCTGGTCCCGATTCTACGGCCAGGCGGATCCTGGTTTCCATCCAGGCCACCATAACGCAGCTCGTCGCCAACATCCGGTGGTTTTCTTATCTTTGCTATCGAATCTCGCTTCGCACTGAAACCTGCAGCCTCGGTTGGTTTTCATTCCACCCCTTTCATGTGGATCACAGCACCCGGTTGTTGCATAAATGGGCTGATTGTACTTTATGTTCCTGTCAATACTTGATTTGCTAATCAAGGAAGAATGATGAACTCGAGCCTCGGAACATGTGTAAAAATTCAAGTAAAAAATAATTTTGATTTTCGTGATGCGTGAAGCAGAAAATGTACCCCTCTCATATTCCTCTTTGTGATGATTTCCTCTTGCTTTCTTACTATGTAATTGGTTGTCGTAGTTTGGAATTGTTCCTCAATCGCTGTTGACCGCTCATGCATCTTCAGCCTCACTTTGCTCTCTTTGCACTTGGATTATACTATCCATAAACGCCCTAAGCTGAGCTCCCGGTTCTCCAGTATAAAGTCCTGCGTGCTCTGCTTGTGCGTATCCGGCACGGTGGTTTAATCGCAGATACGACCCGTACCCTTCCCCACTACGCCCTTGCTTGCCTCCCTGACGGTCATCCGTTCGACTCCCCACCTCGTTGCTCTCGCACCTTCAATCGCCATGAAGCCCCTCACGTCAGGCCCACCTGTGCTCGCAGCGCTTGCCCTGCTCCCCTTCCTCGGTCGAACTGTTGCCGGGCTCCTCAGCCATGCGGATTGGTGTAAGCAGACATCCCCAACTACAACATCCACCGAGACGATTCTCAGCCTATGCCAGCAAGCTATCCGTTGTACTGCCGTCATTGAATCCCAGATTGAGAAAGTCAAGTGCACGTGCTGCGGAAAGGACGTCTCCGAGAAATGGACCGTTCTTCAACCCTGTCCACATCACCGCCCCCCTGCGCCGGCTGAATGAATATTGCTCTTCACCACTTCTACTGGGAGAGCCTCTCTGTAGCAAGTCAAGCAGGACTGTGTTGCAAGCCTGTCATGGGAGCTTGCAGATCTGCTACCAAAATACTTTTTTTTTTGGAAATGTTCTTGACAAAAACCTGAGAATCTTGTCCACCTTTTCTTTCCACCAGGATGCTCCTTGACTCACAAAAATGTTGCAAATCAGCCACTCTGTCAGTTTGCTACTAAGTCAGAGCCTACCTGATAAAGTAACTTAACAATAAGAGATAAATCAAACAAATATTAAAATACTAAAACAGACATTTATTACCCTATGTATATAGTTAAAACAGTAAGTACATCAGTACAAACATGATTAAAACATACACAAACTAAGGGATAAATGTAAGGTATCTATAGTAACACATAAAAGTAGGAAGATAACTAGAAACCTTATTTTTAGCCAAAAACATTAACAAAGTTATAGACCCTTAAAAATAAGTTAGAACTAAAATAAATCACTACTTTTCACAAAAAGTATGAATAAATTCTAAACCTTACGGATAACTTATAATATTATGTGATATTCTGAATCCTCATGTAAAATAATGTAGGGTCCCTCACTGGAAGCACCCCCAAATTCCTACTCCTTCTCCTTGAACCAAATACTTGCAATAAACGGCCACACCCACGTCTCTCACATGCACATGATTACAGACATGTGAACTTGACATATATGCATACTGTATGTGAAAGAACCAATTATGGACTTATAATTGAGGTGTTGTGTATAGTTTGAGAGTTAGGCCCAATTGGGGTTTAAACCTCCAACACCGCGTGTGGATTAGATAATCCAATTGGAAATTGGCCAAATGCGTGGAAATCGGCAATTACCTAGTTACCAAGTAGGTACAAACATAACCAGTGTACAGGTAGAATCTACAATATGACAGATTTGCAAGGTTTCATCAATAAAAACCTTGAATACCTAAGATTAACACAGCCAGCGTGGCCTTTAATGATTGGCCATAGCCAAATTTGTGGCCCAATTCAGATACAATTGCACAACGCAATTACAAATATATCCCTTGGTTACACATACCAAATAGTTTCAGAAAGACCTTATGAGCACTTCTGACATGCATTAATGACCAGCTGTGTCAATTTGGATGAGCCCTGTCAGTGCTGATCTCCCAAATTGGCCACACCATGCTGTAAACTAACAACTACGTGCACCTGGGCAAGAAAGGTCCTCTACTATGATTGAAATTAGTATTCATAGATCCCTCTTTCTCCTCCAAATGTTGTTCATCATCATCAACCAGTATTACAGTCAACCAACTACGCCAACTTCAGTATATTTTAGTAAATCAACTGCCAGCGCCTATTTCTTGTCTGTTTATTGTGTGGTGTTCACAATCTTTAAATCCCCTTCTGGTGATCAGCTCTTGTTCAGAAATCTGTTACCAACTTAGAAGAAATCAGACAACTGATCTGGAAAACACAACTCCTCACTACTCATCAACCTAGCTCCCAGTCCACCCATTCCCCTTGTTGTATAGCCATGGTCTATTGGTGTCACTTATTGACTGGTAAGCAGTTCTTGTCAAGTTCTCTCTTTCTTCAAAGTTCCTCTGAGCTTTGATCTTCTCATCCATTCTGCTCATCTTCTCCTTCACTCAAATAAAGAATCAAACCAAATCAAAACATATCAATCCTGCTTCTGTGGACTGCTTCTCAAATCCACATAGGTTTCCTTTTACATAACCTTTGCCAGTTTCCTTTGGCATAAAAAAGCAAGGCAGTCTCTGAATGGACCTTCTCTTTTCCTCAAGAGGAGAGGGGTTAAGCTTAGCTGCCCTTGAACCAACCTCCTTCAAGGAGAGACAAAGAATAGCCCATAGAAGGCATTCAATAATTGTAAACAGATCTATTTCTCTCCTTCTTCTTCCTCCTTTTCTTCCCCACAATAGTTGTCCTCTCTTTAGCCTTCTTGGAATCAACTATTGTGCCCCCCATCTTTGTGTCCTGTTGTCACGTAAGAGACCCAGGCTCACAAGTATAGACACTTGCTCTTACACTGTTTCCCACCGGCAGGTCCTAATGTAGGACCTTGGGAATTTGAAAGAATGATCCCCAACCCCCAATGATACATGCTTTGATCTGCTCACTGATTGTGATCAAATCAAAGAAAGAAGCAAAACACGTTCATCAACCAACTTTCAATGGACATTGATTCAAACTCAATCCAGATTCTCTACCAACAACAGCAGTTGATTGCTAGGCTTCAAGGACAAACAAACACAATCCTTGAGCCTAATGGTGCAGTAATTGAAGATGATGAAGATGACGAGAGTTCTGCAATGATCCATTGAGGATCAAAACTGTGAGCCTGGGCCTCTACGGTGGCAGCAGGACACAAGGTATGGGGGGACAGCTCAATGTATTTCAAGGGAAGGAATGACAATGACAAGACAAGATGAGGACTTAAAGAAAGTATAATCAAGCTTTGAAGCTGATGATGATCAAGGTTTGAAACCTTGCTTCTCTAACCCAATAAGGGGAGGAATGAGGCTAAATCCTAGAAAGGAGAGTCAGTAGAGGAGTGATCTCTACGCCTCCTCTGTTAAGTAACAAGAGGGTGAATCAGCTCTTCAGATGTCCTATTTTTTAGGCTAAAGGAAACTAGCCAAGGCTCTTTAAGGGAAAATCTATGTGGGTTTAATAGCTGAAAAGCCCACAGAAAAGCAATAAGAATGATGTGATAACTTCTGATGAGAAGTGCCTCTGAGTGATGAGTGATAAAGAGAAAGAGGTGTGTGATCAACTGATCAGAAGACTAGATAGTAGAAGAATGATGAGGATAGTGAAGACTGGTCAACAACAGGTGACCCCAAATGACCACTGAGTAGTGAGGAAATGGGAGGACCTTGAAGTGTTGAGTAGTAATGACTAATCCTGATGGATTCTTCTTCTGATGTAGTGGTTCTGGTTGGATGATCTGAGGTTGTTCATCCTTCAGCCATGTGGAAGATGAACTCAGAAGATCAAATTGAATATATGCAATGTGCAAAACCTTGAAGATTAAATGGAATATATTCACAAGGGAAATAACTTAAAAGTGATTTAATCTTAAATCATTATTCCTCATTTCTGCGGAATAACACAACACAACTATGGCACATGTAATATACTAAATTGAAGCTAGAATATCATAGAGTCTGAGTAAAGCACTTTTGAAGCCTTTTGGGCAACAGTGTTGTCTCTAAGGCTGACATTCCCTACCACCAAAAGAGGTTATATGGTATACAATATGAGCTGATTGGGCTTCTATTTCCATCAACTATGTGTTAATTGTAAGTTTCACATTCAACAGCACCTTGGAAAAGGTTTTACTTTATGGGCCAGAAAGATCATAGTCTTCATACTGGTCTACCAAAAGTTGTCAGCTTGCTACTAAGTCAGAGACAACCTGACAAAGTAACACTAGTAATATAGAAATTAATGAAAATAAATGAAAAGTAAAAACAACATTATTACCATATGTACAAACCCTGAAAATAGTACATATGCTAATAATTGATAACAAATAGACATGAAATAACTATAATAATAAGGAATAATCATAAGGTAGCCATAGTAACACATAAAAGTAAGAATAGTAACTAGTAACCTTATTTTTACCCAAAAACCTTAACAAAGTTCTGGACCCTTAAAAATAAGTTAGAACTAAAATAAACAACTACTTTTTACAGAAATTATGAATAACTTCTAAAACTTGAGGATAAATTAGAATATTATGTCATATTCTGAATCCTCATGTAAAATAATGTAGGGTCCCTTACTGGAAGTACCCCCAAATTCCTACTCCTTCACCTTGAACCAATTACTTGTAACAATTGGCCACACCCACGTGTCACAGATGCACATTACACAATTATGTACTTGATATATATGCATACTGTATGTGAAAGGACCAATTATGGACTTATAATTGCACCTGTGTACACCTACTTTACCTATACTAAATAGACACACATAATTGAATGTCAGTACCTGCATACCCACCCAAACAGGCGGGAAAATAAAATGTTTGGAATGTTTGGAATGTTTGGCTGGGCTGAAAAGTCAACCATTCCTGACCACAAATTTTCCTAAGTCCCCCCTCCCCTGGCGCTCCATACTCCCGCCCGACTTGGTCATATCACACATGCCTGGGGCCGATCAGCCGGACATAATTTGACATCACTGCCGCATCACACCACATCAGTGTCACAACAACACGGACCGGTGCACAGACCCCATTGGTGACAGACCCTCCCGCACTGGTGGTTCACCTCAACCCAATCTTCCACCCGGCTCACTGGTTTTAACCAACTCCTTGCAACAGAGGGCGTGCAAAGCGCATCTGAGCTCGGGCGTGCAAAGCGCCCACTAGCTACGCAAGGGGACCGGTCTTGCAAACCATCACCCAATTTTTGCCCAACCCCAGTCCACCCATTCAGCCAATCCACCTCCTACCACGCCACAAAACACCGTAGGAGCTCCTTGAAACCCCAAGATGGCGAGATCACATCACCAAGATATTCCCCAAGGCAATCGGACCGAACGACTCAGGCGCTACCTGAATGCCTTATCCAACGCAGACGCTTACGCCCGTCTTCAAGCTCGCAAAAACAACACCCTCCCACTATGGCAGCAACTACAAGAAGAGCAAGGGGCATTTCACAACGAATATATTCTAGACCAGCCTCATGAAGACCAACCTAACTCTAACTAAGACAACACCAATATCGAAGAGCAAGACGACGAGTGCGACTGGATTGAAATATGTGATGAAGAGGATCCAAATCCCATTGATGCGGTCATTGAAGCTCGCAAAGCACGGCACCAAGAACTAGCGAAGGAACACAACTACTCGTTAATGTTGGAAAGCTTGCACCCGGTATACATGCAATTAAAATTCAAGACCAAGGACTGGGACGGACCCGATGCTTTGCACGATTTCCGCCATTGCCAATGCTTACCTCACACCAAGATAGCAAGACATGTGGATCTAATGGATATCTCTGGTGAGTGATAGATGTCTTTTGAAGTTCACTCATCCCCTCAAAACTGATTGATTTGGTTATGTGATGGTTGGCTACTAACAGGCCAATCCCAAACGTCTGTTAAATTCTGATCCTGCACTGACAATACTGTCACCCTCCTCCAACTCGGCTACATGGCAGGATCCCCATTGAAACCTCAAACTGCCTTTTCAATGCCACTGATGATTTTCCACAATCATTTGTGGAACCATTGTCATGTTGGGACACTGCCCTTCACATTGGCATTGCGAGATTTCCTGGAACCGAGGTCGCAACAGTTGTGTGCAAGGAATAGAAATCATGTAAGTACTCATATTGAATCACCTCACAGATTGCCAAACACAAGTTCAACGTTCCGCATATCTAGGCTTGAGATTTGCGAAGGCCATTTTCTGCGGCCGTTGATCTGTTTTTCCGTTTGCAGGACATGACGGAAGAATTAAGCCTCAAATACCTCCGACTGACCAAGCAAGAAATATTAGCTAATGTCTCATGTCCAGCATGTTTTGACCCTCAGCCTCCAAACATCCATGTCTACCCGCAGTCAATCCGAGATCAACTTGTTGTCTGCTTGGATGGCAATTTTCAGAATCAACATCATTCCAAAGCCAGCAGAGATTACGGGAGACTCCACATTCCTTGCATATTTCTTGACCCAAGTGAGTTAGAAGCCGCAACAAGGGAAATACATCGGCAGGAGCAATTGATCAAAACCCCCACCCAGGTAAGTGATATCTTGACCACTGTCATCATACATCCACTGATCCCAATTCTGCCACTTGCTCACACCCCTCCACAGGCTGATTGATGTACTGAATCACACAAAGCTGCAGACGATAAACGTAATGAATCAACTTGGAAAGGATGCGACAATACAGGCCTTATGGGCTGCTGCTGCCGTCACGACGCCGCTATTTACTTTGTCAACATTCATAAATCGGGAGAGCAGAGAAGCCTTCCCATGGCGATCATCAACCGGCTGTTAATGGACCTTGAGCCTAGTCGACCCATCAGCATCCTGTATGATATTGGATGCTCCCTTGATAAATTTATCAATTTGGTACATTGATTATTGTTT
This sequence comes from Puccinia coronata f. sp. avenae, assembly GCA_002873125.1. Taxonomy (NCBI): domain Eukaryota; kingdom Fungi; phylum Basidiomycota; class Pucciniomycetes; order Pucciniales; family Pucciniaceae; genus Puccinia; species Puccinia coronata. Next base: position 291,538 of record PGCI01000054.1, on the reverse strand, counting down.
TTCCAGTTTCCCCGCCTAAAACAATAATGCTAATCACAAAAATCCTCAATTCTTACCAGAGGGTCTTACTGCATGACAATCGGGGGCGCATCAAATTTGGTACTTCCATCTTCCACGCCTATGAACACAATTGGCTTTGCCAATTACAGTACAATCCGCGGTTCAACACAGGATGGGGATTATCCAATGGCCAAGGACTAGAACGGATGTGGTCGTACTTAGCACCACTTGTCAGCCCCTTGAGGTATGCCACTTGTAATCATTGCTTGGGTGCAATTGCCCATCGACTCAAGTACCACAACCAACGAGGCATCAACCAGCTCAGTAAGTCACTTGTCATTCATTGGCACATCACATCCAATCCAGCTCAAATTTATTCTTTTCTCAATTCCTGTCTAGTCCATTGGCTGCGCCGGAAATTCAATAATGCTATCAAACGTCGGAGCAAAACACGGTCTTTGCTTGCTGGCCTTCTGGGCATGCAAAATCCCCACAAATCAAGTGGTGAGCGGTATACACAAGGATTTTTCAAGCGGCAGTGGCAGAAACAACGCAGCTTTCAATCGCAACACACACAAGAAGAAGATGACTGGCACCAAAAACTAGTCAACCTCTACAAGGAAGAGGCTGTACTTGAATATCTCAGGTACGTATCTTCCAACAGATTGGGTATAAATTCCCCGTACTGATACCTCCCATCCACTCAGGAATCGCCTTTCAGGTCCGGAGTTGTTTCTGGCAACTCCAGGGGAAGCTCGAGAGCTTCTTGATTTCATCACCGAGAAAACTGAGCAGCTCAAAAGGGATGCCAAGGCACTAAACCAAGGAAACTCAACTGACCAATGTAAGCCCACCACTATTGGTTCTCTTTAAGTTGGCCCACGCTAATCTTACATACCCCAAAGCTTCCGAGAAAAAGAAAGAAGAAAAACTCCGACTGCTCCTTTGGAATGCAAAATCCAACCTATTTGTACAGGCAGTCCACCTTTGAGCTGAACGTGAACCAATCATCAATTCAAAAAACATGGGTGCACGACTAGGAACAAAATTAAAGGAGAAGATATTCATGGCAATTGGTGATCGGCGACCGGCTATCATCAAGTTAATCAATCACTTCAACCAATTTTACTTGGATTATGTGAAGCAATTCCCCAATCAGAAGCTTGCTGACTTTGACGGCAAATTGACTTACGACACGTTTTTGGCAATGACTCTTGACGATCCCTTTTGGAATGATGGACTCTACTACCACTGTAAGGCCCCCTGGGCAATTGATCCTCACGTACAAACCGGAATCAACTGCATCCTCTTACTACGAAGAATCCAGGAGGAGTTTCAGTTGTTAGCTCAAGAATTGTCTTGTGCAGTTGTTTGGGCTATCAGCTACCATCAATTGCTCAAGTCTAATATTGATTATCTTCAGTCACTTTGTAAGTACTGACCAGCAATTCAAATCGGTGACTTACTGACCAATCTTACCATACCTCAACAGTCCATCAAAGCGATTCTCTAGGTTCCATCATTGATGACCTTCACATGGCTGGAATGAATCGCAAGAACAAAATCAAGTGTATTGCCAGGGAGTTGCGCTTGCGTCTATTCAGTCACCAGAGGCTTGTCCAGGATTGGTCCGACAATGTGAAGTGGCTTTGGAGGGTGTGCCAGACAAATGAAAATAAACAACACATCAGTAAATGGAATGAGTTGATTGATAAGGTCCACGAGGTACGGAGGGGTTGGGGTGTGGAGAATGGTTTGGGGGATTTAGTTGACAACAAAGTGGAGGAGGAAGGTCTGGATGTTGAAGGTGATGATGGAGAAGACGCTGATGATGATTGGATTGACAAAATTGGCTACGCACCAGTAAACCAAGAGAATGTAAATACTAATGATGGGGATGCTTCTCTTTGATTCTTGTACAAGTACTGCCTGCCTGTTGTATCATGTAAATTTATTGAGGCTATGTTCCCTATTTTTTAAATGTGAGAATAAACATGAAATTAAATCAAACTGAAAGAATTACTCCAAATGGTGGTATTTTCAGCATTTATTCAGCTAAACACTTGGAGGCAGAAAATGACTTTGAGTAAGAAACCATGATATGTGGATAACTTTTGAATGGCGGGAGCTTATGGGTTGAAAATTTCAGGGTAATTAGATGTTGCACTCATCTAACTACTGTACAATTTATAGTTTGATGTGTGAGTGGTTTGTGAGTTAGAGAGGTGTGTTGATTTGGGTGGGTTTGGGTAAAAAACCATGATAGGTGGATAACTTTTGAATGGCTGGAGCTTATGGGTTGAAAATTTAAGGGTAATGAGATATTGGACTCATCTAATTAATGTGCAATTTATAGCTTTGATGTGTGAGTGTTTTGTGAGTTATAGAGGTGTGGTGATTTTGGTGGGTTTCAGTACAAAATCAGGATCTGTGTGTAACGTTTGAATGGCTTGAGCTTATGACTTGAAAGTTTCAGGGTAATTATATGTTGCAAAAATCTAATTGCTGTGAAATTTATAGCTTTCATGTGTGTGAGTTGTTTGTTAGTTACAGAAGTATGATGATGTTAAGCAAGTAATAAGCAATATGTGAGCAATGACAACACAAGTTCACATTTGACCAAAAAAATGGTTCCAAGTGATTGAATCATATTTTTAATGATTGAAAAGAAGATTCCTATATTTTGAATCATTTCATTTGGTCCAGTACATCCCAATTTATACTCAGATAGACATAATTAGTGCAGATAACTTTGGGATCTGCAAGTAATATGGTACAATGATAACTCAGTGGGTACTATGGCAAAAGACATGATGGCAAGTTTTTCAACATTTTTTAAATGGGTGAAAATAATAGACCATCTCAAATAACGTTGTTGGGTTCAGTACATCGCAAGTGATGCTAGTTCACATGTTGGAATATTGGTATCACATTACTTGCAGTGCACTCAACTGATGTCTATCTGAGTATAACTTGGGATGTACTGGACCAATTGAAATGATTCAAAAGATAGGAAGATTATTTTCTATCATTAAAAATTATATGATTCAAGCACTTGAAATCATTTTTTTGGTCATATGTGAACTTGTGTTGTCATTGCTCACATATTGCTTATTACTTGCTTAACATCATCATACTTCTGTAACTAACAAACAACTCACACACCAAAGCTATAAATGTCACAGCAATTAGATTTTTGCAACATATAATTACCCTGAAACTTTCAAGTCATAAGCTCAAGCCATTCAAAAGTTACACACAGATCCTGATTTTGTACTGAAACCCACCCAAATCACCACACCTCTATAACTCACAATACACTCTCACATCAAAGCTATATATTGCACAGTAATTAGATGAGTCCAATATCTCATTACCCTTAAATTTTCAACCCATAAGCTCCAGCCATTCAAAAGTTATCCACCTATCATGGTTTTTTACCCAAACCCACCCAAATCAACACACCTCTCTAACTCACAAACCACTCACACATCAAAGCTATAAATTGCACAGTAGTTAGATGAGTCTAAAATCTAATCATCCTGAAATTATGAACCCATAATCTCCAGCCATTCAAAAGTTATTCACATATCATGGTTTCCTACCCAAATTAACCCACCCAAATCAACACACCTCTCTAACTCACAAACCACTCACACATCAAAGCTATAAATTGAACAGTAATTAGATGAGTCCAATATCTCATTACCCATAAATTTTCAACCCATAAGCTGCAGCCATTCAAAAGTTATACACACATCATGGTATCCTACCCAAAGTCATTTTCTGCCATTGTTCTCATTTTGTTTCATTATGCTTTATTTTTTTTTATTTTCTTTTATAATTTCCATCCTTCTGATTGAATTTTTTTTGTTTTTCTTTGTCATTTTTTCCTCCTTTTTTTGTTGTATTTTGATGTTATACATCTCTTTGTCAAATGATGTATCAATTCATCTCCAACTTGACTCTTTTTCCTTTTACGTGTTTATAGATTTGGATTTTTCTGCTTGGAAAATCAATTGGAACATCAAAAATTTTCATCAACGAACCAACTACCTCAGGTCTGACTTCCAACCTTCACACACACACCACAACTCTTATTGCTCTACCCCCACTTTGTTTCCTTTATCTTTCTTTTTCAACATTTTTATATCTGAAGAATCTAGACCGTGGCACCAATTCACAGACAGAAAATCAAGAAGTGAGTCAATTGTAACCTGAATGCTGACTGTGTATATCCTTTGTGGCAGCAGCTCATATCACAATGTCTATATATCCTTTGTGGCAGCAGCTCATATCACAATGTCTACGCTAAGGTAACAACACTTCCGCGCTGCGTATAACACCCTGGCAACATGTTTGCATAATACAAAGATCACTGACAAGGGTCTTATCTCGGAGTAACATTTTCTGTTGGGTGAGTCACCAACCCCATTCAATGATCACAACAATATATTGGATGAGTTGATATCCAATATTCAGGCTCTGGCTGGGTGTCTCCACGACTAGTATCACTCCGCATTGCAAAGGAAGACGATAGGTGTCCACGTTTACTAGGTGCAGTGGCTGCAATTCTTGGTCTATATAAATGGAGTAGCTAACACCCTTCTTTTTGTGCGCATTTCCTAACAATTTGAACCCGCCCATCCCATTACCCTTGCCTTACGTATCATTGCCCCTATTGACCTCGTATCTCTTAACCATGCCTTTGCCCCAACAGAATAGCTCTTTTATTACTGCCGCCAGGCTTTCCCTTCTTGGCAATCAGCTTCAACCGTCCTTGGCACGCTTCAATCCGTCTCATCTATCTGCTTTGCGTGGTTCTCTTCTTTCCAGTCCCTCACCAAGTGGCTCCTTACGCATTGCACCACCTACCTCCAACGTCTCCTTGTCTTCTAAACCAAGCCCTCCACGTCATCCCTCTGCTAAACCAAGTGGTACGTTCAAATCAGCAATATCTAAGTCTCCACCTCAACCAGCTGTCTGTGACAAGGAGCTATCTGAACCCAATATCCCTGGTCAAGTTACGATGCAACAACCAACAATGGAATCGCCCTTTGGGAGCCATCCTGGCCATCCCTCGGAATGTTGCCACCTTGATTTGGAGTTCTTGAACGCAGGAACTCAAAATGGGTTGCAACATGCTATTCTTCCTCCATCCCATGCTGTTCCCCCCGGATACAGTGATTCACCAGGTGCTATTTTCCCTTCCCAACTTCCTGCTACCCACCATAGTTCCCCTCCGCATCACCAAACTTACAACCAAACACGCCAACAACCCCAGTTTAGCAATGTTCCTGTGCCTAAAAATCAGCATCTGTACAATCTTATGATCACCCATAATCATCACCATCACCAGTCGATTCAACCACCTCAGATAATCAGCCCCCAGTTCCATGTACCCATCCCGACAGTACAGCCTCCACTTGCTGCCCATCGACATCAGCGTGTACCTCAACATCAGAATTTACCCACCCCACTAGCGTCAGATGCCCTTGCTGCTGCTTGTCATCAGTGTCTACCCGCCCCGCCAGAGCCAGCTCCCCTCCCACATCAGCAACTATGCCTTCCCACCACGCAGCCCACCGAGCAATCGATCCAACCACTTCCGTCGTTTCAACAACTCACTCAGGATGCCAAGTCTGCTCTTGCAAAAGCACAAGAGGAGCAATCGGGCAAGGGAGGGCACAAGAAAGCCCCAAGGAAGAAGCGCAAGCGTGCCTTGCCGAGTTCACCAGCTCCTACAGCTACCCAATCTCAACAACCCCCAAACAGAGTCACTACCACTACCGGGGCTCCTGAAGGAAACGGCTTACCCGCTCCTCTTGCTTTTAATGAACCTCCGCCTGCTGAACCGCTCCCTCGAGGCCTCAAACACACTCCAGCCTCTTGCGTCAGACTGGAGGAAGACATTGTTGCTCAATATTGCTTGCTCCCCTTGGATGAACTTCGCCGCTTGGCAGCTGAGCATGCTGAGAACAGTTGTCTCTGTGCAGAAGATCATATTGAACTCAATGCCCTGTATGATAACTATCAAAGGGAGATCTATATTATGGCCATCAAGAACAAGTTATTTATTGATCCTGTCTTAGACCATCTCGGCCTAGCAACTCGTATTAAGGGGAGCACCTGCTACAATAATTTCTGCCAGTACAATCCTGAGGCCAGTCAAATTAACGCTGACAGTGAGTAATTTCCCCTTTTACAACTTTCCCATTGATGCAGTACCCCTAACCAATTGGTTCTTCTTCTATCCCAGAATTAAAGTCAAGTCAGCTGCGCGCGCATGAGATGGGAATACTCTGGCAGAAGCAATCCGATAAAGACCGGTGGTACAATTTAGATTTCTTGGATTCTCTTCCCAACCCAGACGAGGCAAGTGCCAAACAAGCACAAGAAGAAGCCAAAGCTTCAACTCGCAAGAAAAAGAAATCTTATGTCAATATGAAACCTGACCAATGGGCAAACAAGGTTATCAATGATGTATGTTCCTTTTGTGTCTCATAAAATGTGCGCTTCATCTTACTGAGTTCTAACTAGCCAAAATCATTAATTTAGCTCAAGAAGTTAAGCTCTGCCTATGGTGTCAAAGGACTACTTTTGTTTGCTTCGCGTGACAAAAACCAAACCACAATAACTTCTGGCGGGAGTATCATGGGTGTTCAATTTCTGGACATGTTCCCAGAAGAGATGGACTTGCGAACCAATTTTGTCGATTATGTGAAAGGCCAAAAGGCAATCGTGAAAGTTACGGGCAGTTTACCCCCTCCCCCCAAAAAACCAAGGAAGCAGTGCACTGGTAAAAAAAATTTGCTTGATGAAAAGTATGCTAAATACAACAAAGGTATGTTGTTGCTCCATCGGCATTATCACACCCATTGCTATTTTGCTGATGTTTTGCATTAAAAATCAGGCAAGAAAACCAACAAACTTGCAGAGCTCAGGCCACTGATTGTTGGAGAAATCAGTAAGTCTATAGCAATCACATTTGTTGTGAGCCTGGGTCTCTACGGTGACAGCAGGACACAAGGTGGGGGGAAACTCAATATAATTGCAGGGGAAGGAATGACAATGATAACAAGTAAAGAGGACTTAAATGAAGGAATGAATAAGCTTTAAGAAGCTGATGATGAAGATGATGACAATAATCAATGTTTTAAACCTTGCTTCTCTGACCTAAAAAGGGAGGAATAAAAGGCTCAATCCAATAAAGGAGAGGCAGTAGCGGAGTGAACTCTGACGCCTCCTTTCTTAAGAAACAGAAAGGGTGAGCTGCTCTTCAGCAGTCCTATTTTTTAGGCTAAAGGAAACTAGCCAAGGTTATTTAAAGGAAAACCTATGTGGGTTTAATAGCTCAAAAGCCCACAGAAAAGCAAGAATGGTATGATAATAACTTCTGATAAGAAGTGCCTCTGATGAATGATGATGATGAGAGGAAGAGTAATGATCAACTGATCAGAAGGCTACTTTGAAGAGTAGTAGTGGATTATTAAAGAATAGTCAACTGTAAGAGTGACCTCAATGACCACAGAGTAGTGAGGATTGAGAGGACTAATGATGAGTTGAGTAGTAGTTAAAATCCTAAGGACTGCTCTAGTGAGGTAGATGTTCTGGTTGGATGATCTGATCCTGTTCACCCTTCAGCCATGTGGAGGATGAACTCAGAAGATCAAATTGAATATATGCAATGTACAAAACCATGTGCAAAACCTTGAAGATTAAATGGAATATATTCACAAAGGAAATAACTTAGAAGTGATTTAATCTTAAATCATTATTCCTCATTTCTGCGGAATAACACAACACAACTATGGCACATGCAATATATGAATTTGATGCTAGGATTGCTTAGAATCTGAGTAAGGCACTGTTGAAGCCTTTTGGGGAACAGTGTTGTCTCTAAGGCTGACATTTGTGAGCAGCAAACCGCTGACAGACATTATCTTATTTACAGATAAGGTCTCGAATCGGCGGTGGAAAGTATTGAGTGGTTGGCCCGGTACTCACACCATCTCGGCCCTTGCAAAAGTGGGGGTGAAGATGAAAGTCAAGGAAAACAAACTCAAGATTGTCCCAAAAGACTTTTGCCACCAACTTGACCGGTTGCGCAACGGTGAGCTGCACAGGCTTCTGGTGGCAGTAGGCAAAGGGTGGTTCAAATTGGATCCAATTGAGTCGGAGTCAGTGGATGTCGAGGATGAAGCGCATGTTGAAGTGGATTTGGAAGGAGCCAACACATTGCCACAGGTTCCTTGGGCCAGTGGAGTTTCCCAGACTGCCGATAAGCCAGTGGATAAGCGGACCAAGGGAAAGAACGAGCATAGCAAGATCAGGCCGCGACCAAATAATCCAAAAAATAAACCGAATCAAACTGCACGGTCAAGTTGAAAGCGTCCCCGCACATCTACCAAGTCTGAAGCAGAAACAAACTCTACAAGGAAAAAGGAGACCATGAAGTCAAAGAGAACAAAGTCTGCAACAAAAAAAAAGGCTTCTAAGTCAAAGGGAGTCTCCTCAGATGGATCAGATGCCGTCAACAATACGCCAGATGAGTCAAGTGAAGAAGGCGAGTTTTCTGTTGTCAGCGATGACCATATCAGTGTCTCCGGCCTATCTGGCAGTGACGGGAGCGGATCTTCTAGCAAATGAGCAAGCAAGGATGGCAAGGAGGGGGAAGGTAACGGGAAGGGTGAATGGACTGATAAGCCTACTGTTCACCTGCCTACTCCAAATAACCAATTATTTTGTTTCTGTTTATCTGTTTTTGAATCCTATCAAGTCAACATTTCCTTTCTCATCACATTCCGCTTCTGAACTTGTCTGCAAAGTTGTAAAATACTCATCACAATTTTACATTTATGTTAATGTTCATTGTGCGGTCTGATTTATAAATACTAGTTATCTTTCAGTACAGGAGTTGAATATATGACTTTAATTTAATTTTTCAGAGAACAATGGTCACAAAGACAACACACGTGAATAATACAAGTTTTGGTGACTCCAAAAGAGCAGAAATGTGATTGACCTGTGAGAGACAGAGAGTATGGGATGCCCAGATGGGACAGATTGATGAGGTGTCAATGAAGGGATTATTTCAAAGTTGTACATTGAGGAGAGTTGGGTGGTGCTTAATGAGAAGGTGGGTGTTGGTGCCACTGGTGGGGTGTGATCCTGGGGGGATGTGAGTTCCACCGGTGGTGAGTTCACAAGTGTGTTGGTGGAGTGTGTGGTGCGGGTTGGTGTTGTTGTGACACCGGTGTGGTGTGATGTGGCAGTGATGTTGAGTTATGTCCGGCTGAGCGGCACCGGGCATGTGTGATATGACCAAGTCGGGCGGGAGTATGGAGCGCCGGGGGAGAGGGGACTTAGGAAAATTTGCGGTCAGGAATGGTTGATTTTTCAGCCCAGCCAAACATTCCAAACATTTTATTTTCCGGCCTGTTTGGGTGGGTATGCAGGTACTGACATTCAATTATGTGTGTCTTTTTAGCATAGGTAAAGTAGGTGTACACAGGTGTATAATTGAGGTGTTGTGTATGGTTTGAGAGTTAAGCCCAATTGGGGTTCTGTCAGCTTGCTACTATGTCAGAGCCAACCTGACAAAAGTAACATAAAAAGAGACATTATTACCACAGTATTAAGACCCATTAATATGACTAATAATGTATAAAAAACTTAGTTTACTCATTTTTATTCAATAAACTTAGCAAAGTCCTAGCACCATTAAAATAAGTAATAAGTTAAAATAACAACTACTTTTTACAAAAAAATACTAATCACTTCTAAACCTTGAGGATAACTTAGAATATTATGTCATATTCTGAATCCTCATGCAAATTAATTTAGGGTCCCTCACTGGAAGTACCCCTGAATTCCTACTCCTTCACCTTGAACCAATTACCCGTAAGAATTGGCCACACTTATGTGTCACAGATGACATTACACATGTATGTACTTGTTATATATACATACCATATGTGAAATGACCAATTATGGACTTATAATTGAGGTGTTGTGTATAGTTTAAGAGTTAGGCCCAATTGGGGTTTAAACCTCCAACCCCGCGCGTGGATTATATAATCCAATTGGAAATTGGCCAAATGCGTGGAAATAGCTAATCCCCTAGTTACCACACGTGTACAGGTGTAACTAGGGTACTAGTAGATTCTACGTGGTTTATTTACAAGGTTTTATTAATGAAAACCTTGAATACATAGGAGTAACATAGCCAGCGTGGCCTTTAATGATTGGCCATAGCCATTTGTGGCCCATTTGCGTCATTTGTGGCCCATTTCAGATACAAATACACGTCAGTGTTGCTATGTACCTTAGTTACAATAACTAAATAGGTTATTAAGGTCATTATAAACACTTGTGACGCTGAAATAATGATCAGCAGTGCCATTGGGATGAGCCTTGTTAGTGCCAATCTCCCAAATTGGCCACATTGCGCTGAAATATAGCAACTACACGCACACAGGCAAGAAAGGTCCTCTACTATGAGTGAAAATAGTATATATAGAGCCCTCTTTCCACGCCAAATGTTGTTCATCATCATCATTTGGTATTGAAGTCAATCAGTTACGCCGTGTCCTGTCCTGATTTCAGTTACTCTGCCCTGTTTGCCTGTTTTATCCTTGGTGTTCTTATTAACTCAACCATCCTACGTGACCAGCTCCTGCGCAGAAACCATCCAATCTACCCAGCAGCTCTAATTCACCCCCCTACGTGGCTTTTTGGCTTGAAAGAAGCAATAGTGAGTACTTCTTTTATCCTTCTGTCTCCATTCTGGTTGTCAGCTTGCTACTATGTCAGAGACAACCTGACAAAAGTAACATAAAAAGAGACTTTATTACCACAGTATTAAGACCCATTAATATGACTAATAATGTATAAAAAACTTAGTTTACTTATTTTTATTCTATAAACTTAGCAAAGTTCTAGCACCATAAAAATAAGTAATAAATCAAAATAAAAACTACTTTTTACAAAAAATACTAAATAACTTCTAAACCTTGAGGATAACTTAGAATATTATGTCATATTCTGAATCCTCATGCAAATTAATGTAGGGTCCCTCACTGGAAGTACCCCTGAATTCCTACTCCTTCACCTTGAACCAATTACCCGCAAGAATTGGCCACACTTATGTGTCACAGATGACATTACACATGTATGTACTTGTTATATATACATACCATATGTGAAATGTCCAATTATGGACTTATAATTGAGGTGTTGTGTATAGTTTAGGAGTTAAGCCCAATTGGGGTTTAGTCCTCCAACCCCGCGCGTGGATTATATAATCTAATTGGAAATTGGCCAAATGCGTGGAAATAGCTAATCCCCTAGTTACCACACGTGTACAGGTGTAACTAGGGTACTAGTAGATTCTACGTGGTTTATTTACAAGGTTTCATTAATAAAAACCTTGAATACATAAGAGTAACATAGCCAGCGTGGCCTTTGATGATTGGCCATAGCCATTTGTGGCCCATTTGCGTCATTTGTGGCCCATTTCAGACACAAATACACGTCAGTGTTGCTATGTACCTTAGTTACAATGACCAAATAGGTTATTAAGGTCATTATAAGCACTTGTGATGCTGAAATAATGATCAGCAGTGCCATTGGGATAAGCCTTGTTAGTGCCAATCTCCCAAATTGGCCACATTGCGCTGAAATATAGCAACTACACGCACACAGGCAAGAAAGGTCCTCTACTATGAGTGAAAATAGTATATATAGAGCCCTCTTTCCACGCCAAATGTTGTTCAGCATCATCAATTATTATTACAGTCAATCAGTTACGCCGTGTCCTGTCCTTAGTTCAGTTACTCTGCCCTTTTTGCCTGTTTTATCCTTGGTGTTCTTATTAAATCAACCATCCTACGTGACCAGCTCCTGCGCAGAAACCATCCAATTTACCCAGCAGCTCTACTTTACCCCCCTATGTGGCTGTTTGGCTTAAAAGAAGCAATAGTGAGTACTTCTTTTATCCTTCTGTCCCCATTCTGGTTCCTTAATTGGAAAAGCACTTTGGTACCACCTTCTGTTACGCAGAAACCCATTGTTTGCTTAATCAGATACCACCCTGCTTAGCAGATCTCTGATTTAGAGGGCACCTACAAACACCCCTGCGCCAGCAGGCCCCTCTATAAAAAAGAATTATATTCTTTTTATATCTTTCTTTACTACTTTTCTACGTGAAAATACCCCACTTTACCCATCATTTGCACTCTTATCACCTTGTGTAGCTAAAAGGTACTAGCCCTTGGCATCACAGAGGCTCACACTGGTTCCTTAATTGGAAAAGCACTTTGGTACCACCTTCCGTTACGCAGAAACCCATTGTTTGCTTAATCAGATACCACCCTGCTTAGCAGATCTGTCAGCCTCTGTGATGCCAAGGGCTAGTACCTTTTAGCTACACAAGGTGATAAGAGTGCAAAGGATGGGTAGAGTGGGGTATTTTCACGTAGAAAAGTAGTAAAGAAGGAAATAAAAAGAATATAATTCTTTTTTATAGAGGGGCCTGCTGGCGCAGGGGTGTTTGTAGGTGCCCTCTAAATCAGAGATCTGCTAAGCAGGGTGGTATCTGATTAAGCAAACAATGGGTTTCTGCGTAACAGAAGGTGGTACCAAAGTGCTTTTCCAATTAAGGAACCAGAATGGGGACAGAAGGATAAAAGAAGTACTCACTATTGCTTCTTTTAAGCCAAAAAGCCACGTAGGGGGGTGAAGTAGAGCTGCTGGGTAGATTGGATGGTTTCTGCACAGGAGCTGGTCACGTAGGATGGTTGATTTAATAAGAACACCAAGGATAAAACAGGCAAACAGGGCAGAGTAACTGAAATAAGGACAGGACACGGCGTAACTGATTGACTGTAATAATAATTGATGATGCTGAACAACATTTGGCGTGGAAAGAGGGCTCTATATATACTATTTTCACTCATAGTAGAGGACCTTTCTTGCCTGTGTGCGTGTAGTTGCTATATTTCAGCGCAATGTGGCCAATTTGGGAGATTGGCACTAACAAGGCTCATCCCAATGGCACTGCTGATCATTATTTCAGCGTCACAAGTGTTTATAATGACCTTAATAACCTATTTGGTCATTGTAACTAAGGTACATAGCAACACTGACGTGTATTTGTATCTGAAATGGGCCACAAATGACGCAAATGGGCCACAAATGGCTATGGCCAATCATCAAAGGCCACGCTAGCTATGTTACTCTTATGTATTCAAGGTTTTTATTTATGAAACCTTGTAAATAAACCACGTAGAATCTACTAGTACCCTAGTTACACTTGTACACGTGTGGTAACTAGGGGATTAGCTATTTCCACGCATTTGGCCAATTTCCAATTAGATTATATAATCCACGCGCGGGGTTGGAGGATTAAACCCCAATTGGGCCTAACTCCCAAACTATACACAACACCTCAATTATAAGTCCATAATTGGTCATTTCACATATAGTATGCATATATAACAAGTACATACGTGTGTAATGTCCGTGTGACATATGTTTGTGGCCAATTCTTACGGGTAATTGGTTCAAGGTGAAGGAGTAGGAATTTAGGGGTACTTCCAGTGAGGGACCCTACATTAATTTGCATGAGGATTCAGAATATGACATAATATTCTAAGTTATCCTCAAGGTTTAGAATTTATTTAGCATTTTTGTAAAAAGTAGTTATTATTTTAATTTATTACTTATTTTTATGGTGCCAGGACTTTGCTAAGCTTATTGGATTAAAATAAGTAAACTGAGTTTTTTGTACATTATTAGTCATATAAATGGGTCTTAATATTGTGGTAATAATGTCTCTTTTTATGTTACTTTTGTCAGGTTGGCTCTGACATAGTAGCAAGCTGACAAGATCTCTGATTTAGAGGGCACCTACAAACACCCCTGTGCCAGCAGGCCCCTCTATAAAAAAGAATTATATTCTTTTTATTTCTTTCTTTACTACTTTTCTACGTGAAAATACCCCACTCTACCCATCATTTGCACTCTTATCACCTTGTGTAGCTAAAAGGTACTAGCCCTTGGCATCACAGAGGCTGACAAGCTTATAGACTTACGTGTACTTAGAAAAGTGGGCCATAATGAACAAGTGGAAATAACTACCCCAGTTATTATTGCCTGGCATAATGATAAGTCTAGGATGGTTGGAGATTTTAGAGCTTTAAATAATTACACTAAAGCTGATAATTATCCCATTCCAAGAATTGACCACTCTCTTCATAACTTATCAAAGGCTAAGTACATAACCTGCATGGATGTTCTCAAAGGGTTTCACCAGATACCCATAGAACTTAATAGCCGCCAATTTATGAGAATTATCTGCCATCTTGGTGTTTTTGAATACCTCAGAATCCCCTTTGGAATTAAGAATGCACCTTCTCATTTCCAAAGAATGATGGACTCTATTTTTGGATCTTTTATCCGCCAGTGTTGGATGATGATATATATTGATGATATAATCATTTATTCAGATGACTGGCAAACACATATAGAAAAGATACAAATAGTATTAGAAACTTCTATTAAAGCTGGTCTAAAAATGTCTATTAAAAAGTGCAACTTTGGATATGGTGAACTTAAAGCTTTAGGACATATTGTTTCTGGTCTATCCCTAGCCATTGACCAAAACAAATTAGCAGCTGTAATGCTCAAACCTATGCCTCAGAATATCACTGCAATGCAATCTTTCCTTGGATTTTGTGGATATTATAGGAAACATGTTGAGAAATTTGCTATTTTAGCCAAGTCATTCTATGAGTTATGTAGTAAAGAAACCATTTATGAAATGACTCACCCTAGAGTACTGGATTATGAACAATTGAAGCTAGCCCTTACTACTGCTCCTGTGCTAGCTCAACTAGATTATAACTTACCATTTATTCTGTACATAGATGCTTGTTTAGATGGCTTAGGTGATGCCTTACATCAAGAATTTCTTGTTGAAGATAAAATGGTAGAAAAACCAGTTTTGTTTATTTCAAGACAAATTAAACCAACAGAGAAAAGGTATGGAGCCAGTCAGATGGAATGTCTAGCTCTTGTATGGTCCTTAGAAAAGTTACATTATTATCTTGTAGGTAGCAGAATTGTTGTAGTCACTGATTGCACAGCAGTTAAAACCCTTATGAATATGCAGACCCCTAATAGGCATATGTTAAGATGGCAAATTGCTATTCAACAATACAGAGGACATATGACTATTGTTCATAAAGCTGGCAAAAAGCATAGTAATGCTGATGGCTTAAGCAGATGGGCTTTACCAAATACTCCAGATAACCCTGCCTGGGATCCTGAAGATGAAGATATATTCCCAATTTTAGGAATACAAGTCTGTGATTTGGATGAAGCCTACTACAGTCTTATCAAAGATAGTTACCAGTCTGATCCTGAATTTGTCAAACTACTAGATATACTCAGCAATGAAAATAGTTCCCATGAATTAATTGCTAGTCTACCTCCCTGGTTATCCAAACCTTACTCTTCAGGTAAGTTCTCTCTATTAGATGGAATATTGTACTTTAAAGAAAGGCATTCCAGTGTAATAGTCTTATGTGATCAACTTCAGATTGAAGCCCTTATGAAAGAATGCCATGATAATGTTGGTGCTGGACATTTTTCTGAAGAAAGGACTATTGAAAGAGTCAGAACTACAGCTTGGTGGAATAATTGGACTAATGAAGTAGCTACTTATATTAAATCCTGTGATACTTGCCAGAAATCAAATAAGCAAACAGGTAAGAGATATGGGCTACTTCAAACCATCCAAGAACCCACCAAAAGATGGGAAATCATTAACATGGATTTTGTTACAGGTTTACCTCCTGGAGGGTCTTATTCCTTCAACTCTGTACTATTGGTTGTAGACAGATATTCAAAAAAGGCCAGATTTGTTCCTAACCATAAAGATGATACAGCTATGGAAGTGGCTTTACTATTTTGGAATAGGATTATGGCTGACGTAGGAATACCCAAGATAATCATTAGTGATAGAGACCCCAAATTTACTTCTGAATTTTGGAGAAATTTACATGACATGTTAGGCACTAAATTAGCTTTCTCTACTGCTTACCATCCCCAAACTGACGGATTGGCTGAAAGAATGATTCAAACTCTAGAAGATATGCTCAGAAGATTTTGTTCCTTTGGCTTAGAATTCAAAAATAGTGATGGTTATACTCATGATTGGCAGCTTACTCCCTGCATTAGAAATAGCTTATAACAGCAGTAAACATTCTTCATCCAAAGAAATCCCTTATATTTTGTAAAGAGGATGGATACCCAGAATGCCTAAAGATCATATTAATAACAAATTACCTCATGTACATCCCACTTCCCTAGACTTTAAAAGGATGCTTGACATTACACATGAACATGCTAAGAAATGTGTTCAAGATGCAGCTGAATATAATAAGTTAAGATGGGACAAAAGTCATAAAGAACCATCCTTCCAAATTGGGGACAAAGTCCTATTGTCCACTGTGAATTTTAATAACTTGGGAGGGAACAGGAAACTTAAACCTTCCTTTGTTGGCCCTTTTACCATTAAGCAATTACATGGAAAAAATGCTGTGGAAGTTATTTTAACAGATGAATTTTCCAGAAAACACCCTGTTTTTCCAGTTAGCTTAATCAAACCTTACACTAGTAGAGGCACAGATACCCCTGTAGTAACACATGTACCTGTACCTATAATTGAATTTTTAGACACCTCTAACTTCAAATTACATAAAATATTGAAGGATAAAAAGGAAAGGATCAATGGGAAAGATACTAGACTATACTTAGTAAGATATAAAGGTCAATCAGCAGACAAAGATGGATGGATTCCTGAAGATAATATACCAGATGGTCCCATACATCTACGTAATTATAGAGTTTCCAAAAGAAATTGAGAATTTTTTTTTTCACTACAGACATTAGGATGAATTTTGTTTTCTAAAGTCTCATTTTAAAGGGAGGGAATGTCAGCTTGCTACTATTTCAGAGACAACCTGACAAAAGTAACATAAAAAGAGACATTATTACCACAGTATTAAGACCCATTAATATGACTAATAATGTATAAAAAACTTAGTTTACTTATTTTTATTCTATAAACTTAGCAAAGTCCTAGCACCATGAAAATAAGTAATCAATCAAAATAAAACCTACTTTTTACAAAAAATACTAAATAACTTCTAAAACTTGAGGATAACTTAGAATATTATGTCATATTCTGAATCCTCAAGCAAATTAACGTAGGGTCCCTCACTGGAAGTACCCCTGAATTCCTACTCCTTCACCTTGAACCAACTACCCGTAAGAATTGGCCACACTTATGTGTCACAGATGACATTACACACGTATGTACTTGTTATATATACATACCATATGTGAAATGACCAATTATGGACTTATAATTGAGGTGTTGCGTATAGTTTAGGAGTTAGGCCCAATTGGGGTTTAAACCTCCAACCCCGCGCTTGGATTATATAATCCAAGTGAAAATTGGCCAAATGCGTGGAAATAGCTAATCTCCTAGTTACCACACGTATACAGGTGTAACTAGGGTACTGGTAGATTCTAAGTGGTTTATTTACAAGGTTTCATTAATAAAAACCTTGAATACATAAGAGTAACATAGCCAGCGTGGCCTTTGATGATTGGCCATAGCCATTTGTGGCCCATTTGCGTCATTTGTGGCCCATTTCAGATACAAATACACGTCAGTGTTGCTATGTACCTTAGTTACAATGACCAAATAGGTTATTAAGGTCATTATAAGCACTT
Source organism: Puccinia coronata f. sp. avenae (assembly GCA_002873125.1). Lineage (NCBI taxonomy): Eukaryota > Fungi > Basidiomycota > Pucciniomycetes > Pucciniales > Pucciniaceae > Puccinia > Puccinia coronata. The sequence goes on along the minus strand of PGCI01000054.1, from coordinate 273,730 downwards.
GTGACGCTGAAATAATGATCAGCAGTGCCATTGGGATGAGCCTTGTTAGTGCCAATCTCCCAAATTGGCCACATTGCGCTGAAATATAGCAACTACACGCACACAGGCAAGAAAGGTCCTCTACTATGAGTGAAAATAGTATATATAGAGCCCTCTTTCCACGCCAAATGTTGTTCATGATCATCAATTATTATTACAGTCAATCAGTTACGCCGTGTCCTGTCCTTAGTTCAGTTACTCTGCCCAGTTTGCCTGTTTTATCCTTGGTGTTCTTATTAAATCAACCATCCTACGTGACCAGCTCCTGCGCAGAAACCATCCAATCTACCCAGCAGCTCTACTTCACCCCCCTACGTGGCTTTTTGGCTTAAAAGAAGCAATAGTGAGTACTTCTTTTATCCTTCTGTCCCCATTCTGGTTCCTGAATTGGAAAAGCACTTTGGTACCACCTTCTGTTACGCAGAAACCCATTGTTTGCTTAATCAGATACCACCCTGCTTAGCAGATCTCTGATTTAGAGGGCACCTACAAACACCCCTGCGCCAGCAGGCCCCTCTATAAAAAAGAATTATCTTCTTTTTATTTCTTTCTTTACTACTTTTCTACGTGAAAATACCCCACTCTACCCATCATTTGCACTCTTATCACCTTGTGTAGCTATAAGGTACTAGCCCTTGGGATCACAGAGGCTGACAAAAGCCTAGTTCCAAATTGAGCATGGATGAGTTTCTTCCAGGTTGTCCAGTCTTGTAACCCAATAGCTGCTTGTTTAGCAATGAACCAGTCTAAGGCTACTTCTTCAAATAATCTGGGTAGTCTGACTAGTACTATTTCATCAGTAGTTTGGAAAGAAGTTACTATATGATCAATGTAATTAATAAATGTGATGTGGTCATATTCTCCTGATCCTGAGAACTTTGGCCAATCTTTTACTGTGGGTAATAATTTATTAATATCTCTGCTATCTGACTTAATATAAGGAGAGGGATTGTTTCTGGGGTTCTCAGCTAATGAGTTGGAGGGAGAGTCCCCAGGAGGAGGTGGAGGAGGAAGGACACCACCATCACTAGGATTATTTATGGGTTTGGGGGAAGGATGGTGGTGTTTTGTTATGTCACTCAACTGTGTTAAAGATATTTTTATGTCCCTAATGTCATTCTTCATCATGTTCATTTCAGAAGAAAACATTTGGAACAACTGTTGCACTTGATGGACAATAACAGAGTTTTGATCTCGGATTAATTTATTAATTTTATCAAATTCTTTTTGACTTTTGACTTGATTTTCAACAATAATGTCTTGTTGTATTATGGCAGTCATTTGATCAATATTGTTGTTAATATTTTCTTCCATTTCTTTTAAATCATTGTTGAATATTTTCTCAGAATTTTGTATTTTGTTGTTGATGTTTGTTTCTAATTCTGTAATTTTGGGGTGAAGATTACTTATTTTATTGTTATTAATAAGTCCTAAGTCATTAGTTTTGATCAAAGAGCTATTGATCCTTTCATTTGTTGTGATGTTCACAAGTCCTAACTCATTAATTTTTTCTAATGAGTTCACTATTTTCTCATTTGTTTCCAAGACTGTTTTGGGGACTGATTGTTTCTGAGCATATAAGTAATTCATTGCATTCATTTTTTCTTTACTTTTTATATCTATCTTATTTAATATGCTAGTTACATGACTTTTATTGTTATAATCTAAACTGGACAAATTTGAGTGGATGGAAGAAAGATGGTCAATCATGAGAGAGATTGTCAGCTATCCTCGCTTGGTCGCTTTGTACAGACTGCGGATGGCCGAGGCGATGTCTGCCACTTCCGCCCAGGTGTCCTGGTCGTCATATTTCATTCGTCGGTAGGCGGACGATTTCGGCTTGCCTTCTCTCTCTCGTTTGGCTTGAGGTGGGAATAAGGTTTGTTTTGCGTCCCATGGATTCCATCCTTTGACGTACGACTTGATCTCGGGGTTTGGTATAAGCTTCTGTAAGCTTTTCTGATTCTCTTGAGCTCTGGTCAGTAATGTTTTCATGTCGGTCAAATTGTTGTCCTTCTGGGCTTGGAGGAATTGAGCGTGTATTGCCACGTGATCCTTGACCATCACTCAAATCTGGTCTGTCTTGCTGAGCTGGGTTATCTTGTTGGTCGGCTCGTGGTGGGTGATTATCACCAAGTCGTTGTCTTTGGACGTCGGGGGTGAATGGATAGCTCCCGACGAGATCGGGGATTGATCGATTTCCATTGCCAACAATTTTTCTTTTGGTGGGTCCACTCTCTGGATCCAAGGAAGGGTCATTGCTTTGACTTGGGCTGCGAGATCGGTCGTCAATCTGGCCGTTTCTTTTGCGAGGTCTTGTTGCGGGAGGGAGGAGTCCTGCAAGTTTGGGTCGTCTAGATCTGGTACTCATTGTACAGATCAGTTTAATATGTATGAAGTGTAAGGGTGAGGATGAAGATTATGCTTACCGTAGTTGAGAAAATCTTTGCTTGCTTCAATGTCTTTGATATGACTGTCCGTTGCAGGGGCGTTATCCTTGTTTGCGTAGTTAGGTACTAAGCGACTGGGTTTTGCGGAGGGGACGTTTGTGGTTAAGCTTCCGGAGTTAGAGGTAGTTAGGAATGGAGTTTTTGCGGGAGGATTCACTGTAGATAGGAATAGATAGTTTTACTGAGGGTAGTATAGGTGTGAGAGACAGAAAGCTCACTTCTTTCCAAGTATCGTTGGCGTCTAGTCTCAGCGTGGGATCTAACCAGATTGTTGAATGCAATCTGATATTCGATGTCGAGCTCCTTTTGTTCTTTGATTCTTCTGAGAGCAATCAAGAGTTTCGCTTTGTAGGGTAATAGATTGTAGGGAGAAGGCTTGATAGAAGCGATGTAAGATTCTTTCTCTTGGGTCAGTCGATTGATCCAGTATTTGACTAGCTGGGCTGTCTTGTTAGGCGTCACTAAAGCCAAAAAAAAACAGAAAGATAAGCTTAGTGTAGTGGTAGGAGATGAGATAGTAGAAGGAAAGAAACAAACCTTTTGCTTTGGTAGGTTCTTTTATCTCCGGGATAAAAGAGTCGGATAGGGGAATATACAATTAACACGATGATGAGATGTTCTATAGTGGGGTAGATAGATTGCGTTAGTGTTGATGAGGATATGTAATGAGCTAGAATTATGATTGAGAGGATGGGAATGAAACGCGTAATCACTGGTTGGTACGGTAGAGTACTGGGAGGTAGATGGTTGTTGATGGTGGGTGAGTGGTGTGATCGGAACTAGTTTGGTGGGTGAGGTGGTAGAGGTTGAAGTATGTGAGCGGGAGATATGTCCTCAGCCTTCGGAGATGGGAAAGTAGAAGAGTCACTGAACTGTTAGTTCAGTTTCACGGATTTGAGGTTTTAGACGCGCGCGTCAGAAATGGAAAAAAATTAAAAAAAGCGGGTTTTTGCCCTTTGGGTAAAAGACAAAATAATTTCCCGGCCAGACCCCCAATTGTCAGGCTACGTGATGCCAAGGACTGAACCTTCTAGCTACACGGCCCGCAAAATAAATGGATAAAGTTATAAAAAATATAAAATAATATCTTTTATGGGTTTTGGGAATTTTAGAGTCCTTTTGGGACGTGGAAATGATAATAAAAATGGAGATTTTGCGGAATATGTAATATTCCAGAGGGGCCTGCAAGCAGGGGTGTTTTGGGGTGCCCTCTAATAATCAGGACCTGTAAACAGGGTGGTTTTGAATTGTAACCTGATCTTCTGGGGCCTGCAAGCAGGGGTGTTTATTGTTCCCAGGATATATGGTGGGGAGGAATTAGTAACAAGAAAGGTACTCACTATTTCTTGTTACAGAAATCCTCCAGGGTTGGTGACAGGGTAACAGAAGTGAATGGTGATGATGGTGAGTGTTCTGTTGACACTGGAAAAGGGCTAAATAATATACTGGAGGTTCACAAGGTTGGACACAAGGCTATAAGCTAGTGGACAATGCTTCATGAGTGATAATTTTCAGTGGTAATGATAAAGCTGGGGAAATCCTCAAAGGGGGGACTCAAGGGTCTTTAAATATTCTTAAGAGACTCTTGGGGACGAAATCTGAGAGCTTGAATATAGCAGGGAGCAGATCTTGGATCAACAAGTCCATTGAGTGGATCATTTGGTAGATCTTCCCTGGGCCAGATCAGTAGAGGATCCGTGTGAGTAGTGGATCTTAATTGATGATCATATTTGTATGGCTCTTTCCCAGAGCTAGTAGATCATATGATGTCATTAGTATTTTCGTCTCTGGGGCCTGTTACATGTGTGAAAGGTCTTGTACATGTGTAACAGATTTTTGTAGTTAATTTTATTAATTTGTTGTAAGTATTTTTGTTATTTGTATAAGTACTATAAGGAGTTATAATTGAGGGGTCATTTTGGTGAGTGACCCTAGGTTAATTTTAGTGTAGAATCCATTTATGAACTCCTTTTTACAATTTTGTTATTAGTTTAGTAGTTATTAATTATTTTGTTATATCTTTTGTTACTTTTGTTACTATGTTGGCTTGTCTCTTACATAGTAGCAAGCTGACACATGCTGTCGTGGTTATAAATGCTAATATTGGCAATGACTTCAGCATTAATGCTATTCATGGTGAATCTAACTTACCCCAGAAATGGGAAGACAATATGGATATTGGCCATATATCTGATGCCAAGCTATTAACCAACAAACCTGAGGAAGGAAGGTGTTACACTCTAGGTAAAACAAGTTACACTAAGGTTATTTTCAAAGACTCAGCTGTCAAGACACTATTAGATATAGAAGCCTTTTGTTCTTGTGCCAGTGCTACTTTTTTGCAACAAATATACCCTGAATGGCGCAAACATTTATTACCTGTCCCCAAGGCTACATTTAGCAGTTGTAACTCTACCATGAAACCTATTGGTGTTGTCAATTTACCCTTAATATTCCCTCACACTAAGGGATCCCTCAGATTAAGTGTAGAATTTTTAGTACTTTCTGATGCTATTTGTGACTACCTTATAAAGGAGTCACACAACTAAGAGATATATTGCGTAAGTTAAGGTTCTACTTGGGCTAATCTATTTACATGCTTGTTTCTAGAGATAGCTGATAGAGATAGAAAGCTGGCTCCTGTGTTTACCTAAGAGCGGCTTGAGTCCGGCTGCTTTGAGTGGTTGATCTGGGTTATAGCTTTGGAATGGGAGTCGGCTTTGTTTTGGGGCTGGGGATAGGGTTGGGAAATCTATGGATGGTTGGTTGTTATAAGAAGGGGGGTTGTGGTTTGTTGTTGATTAGTGGGTTTTGATCTGTGCAGAGACAAGTTGCGTTCGTCAGCTTAGCTTTACACTAGATTGAGCGTGTCTGAGGTTTCAGTTTGACTGACTCAAACGATCCTGAATGTCACTTAGTGGCCTTTGGTTCTTTGAGTTAAGAGATTGGGTTTGCTGCTGTGATCTGTTTGTATGTTCCAACGATCTCAGTCAGTCGTGCTGGTTTGTTTATGTGCTTGTTTGACTAGAGCAGACTTACCTCGGGAGTGTTCTCGGGAGATTCTGCTTTGTAGCTGGCTTGCTGGAGAGTTCGGCTGATTGCCTTCTTCTTTGCTTGCGTCTGCCTTGCTTTGATCTGGGGGTGTTGCGCAAGTGTATTCAATATTCACTTGTCAGCTTCTGGATCACAATGCATAGCAACTGAGAGGTGGTCACTGACCCCTTTTATCTGTTTTGACTGGGTTAGGGTCTAAGCCCTTTTTCCTCTTTGTCATTTCATTATTTTCTGGATTCCAACACCTTATACTAGGTAATGATACCTTCTGCATGTATGGAATTGACATTTTCCAGTCCAAAGATAGATATTTTACCATTGGAGGAGATTGGAAAGGTAAATACCAAATTTGCAACATCCATTCTGAGATTATTGCACCCATTTCTCAGGAACCTGACCCCAAGGAATTAGAAGATTTTAATCAAGAATATATGTCCCAAGCTGCTATAAGTGACATACTAACCAATGCTCAAGTATTAGATGTTCTTAAAGTGTGCAACAAGAAGAAAGAAGCCTTCTGTACCACTGAAGAACCTATTGCTAATGTCACAATACATGATATTAAATTAAAATTAACTTGTGAACCTCCTTATCCACCTGCTCTAAGAAAAGCAGCCTACCCTTCTAGCCCTAAATCTAGGATAGCCTTAGAAACACACATTAAAGAGCCTATAGATTTACGTGTACTTAGAAAAGTGGGCCATAATGAACAAGTGGAAATGACTACCCCAGTTATTATTGCCTGGCATAATGATAAGTATAGAATGGTTGGAGACTTTGGAGCTTTAAATAATTACACTAAAGCTGATAATTATCCCATTCCAAGAATTGACCACTCTCTTCATAACTTATCAAAAGCTAAGTATATAACCTGCATGGATGTTCTTGAAGGTTTTCACCAGATACCTATTGAACTTAATAGCCGCCAATTTATGAGAATTATATTCCATCTTGATGTTTTTGAATATCTCAGAATGCCCTTTGGAATTAAGAATGCACCTTCTCATTTCCAAAGGATGATGGACTCTATCTTTGGATCTTTTATCCGTCAGTGTTGGATGATGATATATATTGATGATATAATCATTTATTCAGATGACTGGGAAACACATATACAAAAGATACAAATAGTATTAGAAACTTCTGTTAAAGCTGGTCTAAAAATGTCTATTAAAAAGTGTAATTTTGGATATGGTGAACTTGAAGCTTTAGGACATATTGTTTCTGGTCTATCCTTAGCCATATTTGACCAAAATAAAGTAGCAGCTGTAATGCTCAAACCTATGCCTCAGAATATTACTGAAATGCAATCTTTCCTTGGATTTTGTGGATACTATAGGAAACATATTGAGAAATTTGCTATTTTAGCCAAATCATTATATGAGTTATGTAGTAAAGAAACCATTTGGGAAATGACTCACCCTAGAGTAATGGATTATGAACAATTGAAGCTAGCCCTTACTACTGCTCCTGTGCTAGCTCAACCAGATTATGAATTACCATTTATTTTGTACATAGATGCTTGTTTAGATGGCTTAGGTGCTGCCTTACATCAAGAATTCCTTGTTGAAGATAAAATGGTAGAAAAACCAGTTTTGTTTATTTCAAGACAAATTAAACCAACAGAGAAAAGGTATGGAGCCAGTCAGATGGAATCTTCAGCTCTTGTATGGCCCTTAGGCAAGTTACATTATTATCTTGAAGGTAGCAGAATTGTTGTAGTCACTGATTGCACAGCAGTTAAAACCCTTATGAATATGCAGACTCCCAATAGGCATATGTTAAGATGGCAAATTGCTATTCAACAATACAGAGGACATGTGACTATTGTTCATAAGGCTGGGAAAAAACATAGTAATGCTGATGGCTTAAGCAGATGGGCTTTACCAAATACTCCAGATAACCCTGCCTGGGATCCAGAAGATGAAGATATATTCCCAATTTTAGGAATACATGTCTGTGATTTGGATGAAGCCTACTACAGCCTTATAAAAGATAATTACCAGTCTAATCCTGAATTTGTCAAATTAATAGATATACTTAGCAATGATAACAGTTCCCATGAATTAATTGCTAGTCTACCTCCCTGGTTATCCAAACCTTACTCCTCAGGTAAGTTCTCTCTATTAGATGGAATATTGTACTTTAAAGAAAGGCATTCCAGCGTAATAGTCTTGTGTGATCAACTTCAGATTGAAGCCCTTATGAAAGAATGCCATGATAATGTTGGCGCTGGACATTTTTCTGAAGAAAAGACTATTGAAAGAGTCAGAACTACAGCTTGGTGGAATAATTGGACTAATGAAGTAGCTACTTATATTCAATCCTGTGAAACTTGCCAGAAATCAAATAAGCAAACAGGTAAGAGATGTGGGCTACTTCAAACCATCCAAGAACCCACCAAAAGATGGGAAATCATAAAAATGGATTTTGTTACAGGTTTACCTCCTGGAGGGTCTTATTCCTTCAACTCTGTACTAGTGGTTGTAGACAGATATTCAAAAAGGGCCAGATTTATTCCTAACCATAAAGATGATACAGCTATGGAAGTGGCTTTACTATTTTGGAATAGGATTATGGCTGACGTAGGAATACCCAAGATAATCATTAGTGATAGAGACCCCAAATTTACTTCTGAATTTTGGAGAAATTTACATGACATGTTAGGCACTAAATTAGCTTTCTCTACTGCTTACCATCCCCAAACTGATGGATTGGCTGAAAGAATGATTCAAACTCTAGAAGATATGCTCAGAAGATTTTGTTCCTTTGGCTTAGAATTCAAAAATAGTGATGGTTATACTCATGATTGGGTTAATCTACTCCCTGCATTAAAAATAGATTATAACAGCAGTAAACATTCTTCATGCAAAGAAATCCCTTATATTTTGGAAAGAGGATTGATACCCAGAATGTTTAAAGACCATATTAATGACAAATTACCTCATGTACATCCCACTTCCCTAGATATTAAAAGAATGCTTGACGTTACACATGAACATGCTAAGAAATGTGTTCAAGATGCAGCTGAATAAAATAAGTTAAGATGGGACCAAAGTCATAAAGAACCATCCTTCCAAATGGGGGACAAAGTCGTATTGTCCACTGTGAATTTTCATAATTTGGGAGGGAACAGGAAACTTAGACCTTCCTTTGTTGGCCCTTTTACCATTAAGCAATTACAAAGAAAAAATGCTGTGGAAGTTATTTTAACAGATGAATTTTCCAGAAAAGACCCTGTTTTTCCAGTTAGCTTAATCAAGCCTTACACTAGTAGAGGCACAGAAACCCCTGAAGTAACACATGTACCTGTACCTATAATTGAACCTCTAGACACCTCTAACTTCAAAGTACATAAAATATTGAAGGATAAAAAGAAAAGGATCAATGGGAAAGATACTACACTATACTTAGTAAGGTATAAAGGTCAATCAGCAGACAAAGATGAATGGATTCCTGAAGATAATATACCAGATGGTCCCATACATCTACGTAATTAGAGAGCCTCCAAGAGAAATTGAGAATTTATTTTTTTCACTAATGACATTAAGATGAATTTTGTTTTCTAAAGTCTCATTTTAAAGGGAGGGAATGTCAGCTTGCTCCTATTTGTCAGCCTCTGTGATGCCAAGGGCTAGTACCTTTTAGCTACACAAGATGATAAGAGTGCAAATGATGGGTAGAGTGGGGTATTTTCACCTAGAAAAGTAGTAAAGAAAGAAATAAAAAGAATATAATTCTTTTTTATAGAGGGGCCTGCTGGCGCAGGGGTGTTTGTAGGTGCCCTCTAAATCAGAGATCTGCTAAGCAGGGTGGTATCTGATTAAGCAAACAATGGGTTTCTGTGTAACAGAAGGTGGTACCAAAGTGCTTTTCCAATTCAGGAACCAGAATGGGGACAGAAGGATAAAAGAAGTACTCACTATTGCTTCTTTTAAGCCAGAAAGCCACGTAGGGGGGGGGAAGTAGAGCTGCTGGGTAGATTGGATGGTTTCTGCGCAGGAGCTGGTCACGTAGGATGGTTGATTTAATAAGAACACCAAGGATAAAACAGGCAAACAGGGCAGAGTAACTGAACTAAGGACAGGACACGGCGTAACTGATTGACTGTAATAATAACTGATGATCATGAACAACATTTGGCGTGGAAAGAGGGCTCTATTTATACTATTTTCACTCATAGTATAGGACCTTTCTTGCCTGTGTGCGTGTAGTTGCTATATTTCAGCGCAATGTGGCCAATTTGGGAGATTGGCACTAACAAGGCTCATCCCAATGGCACTGCTGATCATTATTTCAGCGTCACAAGTGCTTATAATGACCTTAATAACCTATTTGGTCATTGTAACCAAGGTACATAGCAACACTGACGTGTATTTGTATCTGAAATGGGCCACAAATGACGCAAGTGGGCCACAAATGGTTATGGCTAACATCAAAGGCCACGCTGGCTATGTTACTCTTATGTATTCAAGGTTTTTAGTAATGAAACCTTGGAAATAAACCACGTAGAATCTACTAGTACCCTAGTTACACCTGTACACGTGTGGTAACTAGGGGATTAGCTATTTCCACGCATTTGGCCAATTTTCACTTGGATTATATAATCCACGCGCGGGGTTGGAGGTTTAAACCCCAATTGGGCCTAACTCCTAAACTATACAATACACCTCAATTATAAGTCCATAATTGATCATTTCACATATGGTATGTATATATAACAAGTACATACGTGTGTAATGTCATCTGTGACACATAAGTGTGGCCAATTCTTACGGGTAATTGGTTCAAGGTGAAGGAGTAGGAATTCAGGGGTACTTCCAGTGAGGGACCCTACATTAATTTGCATGAGGATTCAGAATATGACATAATATTCTAAGTTATCCTCAAGGTTTAGAAGTTATTAGTATTTTTTGTAAAAAGTAGTTGTTATTTGAATTTATTACTTACTTTTATGGTGCTAGGACTTTGCTAAGTTTATAGAATAAAAATAAGTAAACTAAGTTTTTTTATAAATTATTAGTCATATTAATGGGTCTTAATACTGTGGTAATAATGTCTCTTTTTATGTTACTTTTGTCAGGTTGGCTCTGACATAGTAGCAAGCTGACAGGTTTAAAAACCTCCAACCCCGCGCGTGGATTATATAATCCAATTGGAAATTGGCCAAATGCGTGGAAATAGGCAATTACCTAGTTACCAGGTATGTACAAGCATAACCAGTGTACAGGTAGATTCTACATGACGGATTTGCAAGGTTTAATTACTAAAAACCTTGAATACCTCAGATTAACATAGCCAGCGTGGCCTTTAATGATTGGCCATAGCCATTTGTGGACCATTTCCGTCATTTGTGGCCCATTTCAGATACAATCACAGGTCAGTGTTGCTATGTAACTTAGTTACAATGACAAAATAGGTTATTAAGGTCATGAAGAGCACTTGTGACGCTGAAATAATGACCAGCAGTGCCATTGGGATGAGCCTTGTCAGTGCCAATCTCCCAAATTGGCCACATTGCGCTGAAATTCAGCAACTACAAGCACACAGGCAGGAAGGTCCTCTACTATGAGTGAAATTAGTATATATAGAGCACTCTTTCCACGCCAAATGTTGTTCATCATCATCATTTAGTATTACAGTCAATCAGTTACGCCGTGTCCTGTCCTTATTTCAGTTACTCTGCCCTGTTTGCCTGTTTTATCCTTGGTGTTCTTCTTAAAATCAACCATCCTACGTGTCCAGCTCCTGCGCAGAAACCATCCAATCTACCCAGCAGCTCTACTTCACCCCCCTACATGGCTTTTTGGCTTAAAAGAAGCAATAGTGAGTACTTCTTTTATCCTTCTGTCCCCATTCTGGTTCCTTAATTGGAAAAGCACTTTGGTACCACCTTCTGTTACGCAGAAACCCATTGTTTTCTTAATCAGATACCACCCTGCTTAGCAGATCTCTGATTTAGAGGGCACCTACAAACACCCCTGCGCCAGCAGGCCCCTCTATAAAAAAGAATTATATTCTTTTTATTCCTTTCTTTACTACTTTTCTACGTGAAAATACCCCACTCTACCCATCATTTGCACTCTTATCACCTTGTGTAGCTAAAAGGTACTAGCCCTTGGCATCACAGAGGCTGACAAAAGTACAAAGTGTTCATTTCTTTGTTCATGGGAATTTTCCCATCAGTTTTAGAGGAATGATTTTCAGTGCTACAATCTAGGTCACTGTGATAGAGATTATCTAAATTGTCTATTTGAATTTCATTGATCTTTTGCCTCCTTTCAGGGCATTCTCTTGAGTAATGGTCAGGTTGTTTTCAGAATTTGCATCCATCTATGCTTCTGATAGAAGTAGATTCAGTTGAATTCTTCGCTTCAGAATCAGCCGTTTTATATTCTTTTTCAGCACTAGATGAATTATTTCTTCAAGAGATGTTTTTCATAATGCTTGGGGGGAGTAGAAGGTAGAATTTTATTCTTTATGGGTCTGTCAAGGACTTCTTCAATGATAATTACCATTTCTTCAAATGTAATGTCTGCAGCTTCTTTCTTGTATCTAATCTTAACTGCATGTTCTAGATTTCCAGAGCATTGTTTCAGAACTTTCTCACAAATCAAGTACTCACTGAGTTCCGGTTGGAAAGCTCTTAGCCTTTCTTTTTGAGCATTAAACCATTTTTGGACCCTTTAATTGTCCAGCACTGCCGGCATTAACCGGTCAAACACGGTAGTTCGAGTGGTGCTTGAACAGCCGTGCTCAACTGTTGGTCGGACAGGCACTGTCCAACCAAAGCACCTGCCGGCGGGTCGGACAGGCCTTTCCAATCAGTTCCTGGGACCGGTCGCACAGGACCAGCCGGGACCGGTTAGACAAATCTGTCTGACCAGTTGGGTCTCGCTTCGGTCGGACAGTGCCCGTCCGACCACCGGTCAAACACGGCTGTTCGAGCACCGCTCAAACTGCTGTGTTCAACCGGTTAATGCCGGCAGTGCAGAGTAAAATAGTCTTCCTCAAACTCTTGTTGCATTTTCCATTTCCAGTTGTGCGTGCCAAATTTCTTTCTGATGGTGTTTCTCCACAAAGCCAATGATCTGTTTCCATGACTGTTTCTGATTGCAATGTACCAGTTTTTGGCTGTGTCAGTGAACAAAGCAGTGAGTCTACTAATAATCATGTGGCCTAACATACAATAATCATGAACAAAAACATCTTTCTCCTTTAGCCACAGTTCATGGTTGTAGGGGTGTTCACCAGAGAATTTCTCCCATTCACTAGTTTTAGGTATCAATTTCCACAACTCTATCTTCATCTCTATATCAGCATGATCTTGATTGATGAAAGGGAATTCTATTTGCCATTGTGGTAGATTATTAGGGGCTACAGAAATCTTTTTGCTCTTGGTTTTCAGGGGGTTCAATCCTTTAGGTATGAATTCATTTTCCTCTATGATTTTCCCAGAGAGCTTTTGATGTGGCAGAGTATTATGGTAGATGATGGGGGAAACTTCTTCCTGTTGCTAAATCTTCCTTCCAAACTGATTTTCTAGCTTGTTATTGATAGAGGTTGAGATTAAAGCAATGTCTCCTAATATATTTTGCATTTGTTCCAGGAGCTCATTCTCACAGTGGTGACTCTCAGAACGTTGATTTTGTAGTCTCAGTATTTGTTGATTCAACTGGTCTTTCATAAGCTGAAATTTCTCAGTCAGTTATTCCATTTTATCTTGAACTGAATTCATTCCCATCATAATCTCTTGTAGACTATCCAACTGATCACTAAAGGGATCATGAGAAGGAAAATCTTTGGAAGGGAAAGGAAAAAAATCTGAGAAATGGTTCAAAACCTTTTGAAAAAGTGACAGGATGATTGCAGACTGTAATATATTTTGAATAACAGAATTAATGTTGGAGCTAAGAGGCGAGACGCTTGATTCCACTAATGTGCTTGAGATGGCATCCATTATACCTGATAGCTTGCCTAGGAAGTTTGTAAACAGATTCTTAAAGGAAACCTCTATTAACAAGGAGGACTTGGCTATGAACTCATTTTCTATTTTATTCAGGACCTGTTTTATCTGGGAGGGAGTGGGACAACTCTGGTCTACAGCAGGGAGATTAAAATCTATTGTTGGTTGGAAACCAATCAGTTTCTCTTGCAATGTTCTAGGTGGCCCAGCCTCATTGTTCTTACTACGCATAGCAGAGAGCTTCTCTGTTGATGTGAAGTAGAGCAAGGAGTCTCTGGCAGGTAGAGAAATGTTAGTGACTGTGGCAGCATGCAAGCGTTTCCAATCATCAAATTGCCTGGGATCTGTGCGGGACGACTGCCTAGGCATCTTGCTACTTCTTAGAGAGCTAGTTCTGAATACTTCTGACGGGTCCGTTCTGGGCAGGTGGTCAGGTTGGTCTACATTGGAACCCGGACAAAGTTGTAAGGGTTCTCCTAGTAAATGTTTGTTTGGGATTTTCTCAAGAGGATGGGCTCTTCTAGGGAGGTCTTCATCTGCAAAGCTTTGTCTTTGTCCCTCTCCCCCCTGAATAAGACTAACTGATTGTTTTGCATGCTCACTGACGTGATGAGTTTGCAGCTTGAAGGATTGGAGTACATCAGCTCTGGTTTTGAACAAGCTTGGGTTAGGACAACCATCCTCTTTATCCTGTTGTCCTTGTATCTTGCTTGCATGAACAGGAGCAACTAATGGATGAGCATATTCACTAGAGTAACAAGTTCTTGACTCAGCTGGCTGGCAGCTCTCTGCTCTAGATTTGGAGTTGCTGATAAAATCGTGGTTTGCCTTTTGCTAGTGGGAACAGCAGCTGACTCATAAGGGTGAGCTCCTTGAAAATGTTCTGCTCCGGGGTCGAAGAAGTAACCCGGGAATCGTTCAGAGAACATGACATTTCCTTATCTGGGGTTTTTTCCTTGTCTTGGGTGAATCCCATCTCCGGATCAAGCTGTTTGGAGTAGTGAAACATGTCCCCTGTTGAGCTCGACATGGCTGTTAATTTGCAGTATTGAGCAAAGGTTGTTTAGAACACTCAGTGTTTAACGCAAAGCTAGCAGCATTCTTCACAAGAAGCGGAGCTGTGCTACCCACCGGCGGCTCTTGACTTCCATCAAAGTTATCAGACAGATTCCAGCCACTCTTTTGCAGGTCTCTAGTATTGAAACAGCTTTAACAACCAGGTCTGTCATATTATTACCAGAAGCAACAATCTGATTGTCTACTGGATCAATTGTATCTTGGCTTTGGAGATAGAGGATCACCTTGGACTGTCTTATCAGTCACTCAAATTGTATATGGTATTATGCTTCTGATGGAGAGGAGCAAATACACGCGCACATTGCATGGCTTTATCAATGAGAGAAGGAATGAAATTGTAGAGTGCAACTTCACTGATAAAGGAACAGATATCAGGGTTGATTCTAGCTACGCCAGTCTCAAGCGGTGTATCTGGTGACTTATCTTCACAGCTGGTTAGCACTGAAAACATAAATTACAAGCATTCTTGGTCCTTCATGTCTTCTTTCAAAGCAGGTTGGGTCAACATTGAATATACCTGTTTGGTGGGTAGGCCTTGCTTCTTTATTGGAGCAGGGAAAGGAGTTAATTGGTTACAGAGCAGTGTGACCTTCTCTTTCAGAGCTAGCTCTTTGAACTGGAAGAAATCCTCTCCATATTATTAGATCAGCTTTGTTTGGCAAGGATCAAGCGGGCTTAGAAGGAATGGTTGTTCTTTGTCAAGCAAGGCTCCATTGCTAAATGCTTGGGCTATGGCGCTATCTCTTGCCGTATGACTGTTTGGTTTTGAACTAACTCAAGGCAATCCAAGCTTTGTTCAAGCTACAGCGAGCCTTCTGGCTGGAACAAAGTAGAAGGTTGGGAATCCACATAACAAGGAGGTGGTGGTAATGGTGGTCTTAGACGAGTGATTGGTAGCTGGAAACCTTATGGGAGACCAGTACTTGGTCTTGCTAGCTGATGTTGCAAAGGTAATGGGTGTGGTTAGATTTAGGGTCAGCCTCTAGGCACACCAAACATTTACTTCATGTACACCAAAAAGGTGTACTTTGATCATGCACACCAAAGTTGTTGGTGTACACAAGTATGTACACCAAGAAAGATGGTGTACACCATAGCATACCCCAATAATTTTGGTGTAAACTGTATCTCACACCAAAAGGTGACAAATTAGTGGTGTGCATAGCAATTTCACCCCAAATAATTGGTGTGCATTAATCTTGTACACCAAATTGCCAAATATTTACAACCTGTGAGAGGGGTGAGCCCCTCTGCACACCAGATATTTTTGGGGTGTTCACACCCTGCACCCCACCACCTATTACCCACAAACCATCTTTGGTGTACATGAAGTAAATTTTTGGTGTGCCAAGAGGCTGAATCATTAAAAAAACCATGAAATACCAGATAAAAATTCAGAAACACATTCTACAGGAAAAATGAACCTAAGAAACAACTCACAGAATCTTTGTTGCATGGATGGATCAGGAGTTATGGCCAATACAAGTTCCAACACCCAGTTTTACTTCAGTATATACAGCAATAATTTCAGACATCTACATCTAGTTACACCCATGATAGTGAGAGATGTTTTCTTTCATTTCCTTTTTTCCAGTGTTGATTTTTTGGTGTGCCACTTGTGCAACCTGATGTAGATATTGGTGTACACTACTTATGTACACCAAATGACTTAGTGTACATACCAGTGCACACCAATTTTTTGCCTTTTTTGGGGTATATATGCATGTACACCAACATTTTTGGGGTGCATGTCTATGCACACCTGCTTTTTGGTGTACATTATGGCCTTACACCAATATTATTGGTGTGCACACTTGTGCACACCAAAATCTTGGTGTACATGAAGTCAAAGTTTGGTGTACCTAGAGGCTGACCCTAGATTTATTGGTGATTCATTGGTGCCTCTTGTGTCAAACAAGCTTGGGAGAGAGTGGGTATATCAACTCGTTTGAAAGCAAAATTGATGGAGCAAGGACCATAAGCAGGGTGTAGATACAGTCATATCCAGTCTACAAGCAAGAAGTGGGTGATAACATTAATCTAAAGGCTATAGCTTCCAAGTTGCTTTAGGATTAGAACTCTTACTCCTTTGAACACGGAATCAAAGGATTTTTTTTTTGAGGCAATAGATATCAACTAATTAGTGTTACCTCAGTGTGTTAGTAGTGGATAACTCTCAAGAGCTAGTGGGATTCAAGTAAAAAGGACAAATATTGGTAGTGCTTTTCCTAAGTCTCCAGCCTCTATGCCAAGATTGACTGCAGCTATGCCCCAAACAAGATTCACTTGGACAATCTTCCAAGCAAGATTAACTTCAACCATGTTCTGCACTGTAGGGCAAATATGTCCAGGAGCAAGATAGTCCAAACGCATGGATTCGCAGGTGTTGGAACAACTGAAGTTGTCATTTGGGTCTGCTCATTGGTGTTGGCTAGATCCGGATGAACCAAGCTGATTTGGACCCTTTGTGTGTTTGATGACTCAGAGGAGAACAATCCCAAGTGACTCGAGTGGTTTTAGGTGACCACAAACTAGGAGGTTGGACAAGATCCAGATGCTGAACTGTGGGCAGCAAGACGAGATTGCCAAAGACATCTAACACGTTTGTGATCTCAAAGTTGACCAACTGCTTGGTACACGCCTTGATCTTGGCAACCTGTAACCTGGAGACTCTCCTGAGCGAGAACTTTCCAAAGTGGAAGAGTGCATGGATCCAAATGAGCAATCTCTCTGTGAAGAGCTTGTCAAATGGTGTACGAGTAGACATCTAGTGTAAGTTCAGGATTTGTCAATTGACTAACTGGAATGACGTTGGTGTACTGAGTCTCACAGCAGAAGTGACAATGATAAAATTGACCGATGGCAATAGCGGTAGTCGACGGCTATAGCGGTGATCTGTTGAAGTTGGTTTTGTCACGTCCAACAATTGGAAAGTCCAAAGATGGTTTGAGATTACCATAAACTAGGGGTGTGAGTGAGTCCGGCGGCTAAGGAAGCTGTGCTGAGTTTGTAGCAAAACTGCTCTCATCAACTGGGTATTGATGGTGGTTTGGGCTTTCATGAACAATCCCCACAAGCTGTCTAGAATCTCTGACGCAGCTTTTACTTATTTGGACGTGATATCTGCCTGGGGTATGTTTGCCATGGGGAGAGCCAATTGATAAATTGAAGAACGGGTGAGGGGCTCTGATGGGTTTCTCTCTCCACTGGCACGCGTACTGGGGTTGACAGACTGGACTTGATAGGTCTGGAATGCTCCCGGGATTTGGCCTGGGAGGGGCTGCAGTTCTCTGGACCGGTTCCATCAACTGGTAGATGTTTGAAAAGGTCGGCTGAGTCCATCAAGGGACGGGGAGGGAACTGCTCCTCCAAGAAGGCCAATGTTGGGTCCTTCAACTCATTGCTTGTTGATGCGACGGTTACGTTCAGCGGCGGCATCGCTGAGTTTGTACACAATAGGGATGTCCCCTCTGCAAGTACGACGTTCCTCAAAGGCTCGGAGGGCCCATTGTTGCTCCTCAAGCAAGAGGTCTTTTCCGCTCCTTTTGGTAGAGTGCGTTTAGCAGCTGAGCGCCTAGTGCTACAGCGAGTGGGGGGTGGGTGGTGGACGTAGGGTTTTAATACAACAACTGGGTCTTTCACAGGCCCAATTTGGTTGTGCTTCTTACTTGTGGCTATAGCAGTCCACAAATGCCAGTTGATCTAGTTGCCTGCACGGGGAGAAGCGACTTGTTGGTTTGCAACAAGGTCAGGATCAGCTGACGCGGCAGAGTCCTGTGTGAGCTTGAGCAACAAGGATGGGGGTAGCGCTTCTGTGTTCTTCGCTAGAAGGAACAGGACGGCAGCGTCAATCCAAGCGAGCGGAGATGATATCAGCTTGCTGTGCTTATAGGCGAGATAGAGCGGAGAAGGCAAAACTTAGAGTTTTATAGATTCTATTTTTTGTTTATGATTTACTTTTTTTTTGGGTATGGTTTGGCCTTGGTGATCCTATGCAGGAGGCAGGAAGGATGATGAAGATGAAAATCTATTATCTCAATCCTGCGGGGAGGAGAGGTCTTGAGTCTGAAAATTCCCAATGAGGCCCCCAATTGTGAGCCTGGGCATCTACGGTGGCAGCAGGACACAAGGTATGGGGGGACAGCTCAATGTATTTCAAGGGAAGGAATGACAATGACAAGACAAGATGAGGACTTAAAGAAAGTATAATCAAGCTTTGAAGCTGATGATGATCAAGGTTTGAAACCTTGCTTCTCTAACCCAATAAGGGGAGGAATGAGGCTCAATCCTAGAAAGGAGATTCAGTAACGGAGTGATCTCTACGCCTCCTCTGTTAAGTAACAAGAGGGTGAAGCAGCTCTTCAGCTGTCCTATTTTTTAGGCTAAAGTAAACTAGCCAAGGCTCTTTAAGGGAAAACCTATGTGGGTTTAATCGCTGAAAAGCCCACAGAAAAGTAATAAGAATGATGTGATAACTTCTGATGAGAAGTGCCTCTGAGTGATGAGTGATAAAGAGAAGGAGGTGTGTGATCAACTGATCAGAAGACTAGATAGTAGAAGAATGATGAGGATAGTGAAGACTGGTCAACAACAGGGGACCCCAAATGACAACTGAGTAGTGAGGAAATGGGAGGACCTTGAAGTGTTGAGTAGTAATGACTAATCCTGATGGATTCTTCTTCTGATGTAGTGGTTCTGGTTGGATGATCTGAGGTTGTTCATCCTTCAGCCATGTGGAAGATGAACTCAGAAGATCAAATTGAATATATGCAATGTGCAAAACCTTGAAGATTAAATGGAATATATTCACAAGGGAAATAACTTAGAAGTGATTTAATCTTAAATCATTATTCCTCATTTCTGCGGAATAACACAACACAACTATGGCACATGTAATATATTAAATTGAAGCTAGAATATCATAGAGTCTGAGTAAAGCACTTTTGAAGCCTTTTGGGCAACAGTGTTGTCTCTAAGGCTGACAAAAACCAGGCAAACAGCCAAATCAACCAAGGGGTTTTGAAGGCAGTTATCTCCACCTCCACCAACAATACTTTATTAAAATCCCCCTGTATGGCAAGGAATTCTTCCAACAGTGGTTCCAAATGGCAAGATCCTTGTTTTGGAAGATTGTTGAGGCTTTCGAAGCACGCAACAAGTACTTCACACAAAAGGCTGATGCCTGTGGAAGAATGGGCCTTCACCCGCTAGTGAAAGCAACACTGCAACCTATCCAATAAAATTATTGGGATTGGCGGGTATTGTATCATTTTGCGTGCCAATACCGTTTATTGGTATTTTTGCGGTTAGCAATACGGTACCTTGGCAAGCAGGTGGCAACCTGCTTGCCGGTACCTTGGCAAGCAGGTGGCAACCTGCTTGCCGGTACCTTGGCAAGCAGGTGGCAACCTGCTTGCCAACTTACCTTGAAGAGCAGGTAGCAACCTGCGTGCTGAGATACCTTGGCAAGCAGGAAGCAACCTGCTTGCCAAGATACCTTGGCAGCAGGCAGCCACCTGCTTGCCAGGATACCTTGGCAAGCAGGTATCTACCTGCTTGCCAAAGAATCACAGCTAGCAGGTAGCAACCTGCTTGCCAAGGTAACTCAGCAAGCAGGTTGCTACCTGCTTGCCAAGGTAACTCAGCAAGCAGGTTGCTATAATTGGCAATCAGCTTGCTACCTGATTGGTGATTTAGCTTATAACACTGAAAGCAGGTTCTGATATTGTAACACTCTACTTTTTTTTCTTGCTTGATTGAGTAAAGTAACAACACCAAAAAAATGATTTGGAAATAAGATAACATAAAGTCTCCAAAATTGTTACGTTATTGTTACGCTACCGTTAACCCGTAGTGTAACTAACCATTGTTGATTGTGTCCATCTACTCAACTGAATATCTCCAATACCCAACAGCCGGCAATCTGGAGAGATTATTAACAATTGGTGCAAAAAGAGGATTCCCTGGGATGCTTGGATCACTTGACTGTATGCATTGGAAGTGGAAGAACTGCCCATCTGGCTGGGCAGGACAGTTCCAAGGAAAAGAAAAGGCAATTAAAAGAAAATTCAAGGCATTATATACATTTATTGCTCCTGTTCTACATATGTTTCAGACTTGGACAATCATCCTGGAAGCGCTTTCATCAAACAATTTGTGGATATGGCATGCCAGGATCACACAATGACATCAACGTGTTGGATTGCTTGCCTCTGTTCAAGAATCTACTGTACGGCCTTAATTGCACCCAAATGTGAATATATGATCAATGGAAACACATACAATGAGCAATATTACCTTGCTGAAAGCATCTACCCGGACTGGGAAAAATTATTCAAAATTCTCTTGCAACCTTGGGGATTAGAAAAGAAGAACTTTGTCATGTTGCAAGAAGCAAGGCACAAGGATGTGGAGTGTGCCTTTGGTGTTCTGCAGGCTTGATTTGCCATTGTTTCTTTCCCAGCCTGTGGTTGGAAACATCATAACTTAAATAACATTATGAAAAATTGCATCATCCTCCACAACATGATAGTGGAGGATGAGCAAGATAGCTATCTACAGTATGTGTACAATGGGAATGCAATTGCAGTCATCACTCCAGTTGAGGTAGTTAGAGAAGGAAAAATTTCATTTGCAAATTTTTTAGATAACTACAATGCTATGAAGGATGTTGAAAATAACATTCAATTGCAAAAGAACCTGATTAAGCACCAGTGGGAAATCAAAGGTTGTGGGGATGATACTTAGTCTTATTCCTTGTTTTTATTTCACCATTTACTTTGTGATAACTTTTGTCTATGAAAAACATTCAAGATTCTTTATAAGCTGGAAAACATCACATGTGCATAGATTTCTGAATGGCAGGGGAGAGAAGAGAGACTGAGAGAGGGAAAGCAAAAAAAAAATTAAGAAGAGCTAGTAGTATTGGAGCTAAAGGCATTTGCATGGAGTGAGCTTATGATTTGAGATTGCTTCAATTTGAAAATTTCTTTCTGTCTGTCATCAAGATTGTCCAAATTCTTGGTGTTGATTGCAAGCTGAGTGGAAGCTGACCCACTTTCAGCAAGCACTTGAGGATACCAGCGGTGGGCCAATACTGATACATGTATCTGCAGTGTATTGTAAAGTATTGATATTTCAATACTAATACATTCATCATGTATCAATTGAGGTCTGCCTCCTTATAAAAATAAAGGCACAGGCTGTTATTGGTACTGTAGCGGTATTGTAGCGGTATTGGCTTTCTGTGATGCAATACAATACCAATGACAGAATACAGGCCACAAAAAACTGTGAGCCTGGGTCTCTTAAGTGACTGCAGGACACAAGAATGGGGAACAACAAGGTTTATTTCAAAAGAAATAAGGGAACAAAAGATGAGGAGGAGGAATAGAAAAAAGAAGGGGTATGTGTCTTATAAGACAGTATAATGGGCTCAACCTTTAGTAGGGAGGAATGCAGAACCAGGCAGAGCCACAGTCTCTTCAACCGGAGAAGCAGGAGAAGGTACAGTCAGAGACTGCATTTTTTTTAGGCTTAAGGCCAAGGTTACTTATAAGGAAACCTGAATGAATGAGAGTAGCTCCACTTGACTAAGATGATGAGAAATATATTTCTTTTGGATTGACTTTGGTGATGTGCCTCTAAAAGAAGAAGAGAGGAAGAGAAGGAAGGGGAAAGGATAAGATCAAAGCTCCAAGGGAACTTTGAAGAAAGAGAGATTGGTAAAGCTGCTGACTTGTCAGACAGGTGACACCAAATGACCACAACAAAACAACAAGGGGAAATGATGGGACCTGGAGTTCTGAGGAGTGAGGAGTGTTATCCAATGGGTCTGTTTCTTCTAAGTTCTGGTTGGTGAGTGATGATGAAAATTTTCATCTGCCCAACTCTGAAGTTGATGAACCACGTTAATCAAAATGAATATGCAATTTGTGGTTGAACTTAGAAAATGATTAGATGTTGTGTGAACTTCCTGGTTAATTACTTCACTCTTATGTTACTTCACACTTATACACAACCAAGCATGGATAATATAATAGGAAAATACTTGTATTGAAGAGAAGAATAAGAAGAGAACATTCTTGAAGCCTTTTGGGCAACATTGTTGTCTCTAACACCACAAAAAAAGTTGTGTCACTTGCTGACAAGGGACATCAAGAAGCTTTGCTGTAGCTCTGTCCATGAAGCAAACAACATGCAACTCATCATGCAACCTGCTCACCAAGCACATTGTGAACCTATTGGACAGAAGGTCTCTCCCAGCTCCTGGGGAAGGCTGTGACCCCCCTTGGAGCAGGCTGCAACTCTCCTGGTGAGTTGGTTCCCCCTCACAAAGGAATAATTGACAAGAGCTAGGGAGAAGCTCAACCCAAAGCTCTCTTGATGTCCCTTGTCAGCAAGAGACACATCACCAACCATGGTGTAAGGCTGACAAAAACCATCAATATGTGGTTATTTCCTTTTTTTTATTGGGTTTTTTGCTGTTTTTGGCTTGATACAGCCTGTAGTGCATTGTATTGGGCTGCAAAGTATCAAGAATACAATACAAATCCCAATATGGACAACAGTTTTTTTTTTCTCTCTAAAAAAACTATTATTGTATTGTATTTTTATGGATACGTTTTATAAATAAAAAAACCAGCATCTGCACCTGGGGGGCCGGGACTGTTACAATACGCAAAACAACCAAATATTGTAGGGTAAAGTAACAGCCCACCATTGAGGATAGTGTTCAGTGTCTTTGATTGAATGGCAAGTTTGGTGTGAGCTTCCACAAGCTTGTTTTTCCACGCTTCATCCCGCGCAACAGCTTGTTGAGCCATCTTGGCCTTCTTCTTTCCAATAGGTTGTTTGATTACAGAGGGATTGTTGCCAGTTCCTTCAAACTCAGAGTTAGGCTTGGATGCCATGTTTGACTCTGGTAAAGTGGATGGGGCTTCTTCATTTGGACTACAAGCTTGTTTTTTGTTAGCAGCTGATGTGGTTGACTTTTTTTGGCCATCTGAGATTGCAGGGTGCCACTTGGCGCATTAAGTAAGAATGTTTTAGCACTTTATTTGCTTGAAGTGAGTTTGTTGGTCTTTAGAAAACAGACAATAAGCACAATATTTCAACTGGTCCTTGGGCAAGGCTCCGCTTTGGTTGAACTGTTTGACCTGAAGGATGCAGGCGTGAAACCTTTTGATGACACATTGTAACAATAACCAGCGCTTCTTCAGACTGTTGAGGGGTCAAGGTGGGTAGGGGTGTGCCTTTGCGTAACACTTTGTAATCCATTCCCAGAAAGCATTGCTTTCTTGATTAGTTCCAATGGCAGGATCTTTGGTGACATGAGCCCAAGCTCTGCAGAGCTCAACATCCTTTTGTGCTTGTTAGTTTGCTGCCTTTTTCTTTTGAGCCACCATGCCTTCAATTTGTGATTCAACAATAAGACTTTCATCTTGGGCTGCAGTTGGGGACGGCGGAAATCAACTGGAAGGATATATAAAGTCAAGCAAGTTGAATCAGATAAAAATAGAAATCAGGAAAAGAAAAAAATGGACTCACTGAAATCATTGTCTTCATTGAAATTTCCAAGGAGGGGATCAAGAGCAATACAAGCCAACATGGTGCCATTGATTGAACAATTGTGGACCAGTAGCTGTGGACAATGTCTATCCAACCAGGGGATAGTATCACAAGTTGTCCATGTGAAATGGCATATAGGCAGTGTCTATACTGGCCTAAATAAAGGCAACACCACAAAAAAAAATTTATCACTTGATGTCAAGTGACATGTGGCTAGGTGCAGAAAGGTTTCCGGGGTCTACCTGGTGCATCACTGTTTCAGCCCCCCTGCAAACCACAAAGGCCCCATTGTAATTGGGATGAACTAGAACTAGAGCTACATCAGAGCAGGGATTGATTCTACATGACATCACTTGTAATCAAGGGAAAATTGATTTTTTGTGGTGCAAGATATAGGATGCAGGATGGATTTTCTCAGTTTAGGACAGCATTTAAACCCCCAGGTGGAGAGTCTAAATGGGCATTGGGTGTCTAAATTTAGTTTAGACAACCAATTTAAGATGCCCAGTGGAGATGCTCTAACAGGCTACAGTGTTTCACACTACCCTCCATCAATCTTCACAAGTGAGGGTATTAATGATTTTGGAGTAAATGTTTTGCATGATTGATCATGTTGTGCAAATCCAATGAGTTGAAAACAAAAAAGTCACACTGCATGACTCAAAATTTTCCAATCAACACAAGAAATGACTTTCAAACGTATCATTTGCAAACTTTCCAGAAACAGGCACCATGGTTGCTGATGTGTCTCTTGCTGACAAGAAACATGAAGAGAGCTTTAGGGTTTAATATCTCTTCTCTATCTCTTGTTAATCATTCATGAATGGGAAACCAGCCCACCAGAAAGGTTTCAACCTACTCCAAGGGGGGGGGGGGGCACAACTTGCTCCAGGAGCTGGGAGAGACATTCTGTCCAATCAAGTCAGATTGATTTATGGACAGAGCTTCTTGATGTCCCTTTTCACAAGCCTGCAAGGGACACAACTTTGTTTGTGGTGCGGGTAATTCCAAAGCCCAATGTAACTACCAATCTAGTCATAACAATGGACCGCAGCAGCATATCCAAGGATGCATTTCCCAGAAACCCGCTGCCTCTTTTGAAGCCCAACTTCAAGGGTGCAGTACACACATAATTACCAGATGCCTCAAGTGTCACTTGAGGTACATACATAACAGTATGTAGTCCTCAAAGCTGGCAGAGAAGAAAAATCCCACACATTTGGGTACCACAGCTTCAGCTAAGCCAACACTAGCCATATCAACACAAAAGACCATTGAGGCAAATGGCCTACACCATTTTCTCAAAAAAAGAGAAGTTGGACAAAATCTCTGTGTATTTATGTACACCAACCATTGCACCACATGGTTTTCCCTCTTACATGTATAGCCTCATCCACACTGGTCCACAAAGTAAACCCCCACGCCTCCTCCCCAAAGAAAAAGCCATCTTAATGTGCAAGATACATTCTTCATACACAAAACCAAAACCAAAAAAAAAGGACAAGGGAAGAGCTCAGCCCCAGTCAATTATAACATGTAGATCAGACATCCACACCGAAGAACAAAAAAAAAAAAGGAAACACGATCGAGACCCGTGGCAATTTTGGGGTGGCTGTAAATATATGTGAGTTCACCATGAAAATGAGATAGGAGAGAGGGAAGAGAGAGGGGGCGACAAGATTCGAGACGGAAGCGGGGGAGATTATATATATGTGTATGACACCGAAAAAAAAAATGAGTAGTGGGGCGGAAAAAAGAAAACCCGGCGGGGTGTGGGGGGGGTTGGTGTTCTATTCCTGTGGGGGGAGAGAGGATGTGGGGCTCGACGAGGAGCAAAAGAAAACGGCAAGACACAACGACGGAGAAACAGAGGCACACACACGCACGCACGCACTAACCAACAAGACAACAAGGAAAGGGCCTCCCCAAGAGAAACCCCGCGCGCACGCTTAACGAAGACTCGAAAGTACTATTAATGGCAGAGATGGTGGTGGTGGTGGTAAAGGTCATGGTTGACGACGTTAGGCGACGAGGGGGTGTCCGAGACGTGGTCGTCGGAGTCCGAGTCGGACAGGGGGGACGCGAGGGGGGCGGGCGGGGGAGGGCAGAACAGCAGATCCGGGTTGTGCTGTGCCGCCGGTTTGCAGGCCTCGGCTGGCGCATGGGCGGGGTGAGAAGGGGTGCGCGAATGGGACGGTGAATGGGAGTGGGAATGAGAGTGATCATGCGAATGGTCATGCGAGTGCGAGTGGGAATCCCCGGGTCCATGGTCATGCAAGGCCGAGTGAGAATGCCCATGCCCATGATCATGCGAGTGAGAGTGAGAATGCCCGTGGCCATGGCCATGATCATGAGAATGATCATGAGAATGCCCATGCCCATGCCCATGATCATGCTCATGATAATGACCATGATCATGAGAATGAGAATGACCATGATCATGAGAATGAGAATGACCATGACCATGAGAGTGATCGTGACCATGAGAGTGATCGTGACCATGGGAGCAAGCCGAGGAGCCAGCGGGTCTCAGAGATGCGAGGGAAGGGCGGTCGCCGTGATAGGTGTGGAGGGAGAGCTCGAGGTGACGGGGGCTGAGCGCGGCGCGGACGGCCTCGGAGAGGCGCATGGCGTCGGCGGCCGAGGTGTGGGGCCGGACCTGGACGGCCAGGGCGCACACCAACGGCGAGTCCGGGGCCGCCGTCAGCCGCCACAGCTTCGGCGCATCGATCGCGCCCAGATGCGTCTTCAGTACCGGCGCCCGGTGCGGGTCTTTCTGCAACTGTTAGACACCCATAGTCATCGTTAGTTCTCCCTCTCTCTCTCTCTTTGTGTGCTGGATGTGTGTGTCTGTGTGTGTGTGTGCGGAAGGGGACACGCACATCTTCAAGCAGCCGTTCCAGCTCCGTCACCTCTCGCCCCATCCCACTCCCCGCGGGCGCGGTCTGCAGAAGCACCTGGGCCGTATGGACCAGCACGGGCCAGACGAGTTTGGTGATGGCGAAGACCATCAAGATAGCGATGAGGCCGTCGGCCTTACCGGACTGGTTGCTATTTCCCCCGGGGGGGCGGTAAAAAAAAAAGGAAAGGAAAGGTGTGAGTGAAGACCAGGGCCGCTCTCTCTCTCTCTCTGTCTCTCGGAAGGGGATGCTCTACTCACGGCGAGATAAAGCACGCGGCGCCCATAATTAGGATCCCAAAGCCCAGCGTCAGCGTCGAGAAGGGGTTCAGTACCGCCACGGGGGCGTGGGCGGGGCGGCCTTCCAGACAGGCCGAGATCTGGGCCAGCGAGCGGTGGTTGCGTGTCACAAGCGCCGAGAAGAGCACCAGGGCGAGGGTGGATCCAACCCACGAGCACGAGACCTCCATCCTGTGAAAAGATCCAATCGCTCCTCCCCCCGTCAGTCATCCAGAGAAAAAGAAAAAACTGGGGCGCAGGAATGACCTACTCTGACTGGTGCCGCTCCGAGTGGCCCAGATGGCTTCCCCCCGTCCCTTCCGACCCATGCGGATGCGACATCAGCATGTGTTCCACCGCCTCCTTGCACACATAGATGGCGCTGAAGAGCAGGAAGAGCGATTGGGTGAAGAGGCTAAGTGTGGCAAGTCGGGCTCGGCTGCAAGGATAAAAAAAAAAAAAAAAAAAGGAGTGGGAGATGTCTTAGATATGTGTGTGTCGGGAGAGGGGATTGGGAGGAGAGGGATTATTTACCCAAAGGGGAGTCTGATGTTGGAGGCGGCATCCTTTCGGCCAAGGGCGTCCCAGACCTGGTGGAAGCCGTCAGCGGGGGAGAAGGGGTCGATGAAGAGGGTATGGAGTGCGCCTTGGGCGTCGAAGACGAGCAGGTAGCCGAGGCCGGAGAGAGAGAGACAGTCGACCTGCTGGCCACGGAGCCAGATGGCGGCGCCGGAGGCGGCGGTGAGGATGGCGATCAGGAGCTTGAGCTGGCCCAGGGGGGAGACGTGGGTGAGCACGGCGAACATGAGACGCAGGACCATGGTGCGGTGCGCGTGGCGGGTACTCGAGCTGCTCGTGGGGAGATCCGCTAGTACCTGGCTGGTGGGCGTGTGCTGGGGAACCGTGGGGACTGGCTTCGGGCGTGCGGAGTGCGGCGTGATGGGTGTGGTCGTCTTCGGGAAGCTCCACGCAGGGCTGATGGAGGGGCTCTTCGTGTCCCACAGCGCTGCTGGCTTGTGCTTCTTATACCCTTCCCCGAGCTGCTCCGTACTCATCTTCTGACTCGTCTCATGGCCTGACGGGTGCTGGTCATTCGGTCCGTTTGAGACTGGCTTGTCAGACAGGAAGGGGAAGAAGCTGTAATATTATTGGCCAGAGTGAGACAAAAGAGAGAGAGAGAAAGTTTGCGTGTTTCAGCAGTTGTTACATAGTTTCATGGCCATACTCCTATGCCAAGAGTACGATATGGTATGGATATGAAACATGCGCAACTTGTGAGACAGCGAGTGTCTGTGGTGGTGCCCTCGTCTCGCTCGCGGGAGGCTGTTGTTGTTGTTGTTGGTCGTACTGTTGGGTGGCGGTGGGGAGAGAACTGGGTCTTCCTTATCCCAGACGAGTTGCCCGGCGGAGGGGATCTCTAGTACTCGGCCATGATCGTCCTCATCATCCTCCCGGAGCGGGTGTCCCTTCTTCTCTCCCGCGATGTTCTCCGGACGCGGGAAGAACACCGACAGGTTCCGTGTGTGGATCCGACCCACTAACCGCGTCTCCTCGTCCTCATCGTTGACCGTTCTTGTGTCGTTCATTTCTGGAAATAATAAATAATTTGGGTCAGAATATTTAACTAGTTAAATGTTACTGACAACTTTATATGTAACAGCCCAATGTGAACTATATAACTCAAAAAAAGGAAATATTGGAACGAACAGAGTGACTTCAACATGCAACCTGCATTCACTGAATATAAACAGTACACTCAATAATAGAAACATCCACAAGTTACAGTACAATATTCCTCTTTCTTTCTTTCTTTCTTTCTTTCTTTCTTCTCCCAATACATAGAGACACTGGTTGAGTTAAACATAGTCTCTTGCCAAGGAGAAGAGATACAAGTGTAAAGGATAAGGAAGAAAAGACGTGGTTTAAGAAGAAAAAATGAGAATGTGATATGTAGGAAAAGGAAATATGAATTTTATAAAAGACAAAGTTGAGATAATCAACAGGCCACCCTCTGGCTGCAATACCCACTTTCAAAGCCTGGCAACGCCCCTTACAGTAGCTGTGATTCAGATGATTGCTTCCCCTGCGTCTATGATCACACTCACCTCTGACATCTTTCCCAAAGCTCTGCCTGGAAGGCAAAAGGAGATGCTATGGGATAAGGGTTAGGGTCAGGCTAAATGCACTCCAACATTTTACTTCATGCACTCCCATTTGGAGTGAAAATGTGTGCACTCCTTGGAGTGAACAGCTTGAATATTTGGAGTGAACCTTTGTCCACTCCAAAATGAAAAAAATTTCTTGGAGTATACAGTTATCCACATCTTTTTTTTTTTGGAGTGCACAAATGATGCACTCCAAAATTTTTGGAGTGAACTTGAAGTCCACTCCAAAAAATTTGGAGTGCACTTGGAGTCCACTCCAAAAATTTTGGAGTGCAATTGGAGTCCACTCCCAAAAAAATTGGAGTGGACACCATTCCACTCCAAAAATGGGAAAATTTTGGAGTGAACAACTGTCCACTCCAAAAAAATTGGAGTGGACAACTGTTCACTCCATTTTTTTGGGAGTGATCACTTGCCCACTCCAAAATGTTGGAGTGCATGTAGTAAAAGTTTGGAGTTCATTTAGCCTGACCCTAAGTTTTCTCCCTAAAAAATATTATGTTGACATTTTCTTAATTCTTCAGGTTCATGTTTGATTGTACTTTTTCAATTGGCTGTTGCTTTTGAGGATGGGACCATTGCTTTTGAGGATGGGATCATTGCTTTTGAGGATGGGACCATTGCTGTTCACTCCTTTCATTTGTTCAACACTAACAACATGTCAAGTGCCTGTTCCTTTGCTCCATTGATGCTGCACTATCTGCAAATATCTCATCTTCAAACCTGATCTCCTGATCTCCTGTCTCCTTTGACACATATGTGACAATCTTAGACTTTAATAACATATCATTAGTAAGATGAAAATACAACACATAAAGCATAAAGAAAAGAATCACCTTTAATAACAGGGACAATGGTGAGATAAGAGCTAGAACAATAAAATATAAGAGACCACTGTTGTAACCTAACTGTGGTTAGGTTACATAGTGTGATACTTGCCACCCGCCGAGACAGAGATACATATATCTCAAGGTTCTGGGACCTTGAGATATACACTTATGCAAAGTATAGCGTTTTCTTCCATTTCAGGTTATGAGCCTGTAGATCTCGTATTCTCTTGTGGTATCCCAGTTAGGGAGTAATTGCCCACATCCCATCTTATTACCCTTCCTTTTGAACTCTATCTTCTTCATTTATACTACCGGTAACTCAGTCAGAGTGTAATCGCCCGGTATCAACTGTTTTTTTTTCAACATCATCATCATCTCAGCCAAACGGACCTGCCAGGGTTGATCACCTTTGTCATTTTTTTCTTTACCCCTCTTAATCCCCAATCCCTTTCTGATAACCTAAACCAACTAAGTTTGATAAAGCAAAGCAGTTAGCCAAACTGTGAAAGACTGCTCCCTGGCACGGAACAGCGGCTTAAACAAAACAGTTGGAGGGAAATCTACTCCATCCATCCTTTCTATCTCCGGACTTTGGTGTGTAGATCCTGGCAGCAAAGTTAGCAAGCACCAGATCCAATCCCTCTCAACCATCATTGGCACTCTTGTGGACAGCTCCGGACGTCGCTACTCTCAACGGCGAAGAACTTGACAGTGCAATTCAAACTTTTGTTAGTGGCAGTGAAGATGCTCTGAACCACATCTTTGACCAGCTGGGCACAGGCAAGGCAGACGTCACTGCACAGCCTTCCGACACCGACACTACCTTCAACAACCATTGCATCCCAGGCGCCTGGCAACAATTGCCTCCACCTACTCAACGTATCTACCCCTCCATCCCCGTTTTTGACCCTCCCCTGCCCCCAGAACCTTCTCTTTTCCGCCGTAGTTTTGCCCCTTTTCCCCCACAACCCCGTCAGATCACTTCTTTCAACCGTTCCTCCCAACCCTCAAACACCTGTCTCCCTCCCCCCCCCCCCCCCCCAATGTTCCCCAATCTCACTCTGCCCCCCCTTCCTCTCTTTCCAACCTTTCCTCTCATCATTCCACTAGTGCCGCAGCGGCCACACCAAACCATACGGCCACAGCCCCCCCTTCTCATATTTCCACCACCTCTTCCTTGTCTTCTGAAGCAGGCATGATCAATCAGGAATCACTAAACCGTGCCCGCAATCTTGCCGAAGCTCAACAGCAACTCGAGGAGTCCAAAATAGTTAGCCAAGCAATTGCGGCCGCCACCTCCAAAATTAAAGAAGACCGCCTGCTTGCGCCGGACGGCTCCAATTTTGAAGCTTGGACGCGGGACTTATGGGAATATGGCTGCGTGCACCTCAACTCCGCCATGTTTTTTGAGCACCCCAACCGTAACTCAGTGCTTGAAAAGATAGGCCAAGGCATCTTCCTTGCAACCGTTCACTCTTCCCTCGTCCACGACATCCAGCGAGTTGAAAGATGCGCAGAAATGTACGTTTTTGTGCAGAGGAAATTCAAAACCGTCAGTCGCGCCGCCCAGATGAATATCTGGCAAAAATTCCTCCAGTTCCGCATATTGGATCATCCATATCCGGCTGGTTTGGCTTTGAGAATCCGCAATCTGGCCACAGAATGGAAGACCCTTGGAATAACAATGGACAAGGACACTGTTCTTGCCTTTGTCCTCAAAGGTAGCCTCATCCCAAATGTTCCCATCACCAAAGATTTCAAGCGAAGAGTCAAGCTCGCAGTCCAACAGGATCCCCGAAACGAAGTACCCTGCTTCGAGAGAATGATCCATTTGTTTGATATGTGCCGCCAACAGGACAAGTTGACCCGCTCCAAAATGGCCATTGCACCGGATCCAAACGTCAGCAACTCCTACGAGGCCAATGCCACCACTCCACCACCGCCCAATGAGTTCAACCACTCCGCATATCTTGTGGGGGTCCCTGAAGAGCAATGGCCGCAAGCCATGCACTTCTATGAAGTAACGGCCAACCCGTGTTTTGCGTGTGGGAAGGATGACCACTACATTCAAAACTGCCCAACACAAGCTCGGGGTTTGCCTTTCAACAAGAAGAATCAAGGCCCTGGTGCGCTCAGCTACCTTTTTGGGAAATTGTCCGCCCCGCCATTGACTCCAACCCCATACTACTTGATTGTTGGGGCAGTGTATCCTCCACTGGGGCTTCCAATGCCCGCTCCGTCTTTCCAACAACATCAACCGGTGCCGCCATACCATCTACCTCCCTATGCACCCAATCCACGCTTCCAACAACGGCCGCCTGCCCCCCCGAACAGTCAGCAACAGTACCTCCAACCCGCAGACCACTGGCAACCACCAAACAGATCCAACAACTCCAACTTGCAGCGCTCCAATTTTTCTTCCGCTAGATCAACCAACACTGGGGTGGGGGCATTGGCTTGACAGGCGGAGGCTGATGTGGAAAACATTGGCAATATGCTGTCCGGAATGGATTTCCACTCTATGGAGGCAGGGCTTGATGAGGTGAGTAACTCCGCCATAATTGACTCCGGGGCTTCCCACAGCCTCACTGGGGATTTGTCGCTACTCCATAACTTCCGGAAGCTTAAGTTTCCCATTCCCCTGAATGTAGCAACCAAGGGATCCGGAGCCGTCATATCAGGCACAGGGGAGCTTTGCTTCCACACAGAACAGGGGAACACAATAACTCCTAAGGAGGTTTTATATTATGAGCAGGCTTGCTCCACGCTGGTGTCTCTCGCAGCAATGAGGAAGGCTGATGGCATTTTTTATTACGATATCAGAAAGGATTCTTTTGAGATATTTGATAAACATTGCCACCACCTATTCAGTTGTGTGCTGGAGCAGGACAGGAACAGATGGTGTATCCCGTACCCAATGATTCGTTCCAATGCTGTTTTTTCCTTTCGTGTCTTTTCCAATCCCGCTACTCTCTCTGCCTCATGCAATTTAAGTGTTTCTTTGCCTGATGATCCGTTTGTGACACCTTTTGAGAGAGTGTATCCTTCTAACTGGAACCCTGAAGCCATGACGGCGGCGGAGGAACAACTTTTATTCTGGCACAGACTTTTTGGACATGCAAGTCTACAACGTATACGCTCCCTGGTTAAGAGACAAATTGGCATAGGGCTTCCAAAGGAATTACCCGCTGGACATATACATTGCCCCGTTTGTGCCATCAGCAAGTCAACCAGTCTGAATCCAGTCGCCAGCTCTATGCAAAAGCCGGAAAAACTGGATATCTTGTGCACAGATCTTATGGGTCCTTTTCCTGAACCTACACCAGAGGGTGTTGTGGTATTCTTATAAACATGTCAAAATTTTTGATTTTTTCTTTTTCCATATTTCTCTATATTTATTTCAGGAGTTCCTCTTTTTTCTCTTATAGCCACTCACCACGTCTCAGAATTGACTCCAGAATCAGACTCTACAGGTACAACTTACCTCAGTTACAACTCACGGGAAGCTCATTACACTACTGGAGGGGAAGTTATGGTCAACTCTATATGTATAACACTATGTAACAACAGCAGACATGTAACACTAGTGATAACCCATAACACATGGGGGTTTATTATTTCTTCTTATATTCCTTTACTTATATTCTCTGATAGCTCATACATCTTAAGTCTATACTTCTTGAAGGTTCTTTCTTCCTGAAGCATCACTCTTCTCAACATGTCTCATTCTAAACACATAGCTTATAGTTATCATGTTTCCTGGATTTCACACATATTCTTTTCTTCTGGACAGTTCTTCCATACTTATGGAAGTATGGGTCTCAAAAAACTTCTTATGCATTCATTTATAGCTTGTATTCTAGGGGATTCTTGTATTTATCATTTTCTTTCCAGTCACAAGACCCAAAGGCAGGGCCCAGTTGTACTCACCTTGGAGCTAAAATCCCTCACTTTTGTCTATTTAAGAGGCTCTCCTCCAGGTGTTTTTCCCCCCTTCCTGACCAGATTTTGTCCCCACAAATATATCAGTACCTTACAAACTCAACAACCTTATATATATACACCTGATATTAGTACACTACCCCTATATTCTACTACTGGTAACTCCTCTACTGAGGTTTTACTGTACCATTATTACTACATACATACATTAGCAATCAACCGTTTATAGTTATCATCAACACCTTATATTAGCTTGAGACCCTCTTTGGACTAAGACTGCCCAAGTACCATTACTAAGCAGACCCTTATCCAACTAGGTTATCCAACCTTTATTAGTACAAACCTTTTTTATTACCTAAGCCCTTGTCACGAGGTAGCCTATTCAATCCCTGGTTGTAGCGTCAGCTCCCAAACTCATTTAGCTCTACAAACCTTTTTTATTACATAAGCCCTTGTCACAAGGTAGCCTGTTCAATCCCTGGTTGTAGCGTCAGCTCCCAAACTCATTTAGCACTACAAACCTATCATCATCATCATCATCCAGCCTTGGTAGTAGCGTCAGCTCCCAGAACTCATCAGTTTAACACACCTTCATCATATACATACACCTTTGACAGTCATCACCATCATACCTACATACCATCCGCAGACGTCTTGAACCAACCAATCCTATCACTATAAATAATCTGCCAAGCAATCTTGGTGGGGGCTTGATAGCGGCACGCCCTTTGGGCGTGCGCACGCCTATCCGCACGCCCAAAAAAAATGGTGTGCAGCCGCTGCACGCCGCTTTGGAAAGGCGTGCAGGGGCTGCACGCCATGTGCATGCCTACAATAGGCGTGCATACGGCGTGCAGAGCCTGCACGCCTGTCTGAAGGGCGTGCAAAGCCTGCACGCCCTTTGGACAGGCGTGCAGGCTTTGCACGCCTGTCGGCTCACGTAAGCCTCTCGATTTGAGAGGCTTACGTGAGCCGCGGTACCCTTATAAGGGTACCGAGTGGTACCCTTGTAAGGGTACCGAGTGGTACCCTTATAAGGGTACTGAGTGGTACCCTTATAAAGGTACCGCGGTACCCTTATAAGGGTACCGCGGTACCCTTATAAGGGTACCGAGTGGTACCCTTATAAGGGTACCAAACGGTACCCTTATAAGGTTACCACTCGGTACCCTTATAAGGGTACCAAGTGGTACCCTTATGAGGGTACCGAAGTACACTTATAAGGGTACCCAGGTACCCTTATAAGGGTACCCAGGTACCCTTATAAGGGTACCAAAGTACCCTTATAATGGTACTGCGGTACCCTTATAAGGGTACCTGGGTAGCCTTATAAGGGTACCTGGGTACCCTTATAAGGGTACCGAGTGGTACCCTTATAAGGGTACCAAACGGTACCCTTATAAGGGTACCGCGGTACCCTTATAAGGGTACCAAACGGTACCCTTATAAGGGTACCGAGTGGTACCCTTATAAGGGTACCAAACGGTACCCTTATAAGGGTACCGAACCCCTTATAAGGGTACCCAGGTACCCTTATAAGGGTACCCAGGTACCCTTATAAGGGTACCATTCGGTACCCTTATAAGGGTACCGAGTGGTACCCTTATAAGGGTACCGCGGTACCCCCTTATAAGGGTACCGAACCCCTTATAAGGGTACCCAGGTACCCTTATAAGGGTACCCAGGTACCCTTATAAGGGTACCGTTTGGTACCCTTATAAGGGTACCAAGTGGTACCCTTATAAGGGTACCGCGGTACCCCCTTATAAAAGTACCGTTTGGTACCCTTATAAGGGTACCGAGTGGTACCCTTATAAGGGTACCGTTTGGTGCCCTTATAAGGGTACCAAAGTACCCTTATAAGGGTACCGAGTGGTACCCTTATAAGGGTACCGTTCGGTGCCCTTATAAGGGTACCAAAGTACCCTTATAAGGGTACCGAGTGGTACCCTTATAAGGGTACCGTGGTACCCCCTTATAAGGGTACCGTTTGGTACCCTTATAAGGGCACCTGGGTACCCTTATAAGGGTACCTGGGTACCCTTATAAGGGGTTTGGTACCCTTATAAGGGTACCGTTTGGTACCCTTATAAGGGTACCGCGGTACCCTTATAAGGGTACCGTTTGGTACCCTTATAAGGGTACCGCGGTACCCTTATAAGGGTACCACTCGGTACCCTTATAAGGGTACCAAACGGTACCCTTATAAGGGTACCGAACCCCTTATAAGGGTACCCAGGTACCCTTATAAGGGTACCCAGGTACCCTTATAAGGGTACCCAGGTACCCTTATAAGGGTACCAAACGTGTCAGCTTGCTACTATGTCAGAGACAACCTGACAAAAGTAACATAAAAAGAGACATTATTACCACAGTATTAAGACCCATTAATATGACTAATAATGTATAAAAAACTTAGTTTACTTTTTTTTATTCTATAAACTTAGTAAAGTCCTAGCACCATAGAAATAAGTAATAAATTAAAATAAAAACTACTTTTTACAAAAAATACTAAATAACTTCTAAACCTTGAGGATAACTTAGAATATTATGTCATATTCTGAATCCTCATGCAAATTAATGTAGGGTCCCTCACTGGAAGTACCCCTGAATTCCTACTCCTTCACCTTGAACCAATTACCCGTAAGAATTGGCCACACTTATGTGTCACAGATGACATTACACACGTATGTACTTGTTATATATACATACCATATGTGAAATGTCCAATTATGGACTTATAATTGAGGTGTTGTGTATAGTTTAGGAGTTAGGCCCAATTGGGGTTTAATCCTCCAACCCCGCGCGTGGATTATATAATCTAATTGGAAATTGGCCAAATGCATGGAAATAGCTAATCCCCTAGTTACCACACGTGTACAGGTGTAACTAGGGTACTAGTAGATTCTACGTGGTTTATTTACAAGGTTTCATTAATAAAAACCTTGAATACATAAGAGTAACATAGCCAGCGTGGCCTTTGATGATTAGCCATAGCCATTTGTGGCCCATTTGCGTCATTTGTGGCCCATTTCAGATACAAATACACGTCAGTGTTGCTATGTACCTTAGTTACAATGCCCAAATAGGTTATTAAGGTCATTATAAGCACTTGTGACGCTGAAATAATGATCAGCAGTGCCATTGGGATGAGCCTTGTTAGTGCCAATCTCCCAAATTGGCCACATTGCGCTGAAATATAGCAACTACACGCACACAGGCAAGAAAGGTCCTCTACTATAAGTGAAAATAGTATATAAAGAGCCCTCTTTCCACGCCAAATGTTGTTGATGATCATCAATTATTATTACAGTCAATCAGTTACGCCGTGTCCTGTCCTTAGTTCAGTTACTCTGCCCTGTTTGCCTGTTTTATCCTTGGTGTTCTTATTAAATGAACCATCCTACGTGACCAGCTCCTGCGCAGAAACCATCCAATCTACCCAGCAGCTCTACTTCACCCCCCTACGTGGCTTTTTGGCTTAAAAGAAGCAATAGTGAGTACTTCTTTTATCCTTCTGTCCCCATTCTGGTTCCTTAATTGGAAAAGCACTTTGGTACCACCTTCTGTTACGCAGAAACCCATTGTTTGCTTAATCAGATACCACCCTGCTTAGCAGATCTCTGATTTAGAGGGCACCTACAAACACCCCTGCGCCAGAAGGCCCCTCTATAAAAAAGAATTATATTCTTTTTATTTCTTTCTTTACTACTTTTCTACGTGAAAATACCCCACTCTACCCATCATTTGCACTCTTATCACCTTGTGTAGCTAAAAGGTACTAGCCCTTGGCATCACAGAGGCTGACAATTGGGGGTCTGGCCGGGAAATTACCAATATCCACTCGTGGTAATTTACTCCTGGTACTTACTCTTCTTACTTTTGCTTTTCACTCACGCAAAAAATTACCAAACCACTAAAAATCATTTATAAAATAAAACCACTCAAAATTATCCTTCTACTTTATTTTTTACGCATTCTTTTAGTGAACCAATACACTAAAACTCTCATTTCCACGCCTGAATTTGTTCATCCACCTTTTGACCAAATTTCCCACTTTGAATTAATCAAACATTATCTTAAAGTCCTCAGATTGCGCAAAGAAGAGGAAATAGCTAACTATCAACCTTCTGATTGGGAAAGACTTACGCCTACAGAACAGTTCCAACTTGCTCTTTTCCACTCTCACCAACGTGCTCAACAGGACACAGAACTTCTCATCAAACTCAACGCCATCAACAGGAGGAATCAAGAGAACAAAAGGCGCGCAGATTTTCAAAGAACTCTGGAATATAAACAAAACTTTTACAATAGTCAGTTTAATTATTCTTTATCTCTAAATAAAACTATTAAAATCACTAAAAAATACTCATTTTTACGCCTGAATTTTATCTAGTGTCTTCCACTACCTCTCCAAGCAGTTCCAACACTTCTACTTCTTCTACCACGGCTCCAGCTACCTCTGTGGCCAATTCTATTACTCCACTTACACTGCTGGCATTGTCTACTTGGATGGACAAGTCCGAGTAGTGCTCGTGTCTTTTTGTCCGAGCAGTACTCGGACCAGCTAGGCCCGATGGGTGGCCCGGCTCGAGTGAAGCTCGAAGCAAAATAGCCCGAGCAGTCCATCTGCTCGGGTGCAGCTGCTTCGAGCAGATAGCTCGAGGGCTACTCGGACTGAGGTTGGTCCGAAGAATGGGACCGACCAGTTCCTCTATTCGGAAAGATCTGGTCCGATCAGTCTGGCACATCGGACTAGGCGAGTCCGACCAGACATCGGACCAGTTCCGATGAGTCTTGAGCTCGAGCTGGAAGAGGCCCGAACAGTGCGCCACCGGGCTCGAGCAGTTTGCTTGCCGGTCCGAGCAGTCTGCTCACCGGTTCGAGCAGTCTGCTCGCCGGTCCCAGCAGTCTGCTTGCCGGTTCGAGCAGTCTGCTTGCCGGTTCAAGCAGTCTGCTCGCTGGTTCGAGCAGTCTGCTCACTGGTCCAAGCAGACTGCTCGGCCTGGCCGGCGAGCAGGTCACCCTGCAGGCCGAGCTAGCACAGCCTGTACCTGCTCGGCCAGCAGGTCACCTTGCTGACCTAGCTGGTACAGCCTGTACCAGCTCGGCCAGCAAGTCACCTTGCCGACCGAGCTGGTACAGCCTGCACCAGCTCGGCCGGCAGGTCACCCTGCTGACCGAGCTGGTGCGGCCATCAAGGTGACCTGCTCGGCGAGCAGACACAGGCTGTACCTGCCCGGCGAGCAGATCACCCTGCCGGCCAAGTTGGCACAGCCTGTACCTGCTCGGCGAGCAGGTCGCCTGGCTGGCCGAGATGGCACAGCCTGTACCTGCTCGGCAGGCAGGTTACCCTGCTGGCCGATGTGGCACAGCCTGTACGTGCTCGGCGAGCAGGTCACCCTGCTGGCCGAGCTGGCACAGGCTGTACCTGCTCGGTCAGCAGGTCAACTTGCTGACCAAACTGGTATAACCTGTACCAGCTCGGCCAGCAGGGTGACCTGCTCTCCGAGCAGACACGGGTTGTACCTGCCCGGCAAGCAGGTCACCCTGCAGGCCGCTGCAGGCCGAGCTGGTACAGCATGTACCTGCTCGGCCAGCAGGCAGCTACCTGCTTGGCCAGCTCGTTAACCTCCTCGCCGAGCAGCTAGCTTTGCCAGCAGGTTAACCTGCTCGCCGAGCAGCTACCTGCTTGGCCAGCAGGTTAACCTGCTCGCCGAGCAGCTACCTGCTTGGCCAGCAGGTTAACCTGCTCGCCGAGCAGCTACCTGCTTGGCCAGCAGGTTAACCTGCTCGCCGAGCAGCTACCTGCTTGGCCAGCAGGTTAACCTGCTCGCCGAGCAGCTACCTGCTTGGCCAGCAGGTTAACCTGCTCGCCGAGCAGCTACCTGCTTGGCCAGCAGGTTAACCTGCTCGCCGAGCAGCTACCTGCTTGGCCAGCAGGTTAACCTGCTCGCCGAGCAGCTACCTGCTTGGCCAGCAGGTTAACCTGCTCGCCGAGCAGCTACCTGCTTGGCCAGCAGGTTAACCTGCTCGCCGAGCAGCTACCTGCTTGGCCAGCAGGTTAACCTGCTC
Organism: Puccinia coronata f. sp. avenae; assembly: GCA_002873125.1. Taxonomy (NCBI): domain Eukaryota; kingdom Fungi; phylum Basidiomycota; class Pucciniomycetes; order Pucciniales; family Pucciniaceae; genus Puccinia; species Puccinia coronata. The sequence continues at coordinate 233,384 of PGCI01000054.1, read as the reverse complement.
GCCGAGCAGCTACCTGCTTGGCCAGCAGGTTAACCTGCTCGCCGAGCAGCTACCTGCTTGGCCAGCAGGTTAACCTGCTCGCCGAGCAGCTACCTGCTTGGCCAGCAGGTTAACCTGCTCGCCGAGCAGCTACCTGCTTGGCCAGAAGGCTAACCTGCTCGCCGAGCAGCTACCTGCTTGGCCAGCAGGCTAACCTGCTCGCCGAGCAGCTACCTGCTTGGCCAGCAGGTTAACCTGCTCGCCGAGCAGCTACCTGCTTGGCCAGCAGGTTAACGTGCTGGCCGAGCAGCTACCTGCTTGGCCAGCAGGTTAACCTGCTCGCCGAGTTAACCTGCTGGCCAAGCAGGTAGCTGCTCGGCGAGCAGGTTAGCCTTCTGGCCAAGCAGGTAGCTGCTCGGCGAGCAGGTTAGCCTGCTGGCCAAGCAGGTAGCTGCTCGGCGAACAGGTTAGCCTGCTGGCCAAGCAGGTAGCTGCTCGGCGAGCAGGTTAGCCTGCTGGCCAAGCAGGTAGCTGCTCGGCGAACAGGTTAGCCTGCTGGCCAAGCAGGTAGCTGCTCGGCGAGCAGGTTAGCCTGCTGGCCAAGCAGGTAGCTGCTCGGCGAGCAGGTTAGCCTTCTGGCTAAGCAGGTTAGCCTTCTGGCTAAGCAGGTTAACCTTCTGGCTAAGCAGGTTAGCCTTCTGGCTAAGCAGGTTAGCCTTCTGGCTAAGCAGGTAGCTGCTCGCCGAGCAGCTACCTGCTTGGCCAGCAGGTTAACCTGCTCGCCGAGCAGCTACCTGCTTGGCCAGCAGGTTAACCTGCTCGCCGAGCAGCTACCTGCTTGGCCAGCAGGTTAACCTGCTCGCCGAGCAGCTACCTGCTTGGCCAGCAGGTTAACCTGCTCGCCGAGCAGCTACCTGCTTGGCCAGCAGGCTAACCTGCTCGCCGAGCAGCTACCTGCTTGGCCAGAAGCCTAACCTGCTCGCCGAGCAGCTACCTGCTTGGCCAGCAGGCTAACCTGCTCGCCGAGCAGCTACCTGCTTGGCCAGCAGGCTAACCTGCTCGCCGAGCAGCTACCTGCTTGGCCAGCAGGCTAACCTGCTCGCCGAGCAGCTACCTGCTTGGCCAGCAGGCTAACCTGCTCGCCGAGCAGCTACCTGCTTGGCCAGCAGGCTAACCTGCTTGCCGAGCAGCTACCTGCTTGGCCAGCAGGCTAACCTGCTCGCCAAGCAGCTACCTGCTTGGCCAGCAGGCTAACCTGCTCGCCGAGCAGCTACCTGCTTGGCCAGCAGGCTAACCTGCTCGCCGAGCAGCTACCTGCTTGCCGAGCAGCTACCTGCTTGCCGAGCAGCTACCTGCTTGGCCAGCAGGCTAACCTGCTTGCCGAGCAGCTACCTGCTTGGCCAGCAGGCTAACCTGCTCGCCGAGCAGCTACCTGCTTGGCCAGCAGGCTAACCTGCTCGCCAAGCAGCTACCTGCTTGGCCAGCAGGTTAGGGTTAGGGTTAAGAACTAAGTGGTAGCCCACATTGGGAAAACGGTTGATATGCGAAAGAAATGATGTTGTTGACCTGTGTTGATGACAGAGATGTGGTGGAAAAGAAGGGGGATAGGGAAACAAGTGGTGAGTCCTAGTAGGGGGTTTCAGACTAGATCTGGACAAGGTCCAGGTCCGAAATATCAGGAAATATTTTGTCCTGGAATGTTGGACCTGCGGACCTGCAGACCTTCCTCCCAAACCCCTCCAGGACGGCAGGTCCAGGTCCCAGGAAGTGTGGCAGAAACCAGGTGCAATTTGTTTCTGCCACACGCTCGGGGGACCACTCACCAGCCCGTCTACATTTTTTCACCACCGGTTTCATCTCCAAGATCATGCTTCCTCAGGCTCCTTCTCTCCACCCACCCACACAAACCCAGCCATCCACCAACCAATGGCTCCTTGCGCAGCAACAGCCACCCCCAGCCCTACAGCCCCCGCTGCCAATTCCACTACAACTTCTGGCGGGAAGCCAAAAAAGGTTGCGGTGGCATGGGATAAGGAAGGCTGGGATGGCCAGAACAGCTATCGGATCCTACTTGACTGGTTGGCGGTCAAAGGTAAATACAAATGCTGGCAAGGAGATAACAAGGGTGGTGCTACCAAGACCGCCCTTGCCAACAAAATCCTCCTCGAGATGAGAAACGCCGGCATAACCCATTGCAATGCAAAAGGTATCCAGACAAAGGTCAAGGAACTCACAGTCTCTCACGGCAAGGCATGCGACTTTCCCCGCGGCACTGATGCTGGTCTCAGGGATGAGGATATTGCAAATGGGACTACCACGTTACAACGTAAGCAGTGTCTTCAACTCTCCTCCATTTGCTTACTGATTCATTCATTGCAGATGCATTGAACAAGCAATGCAGGTTTTGGGATGAGCTCAACCCAATCATGGGTCAACAAACGTGCACCAACCCTCCTGTGATTAGAGAATCCACCAACACTTTGGTCCCGGATCTTCTTGGGCAATCCAATCCGCCAGCCAATTCCCAGGACAATGACGGGGATGCCGAACCAGATGAATCAGTGGCTGCTAGTGGTGCAACTGTGCGTCCTGTGGTCCCGGGCAAGAAGAGACACTCTTCAAAAGGTGGGCCTCTGTTTTAATCAGAGATTAATTTATGATTGGTCTAATCTAGAATTCCATGTCCTGTCCCTCCAGCTAGCAATCCTCGTTGGTTGAACAAGGTCCTATCCAAGGGCCACGAATTCAGGATGAAGGTTCTCAAAGAACGGGTGAAGCGCAAAAAAAAACTACACAAACTCGAGAAGAGGAAGCTCCAAGTGATTGAGATGGAAGCTCAGCTGAAGGTTTGTGAAGCTGAAATGGAAGAGTTTCGCGCCAGGCTTGGTTTTATGAAGGAGCTCCAAGCTCTTGGTCACTCAAACAATGAGATCAAGCAACTCTTAGCTGACCAGTTTTCTCAAGGCAAGGGCAGCAGCAAGCAAGCATATGGCGACTCCTCCTCCAACTCCTCCTTGGACAAGGAAGAAGCCAACTTCAGCTTGTTGGGTGTAGACTTATAGGCAACTTATAGGCTCCAGCTCTTGTTCTGATCTGTTTAACTCACCTCATTCATCCTCTGTGCTCAATACCCATAGACCCCTGTCCTCTTTTATTAGCTTGTCAACCCATTTTAGCTTGTCATTGGAGCTTCTTGACCATTCTTAGCTTGTCTTCCCCACTCTTCATCCGTTATTAGCTTGTCACCCCCCAAAAACATATTGCCCTGCATTGTGATTTCATTGATCATTAAATGGAAATAAATATCCTCAGATTAGTCTCAATAAGAAATTAACAGGTCTGTGGACTAGTTGCAAAACCAGCAACTGTACAGCCAATACAGGCTTCATTCGGAATCTGTGTTGAGTTTCCTCCCGACAGTCATTTGTGTTTGTGTTTTCTCCCCATCCAAAAATTCTGCTTTGCTACTTGCAACCCAATCATGGGATTGCTTGATCATTTGAAGTGTAAATTCAAGTTCAATCCCGATCCAATCATAAGAAAAAAGAAAGCCAAGAAAGACCAAAAAAGAGGTAGCTCACAAGTGCGACCCCCTTTGTTGGCCAAGCAAGGCACCCCCACCGCCCAAAAAGCATCTTGGATTGAACAACCCAATCATTCAGACCTTCAGCCAGATGTGCCCGATCATAGCAATCCTCAGGAAAATGAAGGGACCAACCCCAACAAGCAAGGAAAAATAGTCGATGGCCCTCTTGTCAACCAACCGCTCTTGTCACCCCGCGTAGATATCCTGAACGACATGAAGGCAACATTATCAGCACACGGGCTATCATTGCAGGACCAAAACACACCAATGTTTGGTACCTCACTTGTCAAGATCGAACCTCTCCACGCTCCTGAGCTGCCAGAAGCCTTTGCAAGACGGGCTCACCTTGGTGTGCATCCCCAACCATGCTTTAGTCTTTTGGAACCGTGGATGAATGCTGACCCTTTTGCACCTGAATCAGATATGTTTCCATTCTGTGATGATGAATTCCCGGCCAAGCCCTCAATGAAACTGATCTTGCTCAGAGTAATGCTCAAGCGCAACCCTCAGACAGTCCGACGATTGGAACAATCAAATCCTGATGCTCTATACCTTCCTGTGAGTTTGATTTGATGTACTTGCTTCTATCTACCAACTGTCACGTAGCTCACCCCTCTCTGGTGGTGTATCTTTCATTTTTCCATAACTGCTGAATTCTGCCAGTTGCATTGTGCGGAGTGCAACTTGATACCCACGGGCCTTGAGAAAGGCTGGCCAAGCAAGATTGACTTTGATAGCCTCGGAATGTATGACTTTCAATGTTACTTGTATATCTATCAGCCAATTAACTGATGCAAATGAACCTGATTTCAAGGCGAGTACAGGGCCTCCAATACTATCTCTTGTCCCTCAGCCAGAAAACTACGCATTTGGTCTTTTTGGATCAAGCTCTCAAGGATTGGGAATTACTTGGTCCACATGAGGCCAAGAGTGTCTTTTACGACATCAATTCTTTCCATGTTGAGCAGCCAGGCTAGTACGTACCATTAATCAATATCCTTGTCTCACTGCTTAGAAGACAAAGGCTGAGTAGCAATTGAATTTTGACCTGCCTAGCTATGGGGTGAAGGGATTTGAGGTCATATACCGGACCCTTTTTGGCATGTTCCTTTGCCCAAAAAACATTGATGCAACTACTCAGTTGGCGCAACCACTGTCTCCAGACTACTTATTGCAAAAGGTCCTGGTACCAGAGACAGCCATGGGGCTTATTGCTGAAGATCTAAAAAAAGAGATAACAGATCCTCTTGTTTACAAGACTTTGGAGGACAGCCGGGCATATGGTGCAGCCGTTTTTTCAGATCAAGAATTTTAGCAGATTTAGTTGAAGTTGGCTGAAACCTTGAGCAATCTCATTCCCTCTCCCTAAAAGCCAAAGCACGCTCCATCACTTGTTTTCTCTTTTTTATCCCTACCACACTTCTGGCATTTACCGGTTCTATATTTTCAAGCGTTCCATTGGTGTCATTGGTTTCATTGACCTCTTCTGCATCCTCAAAGTCCAAATCATCTCTCTTATTCAAATAGTTGTGTAGGATCACACATGCCTAGAGATAATAAAAGTCAACCTCAATTTGATCATCAATGAAATGAAATGCACATACCATGATCCATGAATTGGCTCTTGTCATATCCTTCTCCAAAGATACCCTCAATTGGAGTCCCATAAGCTTTGGAATTGGTTCTTCAAGAGGCCAATACAGTTTTCAATGATTACTTGTACGCTGGAAAGATGCTTGTTGAAGTCCATCTCCTCTTGAGTGAGAACTCTGTTCCTTTGCCTCTTAAAGGCCGGAACAACGTTGGCCGTGGGGACAAATGCTGAGTCTGCCAACACATACTGTCCAGCGGAGAAGAATTTGTCGGGGGAATGAGTTAAGGAACAGTTGGAAATGAGACGCTGATCGTGAGAGCATCCAGGCCAACCAGTATAGACATAATGGATTCTTTTATTCAGGTCACAGATGAGAAGAGTTGTGATTCCATATGAGCCTTTGCGGTTGTAGTAATTGGGTCCATCATGTTGGGGACAGTCTTTTACAATTATCAGAGTACCATCAATAACCCCTACACACTTGTCAAAACCAAGATCCTCAAAATCTTTTTGAAGCTCTGCACGGGATTCTGAAGTTGGCCAAGCAAGTAATTTCTCTTGCGCTTGCAATGCTAAGATAGCCATTAGACACCGGTTGGTATAAAACTCTACAGTTCCTTCTCCAATACCAAAAAAAGTAGCTCACATCCCCACAGACCCTCTGTTCCCAAAGCAGCCAAACCTCCAAAGCGCAACCATCATCTGATCAGCTACTGGTTGTTGTGGGCAGTTTGAGTTATTATGAAAGACTGGGTCAGTTGAGACAAGGTCACATAGCTTCACAAAAGAATCTTGGTGCATTCTGAACTGTTTCTTGAATCTTTTATCTTCAAGGCGGGTCAACAGAAATTCACTGATTGGGGGGGCCTTCTCAATCTTTGAACGTGAATTGAGATAACGCTTAGCCAAGTTGGCCTTAAGTTCCCTTGGTTTGTCTTCAATTTCATTCATGATCATTTCATTTTCACCATTCTCATCATCTGTTGATTCAAGATTGTACTCCCCATCATCTAAGGCCAAGTTCACGGCTAATTTCATCATATCTTCTTCAATGGATTCCTCTAACGGGTTGATTAGCTTCTTTCTTTCGGATGTGCGGACCATGATGTTTCTAATTTGGGTGTGTGTGTGTTTTTGGAATTTGTATTGGCGCACGGCACGGCAGCGGGTGGAGCAACAGACAGGCAAACAACAACATCAACAGGAGCGGCAGGCAGGAGGCGAAGCAACAGGTAGGTGGCGGAGAGGCCACAGGTGGCAGAGCGACAAAAGGCTTGGATGGTCGTTGCCTTCTTGGGAGCATCCAACTTTTTTAAGGAGTCAGAATCTCATTGGCGCCAATTTGTGCCGTCTTATGAAAAGTGTTACCACACCATGACCCCCCAAATGACTTAGAGAGATCTTGCTAAGTCATCAGTGTAAGATCCCTGACAACTATGGGATTAAACCTTGGCTCAGGGTCCTGGAATGCTCTCTCCTGGAATCCTGGAGCTGGGTTGAGTAAGTTGGGGCGTTCAGACCTGCAGGCCACGCAGGTCCCATTTTGGCAGAGGAAGAAAAAAAATGTAAATCCTGCAGTTTTGGACCTGCAAGAGCGCCAGGCTCTAGTCTGAAACCCCCTAGTGTGTTTGTATGAAAAAAGGTTGGCTACAAAGGGGGTGTGGAAAGAAGTGGTGCAACGCAAGACCAGGAATAAGGATAACTTACGAGTGAGGCAACACAATGGGGGACCTGACACCATGAAAAAAGTGTTGTTGCTTAATATCAAGCAACATCTGGCTAGCTCCAGCTATCTATCTGCTATCTATCCAGGATTCCTGTCAGCCTCTGTGATGCCAAGGGCTAGTACCTTTAATTAGCTACACAAGGTGATAAGAGTTCAAAATAAAGGTGAAGTGGGATATTTTCACGTAGAATAGTAGTCAAAAGAAGGTATAAAAGAATATAATTCTTTTATAGAGGGGCCTGCTGGCGCAGGGGTGTTTGTAGATGCCCTATAAATCAGAGATCTGCTAAGCAGGGTGGTATCTGACTAAGCAAACAATGGGTTTCTGCGTAACAGAAGGTGGTACCAAAGTGCTTTTCCAATTAAGGAACCAGAATGGGGACAGAAGGATAAAAGAAGTACTCAATATTGCTTCTTTTAAGCCAAAAAGCCACGGAGGGGGGTGAAGTAGAGCTGCTGGTTAGACTGGTTGGTTTCTGTCAGGAGCTGGACACGTAGAATGGTTGATTTAAGAGGAACACCACGGATAAAACAGGCAAACAGGGCAGAGTAACTGAAATAAGGACAGGACACGGCGTAACTGATTGACTGTAATACTATATGATGATGATGAACAACATTTGGCGTGGAAAGAGGGCTCTATATATACTTTTTTCACTCATAGCAGAGGACCTTTCTTGCCTGTGTGCGTGTAGTTGCTATATTTCAGCGCAATGTGGCCAATTTTGTCAGCCTCTGTGATGCCAAGGGCTAGTACCTTTTAGCGACACAAGGTGATAAGAGTGCAAATGATAGGTAGAGTGGGTATTTTCACGTAGAAAAGTAGTAAAGAAAGAAATAAAAAGAATATAATTCTTTTTTATAGAGGGGCCTGCTGGCGCAGGGGTGTTTGTAGGTGCCCTCTAAATCAGAGATCTGCTAAGCAGGGTGGTATCTGATTACAAAAACAATGGGTTTCTGCGTAACAGAAGTGGTACCAAATTGCTTTTCCAATTAAGGAACCAGAATGGGGACAGAAGGATAAAAGAAGTACTCACTATTGCATCTTTTAAGCCAAAAAGCCACGTAGGGGGGTGAAGTAGAGCTGCTGGGTAGATTGGATGGTTTCTGCGCAGGAGCTGGTCACGTAGGATGGTTGATTTAATAAGAACACCAAGGATAAAACAGGCAAAACAGAGCAGAGTAACTGAAATAAGGACAGGACACGGCGTAACTGATTGACTGTAATATAAACTGATGATCCTGAACAACATTTGGCGTGGAAAGAGGGCTCTATATATACTATTTTCACTCATAGTAGAGGACCTTTCTTGCCTGTGTGCGTGTAGTTGCTATATTTCAGCGCAATGTGGCCAATTTGGGAGATTGGCACTAACAAGGCTCATCCCAATGGCACTGCTGATCATTATTTCAGTGTCACAAGTGCTTATAATGACCTTAATAACCTATTTGGTCATTTAACTAAGGTACATAGCAACACTGACGTGCATTTGTATCTGAAATGGGCCACAAATGACGCAAATGGGCCACAAATGGCTATGGCCAATCATCAAAGGCCACGCTGGCTATGTTACTCTTATGTATTCAAGGTTTTTATTAATGAAACCTTGTAAATAAACCACGTAGAATCTACTAGTACCCTAGTTACACCTGTACACGTGTGGTAACTAGGGGATTAGCTATTTCCACGCATGTGGCCAATTTCCAATTGGATTATATAATCCACGCGCGGGGTTGGAGGATTAAACCCCAATTGGGCCTAACTCTTAAACTATACACAACACCTCAATTATAAGTCCATTATTGGTCATTTCACATATGGTATGTATATATAACACGTACATACGTGTGTAATGTCATCTGTGACACATAAGTGTGGCCAATTCTTACGGGTAATTGGTTCAAGGTGAAGGAGTAGGAATTCAGGGGTACTTCCAGTGAGGGATCCTACATTAATTTGCATGAGGATCCAGAATACGGCATAATATTCTGAGTTATCCTCAAGTTTTAGAAGTTATTAGTATTTTTTTGTAGAAAGTAGTTGTTATTTCAATTCATTACTTATTTTTATGGTGCTAGGACTTTGCTAAGTTTATTGGATGAAAATAAGTAAACTAAGTTTTTTATACATTATTAGTCATATTAATGGGTCTTAATATTGTGGTAATAATGTCTCTTTTTATGTCACTCTTGTCAGGTTGGCTCTGACATAGTAGCCAGCTGACAATTCCAGTCCCTATGTCCTATGTAGTAATATTGCAATACCACAATAAGCTATATATTTACATAAAAATGTCAATACTCCCTATGTTTCATGGCTCAGTAAGTCCAGCAGTGGACATCATCCAGCTGAATCTGCTCTGTTTGCAAACCTTGATGGCCCGCCTGATAGCCGGTACGCACTGGCCATCTGGCAAGCAGGTCTCCCTGCACAATGGCCAGTACGTCTCAGCTTGGTGGCCTGTGCATACTGGCCATCAAGCTCAATGGCCAGTATGTACTGGCCATCGGGCGGGGAAACCTCCAGGCTTGATGGCGAGTACATACAACCATCAATCAGGGAAGTCCTCCAGCTTGATGGCCAGTATGTGCTGACCATTGAGCCGGAAGGTCTCCCCTCTCAATGACCAGTATTGGGCGGGGAGACCTCCCTTCTTCATGGCTGGTTGGTACTGGCCATCAAGCGGGGAGACCTCCCTGCTCAATTGCCAATACAAGCCGGAGGACTTCCTTGCCCAATGGCCAGTATTAGTAGCCTTTGAGTAGTAGGGTCTCCCTGCCTGATGCCCAGTACATACTGGCCATTGGGCTGGAAAACCTCTCAGCCCAATAGCCAATGCTTCAGCCTCTAGGCACACCAAACTTTTACTTCATGTACACCAAGATTTTGGTGTGCACAAGTGTGCACACCAATAATATTGGTGTAAGGCTATAATGCACACCAAAAAGGAGGTGTGCATAGACATGCACCCCAAACATTTTGGTGTAAATGCATATATACCCCAAAAAAGGCAAGAAATTGGTGTGCACTGGTATGTACACCAAGTCATTTGGTGTACATAATTAGTGTAAATCAATATCTACATCAGGTTGCACAAGTGGCACACCAAAAAATCAACACTGGAATAAAGGAAATGAAATAAAACATCTCTCACTGTCATGGGTGTCACTAGATGTAGATGTCTGAAATTATTGCTGTATATAATGAAGTAAAACTGGGTTTTCGAACTTGTATTGGCCATAACTTCTGTCAGCTTGCTACTATGTCAGAGCCAACCTGACAAAAGTAACATAAAAAGAGACATTATTACCACAGTATTAAGACCCATTAATATGACTAATAATGTATAATTAAAAACTTAGTTTACTTATTTTTATTCTATAAACTTAGCAAAATCCTAGCACCATAAAAATAAGTAATAAATTAAAATAACAACTACTTTTTACAAAAAAAATACTAATAACTTCTAAAACTTGAGGATAACTTAGAATATTATGTCATATTTAGAATCCTCATGCAAATTAATGTAGGGTCCCTCATTGGAAGTACCCCTGAATTCCTACTCCTTCACCTTGAACCAATTACCCGTAAGAATTGGCCACACTTATGTGTCACAGATGACATTACACACGTATGTACTTGTTATATATACATACCATATGTGAAATGTCCAATAATGGACTTATAATTGAGGTGTTGTGTATAGTTTAGGAGTTAGGCCCAATTGGGGTTTAATCCTCCAACCCCGCGCGTGGATTATATAATCCAATTGGAAATTGGCCAAATGCATGGAAATAGCTAATCCCCTAGTTACCACACGTGTACAGGTGTAACTAGGGTACTAGTAGATTCTACGTGGTTTATCTACAAGGTTTCATTAATAAAAACCTTGAATACATAAGAGTAACATAGCCAGCATGGCCTTTGATGATTGGCCATAGCCATTTGTGGCCCATTTGCGTCATTTGTGGCCCATTTCAGATACAAATACACGTCAGTGTTGCTATGTACCTTAGTTACAATGACCAAATAGGTGATTAAGGTCATTATAAGCACTTGTGACGCTGAAATAATGATCAGCAGTGCCATTGGGATGAGCCTTGTTAGTGCCAATCTCCCAAATTGGCCACATTGCGCTGGAATATAGCAACTACACGCACACAGGCAAGAAAGGTCCTCTACTATGAGTGAAAATAGTATATATAGAGCCCTCTTTCCACGCCAAATGTTGTTTATCATCATCAATTATTATTACAGTCAATCAGTTACGCCGTGTCCTGTCCTTAGTTCAGTTACTCTGCCCTTTTTGCCTGTTTTATCCTTGGTGTTCTTATCAAATCAACCATCCTACGTGACCAGCTCATGCGCAGAAACCATCCAATCTACCCAGCAGCTCTACTTCACCCCCCTACGTGGCTTTTTGGCTTAAAAGAAGCAATAGTGAGTACTTCTTTTATCCTTCTGTCCCCATTCTGGTTCCTTAATTGGAAAAGCACTTTGGTACCACCTTCTGTTACGCAGAAACCCATTGTTTGCTTAATCAGATACCACCCTGCTTAGCAGATCTCTGATTTAGAGGGCACCTACAAACACCCCTGCGCCAGAAGGCCCCGCTACAAAAAAGAATTATATTCTTTTTATTTCTTTCTTTACTACTTTTCTACGTGAAAATACCCCACTCTACTCATCATTTGCACTCTTATCACCTTGTGTAGCCAAAAGGTACTAGCCCTTGGCATCACAGAGGCTGACAATTGGGGGTCTGGCCGGGAAATTACCAATATCCACTTGTGGTAATTTACTCCTGGTACTTACTCTTTTTATTTTTGCTTTTCACTCACGCAAAAAATTACCAAACCACTAAAAATCATTTATAAAATAAAACCACTCAAAATTATCCTTCTACTTTATTTTTTACGCATTCTTTTAGTGAACCAATACACTAAAACTCTCATTTCCACGCCTGAATTTGTTCATCCACCTTTTGACCAAATTGCCCACTTTGAATTAATCAAACATTATCTTAAAGTCCTCAGCTTGCGCAAAGAAGAGGAAATAGCTAACTATCAACCTTCTGATTGGGAAAAACTTACGCCTACAGAACAGTTCCAACTTGCTCTTTTTCACTCCCACCAACGTGCTCAACAGGACACAGAACTTCTCATCAAACTCAACTCCATTAACAGGAGGAATCAAGAGAACAAGAGGCGTGCAGATTTTCAAAGAACTCTAGAATATAAACAAAACTTTTACAATAGTCAGTTTAATTCTTCTTTATCTCTAAATAAAACTATTAAAATTACCAAAAAAATACTTATTTTTACGCCTGAATTTTATCTAGTGTCTTCCACTACCTCTCCAAGCACTTCCAACACTTCTACTTCTTCTACCACGGCCCCAGCTACGTCTGTGGCCCATTCTATTACCCCACTTACGGCTCCACCAACCAGTAAGTTTATTATTTACCTTTAATCAAATTCTTGTGGCCCTTTTCACTAATATGTCCCGTGAAAATAGTCCTGTCAGGAAGTCTACCAGGGCTCACAAGCCTGATCTCCACGGCCCCTTACCCCCGCCCACTAGACAACCTAGGAGCAGAGAAGTTGCCACGGAACTTGGCCTTCAAGAAGACAACCCCCAGTCTCCCCAATCCTCAAGCCATGGACGTGGACGTGGAACCAACCCCTTCCACCTCCTTGGCCAGTATCCAGAAACCCCAGAAGGAGGAAGAGGACTTGGAAATTCAGGTGGTGAGCACGTCCAAGGAGGACAAGATAGCCAAATTGGTCAAAATACACGTGGCCAACCATCAGAAATTTGTGGAAGCCCAGAAATCCAAGGCCACCCAGGAGATGATGCTGAATCTTTTAGGACTAGCCCAGAAGAGTCAGAAAGAACTACAGAAACTTATCTCCAAAAAAGAAGTGGAGGAATACACGAAGGGATGGAACCCTTGGGAGGAAAAGAGAGTATTGTTTCCTCACACAGCCAACAAGAACAAGGGAAAGAATATGAGCAGTCTTTCTATGAACAACCGTCATTACAACAATCCCCAGAAGTGGAAGAAATTAGCCAACATCAGCAGCGCCATAACCAGCTTCTACAACAGCTTAGATTAGGTTTTTCTGTTATAGATAATTCTCTTACAATTGCGCATAACAACATTCTTTTGCTAGATAAAAATGCTAAAACACGCCACAAAACTGTTTTAGAATTTTTAAATAAAGCTCCTCCTCCACCTGAATCCGTAGAAAATTACATGTCTAGCTCTTCTCTCATTTTAAATCAATTGTCTAAATTTCTTAACTCACCTAAGTCTGTCTTTACACATAATGAATCTGATTTTTACGCCAAAAATTGTGAGCCAAAGATTCCTAATGTGCCCAAAAAATTAGAAGAACTTGAAGAAGAACATTCCAAGTATTCTAATGATGATTTGGCGGATAAAATCAACAGATTAGAAGACATGTTCCATGCTAATACTGAGCATATAATTAATAGAATTAATAAAAATGCCATTAGCACTTTACACGCCCAAAATGTGAAATTAGAACTTGAACAAATGGATTTAAAAAGAATGATGGTTGAATTTCAAGCTCAAGTTGCTTTAATATCTGACCAAAATAACAAGAATTTTAATGGAAATTTAGTATTAAAACATCTGTTCACTACATACCCTACAATATATCCCGTATGGGATACTGAGTAAGACATTACGGGATATATGGGATATCTTGTAGTGGTCAACTTTTTCAAACAACCCCCATATAACATCACCATATCACCATATCATATAACTGTCATATCCCAATATAACAATATCATATCACTGTCATATTACAAGATAACACTTGTAAGCACTGTCAGCATTGACCAGTCAAACATGGATGGTCCAGCAGTGCTCAAACATCTGTGTTTAACCAGTGATCTTGGACAGGAACCGTCCAACCAAAGCCCATGCTGGCCATTCAAGCGGGTCTGCCCAGTGTTCCTGGCTGGTGGTGACTGGTTGCATTCAAACCAATTGGACAGGCCCCAACTGGCTGGCACGGTGTGGTGTTCCATTCCCGCTCCAATGCCAAAGAGGTACATTTCATACATTACAAGATCACTGACAAGATGTACACTAGAATAGGATACAAGAGGAGGAATATCAGGGAGGAGTACATAAAGAATCCAGAAAAATACACAATACACCAACATCACGGAATCAACAACAAGGAAGAGTTACATCAACATCAAGGAGGAAATTCAGACAATGGTAGCAATACAAGGAGCGGACTCAGGGGGAAGAAGGGGAAGAAGGACCAGAAGGAGGAGAGGCCTAGACCCTGAACAGGATGGAAGCTGGAAGGATGGGAAGACAGAAGGGGTGATGGAAGGTGTTTTGGCCCCTGGATGGAAGGATAAAAGAAGGAAGAAGAATGGGCTGTATTGTACACAGTACAGGGGGGGAGTGGCACAGAAATGATGTCATGCTGTGCAGATATGATGTCATGCTGTGCAGACATGAAGTCATGCAGTGTAGAAATGATGTCATGCTGTGCAGCAATGATGTCATGCTGTGTTGAAACCATAGCAACAAGGAGAAGGCTGTGCAGCTGACCAGTTCACCTGCAGCATAAATTCCTCAAAGGACCTTCCCTTGGAGCTAAATTACCTCATCTTTTCCTATATAAGGAGGTCATTTCCCCACCACTGTTGTTTTCTTTTTCCTCAGCCACTTACTAAGAGAGTATAGTGTGTCTCACCAGTCATCAAGTTAGTAATTAAGTGTAGTCATCAAGTGTAGTCATCAGTGTTATCAGCCAATGAGTCAATCAATCAGTTATCAACCCCAACAATAAAAACATTTCTCAAACCCCCAATCAATCAACAAACAACCCAATCAATCAAAAAACAAATCAATCAATCATCAACAAACTCAACAATCATCAACAATCACCTGCAATAGTCCAACATACTATTGCACTTTCACATAATCAATCCCACGGTTCAATTATCCATATCATTAGTTATGAGCGGTCTACTCAAATACAACAACGTATAAGGTCTAAGTCTGATTGATATTACTATACTTAGTAAACTTAATCTTGAAATCAGCCATTTCTCTTTTTAAATTGATTTTAAGGTTCCTTACAAAGGGTATAGTATTTATAAAGGGGCAGGCCAATAAACCACCCGTAAACTGACTGTTTTAGCCTTTCATCCTAACTCACCAGTTTATTTCCCCCAGCCTGATCTTTACCAAATATTATCATTTTTCCCACAGTAGTCCTACAACGGGCTTTGGTCAGACCGTGCCTTTCCAATCACTGGTTAAACACAGCTGTTCAAGAACTGCTCAACCAGCTTCGTTTGACAACTCAATGCCAGAAGTGAAGCTTGCATCAACTAGGACTTCAGTAATACTCAAGTTGCCACATGTCAACTGCCGGCATTTGAGCAAGTTTTTATTGCAGTGCCTAGCCCAGTGGCTTTTCCAGTGCATTGCCGCAAGGAGTGCTTGACTTGATCAACAAGTGCAAAAAAAATTTGGTAAACTCCATGCAAAACATCTGTACTAATGTGGAAAACTTTCCAAAGCAATCTGCAGATTGCGAATCCATGCAAAACATTAGTAGAAATGTTTTGCATGGGGTTTAGAAATTTTGTTGCACTTGTTGATCAGGTCAAGCACTTCTTGTGGCAATGCGCTGGGACAAGCTGATTTGGTTTTCCTCCTTTTGCTGCCCTCTGCTCCCTGATGTCACAAAAAGATACTGTCCTTTGTATTTTCCAAACTCCCTTTCCCATCTCTGGTTCCTCCCTGAAGACATCCATTTACACCATTCCCTGACTTTTCTGCACCCTGCACTGTGACGCCATGCAACCCTACTACCATCCATTTCTGTTCTCAAATGCAAAAGTACCCAACAGTCACCAACAACCAAAAGGCTTGTTGTCACAAGTGCTTTCCGCGGTTGGTGCTCTATATTCTCACTTTTGAAATCATGCCATTGAAACAAAACCTTTAGTATCATTCCTTTTGCCTGTCAAGATTGGGCTTCACACATCAAAATTTCACAAATTGCCTATTTTTCCTGTGTCTTCCCAGGAAAAAAGAGCCTTGCACATGGTGAATCAAAAATATATATATGGCCTATTTATAGCTGCGAGTCAAACATTCATTTTTGATATAGTGGTGTGATATTATCACATTTTGTGCCTGTCAAGATTTGGCTTCATGCATGAATATTTCACAAATTACTCTTTTTTTCTATGTTTTCTCAGGAAAAAAGACCCTTACACATGGTGGAAAAAAATAGATATAGACAATTGATGCCTTTGAGCCAAAATTTTATATTCATATAGTGGTGTGGTATTAGCGTTTTTTGCTTGTCAAGATTTGGCCTCATGCATCAAAATTTCACAAATTACCCATTTTTTCTGCATTTTCTCAGGAAAAAATACCCTTGCACATGGTGAATCAAAAATGTAGATATGTTCAATTGATGTCTGTGAGCCCAGGATTGATTTGAATGTAGTGTTGTTGTAGTATCATGCCTTTTGCCTGTTCAGATTGGGCTTTGCGTGTGAGCCTGAGCCTCTATGGTGACAACAGGACACAAGGGTTGGGGGGAACTAGTTGAATTCCTGATGAATAGGAGGAATACAACTAGAGGAGAGGAAAGGAAGGAAAAGGAAAATAGTAAAGAAAGGATATAAGATAGAAGTCTTTTAGACTGATTTAAGCTTTTCAATCCTTTGAAGGAGATAGGTTTAAGCAGAGCAAACTCTACGCCTCCTCTCTTGAAGAAACAGAGAGGGTACAGTCAGAGACTGCCTTGATTTTTAATGCCAACAGAAACTGGCAAAGGTTATTTATCAGGAAACCTATGTGGATTTAAGCTGCAATCCACAGAAGCAATAAAGATGAATATTTATGAAGCTTTTATTGATTATTTGATGTTTTTATTGGTTTGATTCTTTATGGGAGAAGAGAAGAAGAAGGTTAAGGTTAAGAGAAAAGAGGAAAAATAAGATCAAAGCTCAAGAAGAACTTTGAAGAAGGAGAAGTTGGAAAACCTGCTTACTATTCAATCAGATGACACCAAATGACCACGACGACGTAGGGATATGATGGGACCTGTGTGATTGAGTAGTGAGGAGTGTTGATCCAAGTGTTCTGTGCTTCTTCTAAGTTGGTTGATGAGTGATGATGAAAATTTTCATCCTGCCAGAGGAGAAGTGGTTAACCTTGTTGATTGAAAATGCATATATTCAATATGGTTTGAACTTAGAAAAGAATAGATGTTCAAAGTGTTATTACTCCTCAATTACCCATCACAACTATAGACAATAGTAGATGAAAATGATCAGAAAAATGAGGGGAATATGGAGAGAACATTATTGAAGCCTTTTGGGCAATGGTGTTGTCTCTAAGGCTGACATTGTGCATCAAAATTTCACAAATTCCCTATTTATCCTGTGTTCTCTCAGGAAAAAAGACCCTCGCACATGGTGAATCAAAAAAATGGATAAAGCCATGCAATTAATGCCTGTGAGCCAAGGTTTCATTTTTAAATATTGCTGTGGTAGTATCACATGTTTTGCCCATCAAGAGTTGGCTTCACAATTGAAAATTTCCCAAATCTCCCGTTTTTTCTGCGTTTTCTCAGGAACAAAGACCCTTTCACACAGTGAATCAAAAACTTAGGTATGGCCAATTGATGTATCAGAGTCAAGGATTGATTTGCATATAGTGGTGTGGTATTATCATGCCTTTTGCCTGTCAAGATTTTGCTTCACAAATCAAATTTTCACAACTTACCTGTTTTCCCGTGTTTTCTCAGGAAAAAGGACCCTTTCACATCGTGAATCAAAGACATAGATATGGCCAATTCATGCCTGGAGACAAGGTTTGGTTTTCACCTAGTGGTGTGTTAGCATTCATTGCGTGTTTTGGCTGTCAAGGTTTGGCTTCATGCATCAAAGTTTCACAAATTACCTTTTTTCCTGTGTTTTCTCAGGAAAAAAGACCCTTGCACATGGTGAATCAAAAACATAGATATGGCCAATTCATGCGTGTGAGCCAAGGTTTGATTTGAATTTAGTGGTGTGGTATTATCATGCCTTTTGCCTGTTAAGATTGGTCTTCATGCATCAAAAATTCACAAAATTACCTATTTTTCCTGTGTTTTCTCAGGAAAAAAGACCCTTGCAAATGGCACCAAAAAAAAAAAAACAATTATCACTTGATGTCAATTGACATGTGGCTAGGTGCAGAAAGGTATCTGTGATCTATCTGGTGCATCATGGATTCAGCCCCCTGGAACCCACAAAGGCGCCATTGTAATTGGGATGAACTAGAATTTGAGCTACATCACAGCAGGGATTGATTCTACATGATGTCACTTGTAATAAAGGTAAATTTGATTTTTCTTGGTGTGGTGAATCAGAAAAATTGATTTGGAAATTGATGCCTGTGAGCCAAGGTTTTTTTTGAATATAGTGGTGTGGTAGTATCACATGTTTTGCCTGTCAAGATTTGGCTTCACCCATCAAAATTCCACAAATTACCTATTTTTCCTGTGTTTTCCAGGAAAAAGACCCTTGCACATGGTGAATCAAAAACACAGATATAGGCAATTGATACTTCTGATTCAGGGTTTGATTTCCATATAGTGGTGTTGTAGTATCATGCCTTTTGCCTGTCAAGACTTGGCTACACGCATCAAAAGTTCACAAATTACACGTTTTTTCTGTGTTTTCTCAGGAACAAAGACCCTTTCACATGGTGAATCAAAAACATAGATACAGCCAATTGCTTCCTGTGAGCCAGTGTTTGATTTGCATATAGTGGTGTGGTATTATCATGCCTTTTGCCTACCAAGATTGGGCTTTGTGCATCAAAATTTCACAAATTACCTATTTTTCCCCTGTTTTCTCAGGAAAAAAGCCCCTCGCACATGGTGAATCAATGAAATTTTGATGCACAAAGCCCAATCTTGACAGGCAAAATGCATGAAACTGCCACACCACTATATGCAAATCAAACACTGGCTCACAGGCATCAATTGGCCATATCCATGTTTTTGATTCACCATGTGAAAGGGTCTTTGTTCCTGAGACAACACAGAAAACACGGGTAATTTGTGATCTTTTGATGCGTGAAGCCAAGTCTTGACAGGCAAAAGGCATGATAGGACAACACCACTATATGGAAATCAAACCCTGATTCAGAGGCCTAGATTGGGTATATCTGTGTTTTTGATTTACCATGTGCAAGGGTCTTTTTCATGGGAAAAAACAGGAAAGATAGGTAATTTGTGAAATGTTGATGCGTGAAGCCAAATCTTGACAGGAAAAACAAGTGATACTACCACACCAATATATGCAAATCAAACCTTGGCTCACAGGCATCAATTGCCATATCAATATTTTTGATTCACCATGTGCAAGGGTCTTTTTTCCTGAGAAAACACAGGAAAAAAAGGTAATTTGTGAAATTTTGATGCAGGAAGACCAATCTTGACAGGCAAAGGGCATGATATTACCAAAACAATATATTCAAATCAAACCTTGGCCCACAGGCATGAATTGTCCATATCTATGTTTTTGATTCACTCTGTGCAAGGGTCTTTTTTCCTGAAGAAAGACAGGAAAAAAAGGCAATTTGTGGAATGTTCATGCAAGAAGCCAAATCTTGAAAAGCAAAACACACAATCCTACCACACCACTATATGGAAATCAAAACTTGGCTTACAAGCATGAATTTTCTATATCTTTGATTATCTTTCAACATGTGCAAGAGTCTTTTTTCCTGAGAAAAGGCAGAAAAAAAAGGTGATTTGTGACATATACATGCGTGAAGCCAAATCTTGACCCGCGAAACACATGATACTACCACACCAATATATGACAATCAACCTTTTCTCACAGGCATCAATTGGATATATCCATGTTTTTGCTTCACCATGTGCAAGGGTCTTTTTTCCTAAGAAAATGTGGGATATATAGGGAATTTGTGAAATTTTGATGTGTGAAGCCCAATCTTGACAGGCAAAAGGCATGATACTACCACACCACTAGATTTAAATCAATCCTTGGCTCAAAGGCATCAATTTTCCATATCTACATTTTTGATTCACCATGTGCAAGGGTTTTTTTCCTGAGAAAATGCAGAAAAAGCGGGTAATTTGTTAAATTTTCATGCGTGAAGCAAAATCTTGACAAGCAAAACCCGCAATAATTATACCACAATACTATTTAAAAATCAAATCTCGGCTCACATGCATCAATTTATATATCTATTTTTTTGTTTCACCATGTGCAAGGGTCTTTTTTCCTGAGAAAATGCAGAAAAAAAAGGTAATTTGTGAAATATTCATGTGTGAAGCCAAATCTTGACAGGCAAAACATGTGATAATACCACACCACTATATCAAAGATGAACATTGACTCACAGCTATCATTTGGCCCTATCTATGTTTTTGATTCACCATGTGCATGATTCCTTTTTCATGAGGAAACACAGACAAAATAGTTAATTTGTGAAAGTTTGATGTGTGAAGCCAAATCTGGACAGGCAAAAGGCATGATACTACCATACACCACTATATGCAAATCAAACTTTGACTCAGATGCATCAATGTTTAATTTTTATGTTTTTGATTCATCATGTGCAAGGGTCTTTTTTCCTGAGAAAACACAGGAAAAATAGCTAATTTGGGAAATTTTCACGTGTGAAGCCCAATCCCGACAGGCAAAAATGTGATACTACCACACCACTTTATTAAAATTAATCCTTGGCTCACAGGCATTAATTTGTCATATTGATGTTTCTGATTCACCATGTGAAAGGGTCTTTTTTCCAAAGAAAACATGGTAAAAATAGGTAATTTGTAAACTTTTGATGCGTGATGCCCAATCTTGACAGGCAAAAGGGATGATACTACCACCCCACTATACTCAAATAAACACTTGACTCAGAGGAATCAACTGGCCATATCCATGTTTTTGATTCACCATGTGCAAGGGTCTTTTTTTCCTGAGAAAACATGGGAAAAATAGATAATTTGTGAAATTTTTATATGTGAAGCCAAATCTTGACAGGCAAAAGGCATGATACTACCACACCATATATGAAAATCACAGCTTGACTCAGATTCATCAATTTGTCATACCTATGTTTTTGATTCACCATGTGAAAGGGTCTTTTTTCCTGGCAAAACACGGGAAAAATAGGTAATTTGTGAAATTTTGATGTGTGAGGCCCAATCTTGACAGGCAAAAGGCATGATACTACCACACCACTATATGAAAATCCGACCTTGGCTCACAAACATCAATTAGCCATATCTATTTTTTTGATTCCCCATGTGCAAGGGTCTTCTTTCATGAGAAAATGCAGAAAAAATGGGTAATAGGGGGCATCAAATATAGGCAAATCCACATTTATTTAATTGACTGGTTTTCAAAAATCCACCATTTTTAAAACCCGTTGGTTGCTCATCAATCATCATTTTGGATCCAACAATGAAGAAAAAGATTTTTTGATAATTGACTGGTTTCTAATTGTGGATTTGGTATATTTGACACCCCCTAATTTGTGAAATTTTGATGCATGAAGCCAAATCCTCTCAGGCATACACCCAATACTAGTACCACACCACTATATGTAAATCAAACCTTGTTTCACATCAATCAATTTTCTATATCTATTCTTTGTTTCACCATGTGCAAGGGACTTTTTACCTGAGAAAATAAAGAAAAACAGTGTGATTCGTGAAATATCTATGCGTGAAGCCAAAGCTTGCCAGGCAAAGCATGCAATACTACCACTCCACTATATGAAAATCAAATCTTGGCTCAAAGGAATTAATAGGCCATATCTATGTTGTTGATTCACCAAGTGCAACGGTCTTTTTTCATGAGAAAACATAGAAAAGAAGTGTAATTCGTGAAATTTTCATGCGTGAAGCCACATCTCAACAGGCAAAAGGCATGATACTGCCACACCAATATATGAAAATAAACCCTTGACTCAGAGGCATCAATTGTCCATATCTATGTTTTTGATTTACCATGTGCAAGGGTCTTCTGTCATGAGAAAACGTAGAAAAAAAAGGGTAATTTGTGAAATTTTGATGCGTGAAGTCACATCTTAGCAGGCAAAAGGCATCATACTGCCAAAACACTACATGAAAATCAACCCTTTACTCAAGTCAAAGGAATCAATTGGCCATATCTATGCTTTTGATTCACCATGTGCAAGGCTCTTTTTTCCTGGGAAGACACAGGAAAAATAGGCAATTTGTGAAATTTTGATGTGTGAAGCCCAATCTTGACAGGCAAAAGGAATGATACTAAAGGTTTTGTTTCAATGGCATGATTTCAAAAGTGAGAATATAGAGCACCAACCGCGGAAAGAACTTGTGACAACAAGCCTTTTGGTTGTTGGTGACTGTTGGGTACTTTTGCATTTGAGAACAGAAATGGATGGTAGTAGGGTTGCATGGCGTCACAGTGCAGGGTGCAGAAAAGTCAGGGAATGGTGTAAATGGATGTCTTCAGGGAGGAACCAGAGATGGGAAAGGGAGTTTGGAAAATACAAAGGACAGTATCTTTTTGTGACATCAGGGAGCAGAGGGCAGCAAAAGGAGGAAAACCAAATCAGCTTGTCCCAGCGCATTGCCACAAGAAGTGCTTGACCTGATCAAGTACAAGTGCAACAAAATTTCTAAACCCCATGCAAAACATTTCTACTAATGTTTTGCATGGATTCGCAATCTGCAGATTGCTTTGGAAAGTTTTCCACATTAGTACAGATGTTTTGCATGGAGTTTACCAATTTTTTTTTGCACTTGTTGATCAGGTCAAGCACTCCTTGCGGCAATGCACTGGAAAAGCCACTGGGCTAGGCACTGCAATAAAAACTTGCTCAAATGCCGGCAGTTGACATGTGGCAACTTGAGTATTACTGAAGTCCTAGTTGATGCAAGCTTGGAGTGAGGCAAGCTTCACCTCTGGCATTGATTGGTCAAACACAGCTGTTTGAGAAGTTCTTGAACAGCTGTGTCTAACCAGTGATTGGACAGGCACGGTCTGACCAAAGCCTGTGCCAGCTAGTTGGGGCCTTTCCAATTGGTTTGAATGCAACCAGTCACCACCAGCCAGGAACTGATTTGGCAGATCTGCTTGAATGGCCAGCATGGGCTTTGGTTGGACGGTGCCTGTCCAAGATCACTGGTTGAACACAGATGTTTGAGCACTGCTGGACCATCCATGTTTGACTGGTCAATGCTGACAGTGCTTACAATAGTGTTATCTTGTGATATTATAGTGATATGATGGTGTTATGTCGTAATATGACAGTGATATAATGTTGTTATATTGGGATATGACAGTTATATGATATGGTGATATGGTGATATTATATGAGGGTGGTTTGAAAAAGCTGGCCACTACAAGATATTCTGTATATCCCGTAATGTTTTACTCAGTATCCCATATGGGATATATTGTAGGGTATGTAGTGGTTAGATGTAAAATTTGAATTAACAGATTTAATTAAAGAAATGCCTTCCAGAACTGTTCCTGTTAATAACACTGCGCCCAAATATAACAATCCTTACATGGAAACAATACCTGAAGATAAGGGAGGGAATAATGACAACTATCCTCATAACAATCAATCTAATTATAAATACAATAATAGTTCACCAATGCCCCCTAATAACAATTACCCTCCTAATAATTCACCTAATTATAATAACCTTAATAATGGGAGTCAATGGAGTCATGCTCCTTCATGCAACAATGTAAATAACAATGGTAGTAACAACTTCATGGATCCCTCTCTTCTGAATAAATTGTTACCACCAATTAAAGAATGGACTAAATTCTCTGGAGAAGGAGATTATGACCATATTAATTTCATCAAATATATTGATCACATACTAACAATATATAGAGCTCCTGACGATGCCATCCTTACTAGGTTGCCCAGATTATTTGAAGGAGTAGCCTTTGATTGGTTCATTGGTAAACAAGCTACCATGGGGCAACAATCTTGGCCAGCTTGGAAAGAACTGATCAAACAACAATTTGGCACTAGACTATGGGAAAAGAAAATGCGCAGAGCTTTTGAAAATGACTACTTTGATCCTGTCAAGCATAATTCTCATCAATGGTGCCTGAACCAGAAGAAAAGGATTGAATGTATCTACCCTAAATTAAATCAAGAACAAATAAATGATTTAATACTTAACCAAACTAAAGGCAGTCTAGAACATAATGTCAGATGTAGAATCAATGACATGGATTGTGATTTATCAGCACTTATAGGTGTTATGGAAGAAGTAGTAGAAATGACAGGAATTAATAAAAAGCATATTCCCTCTGACAAAAAGGATTACACTCCTAGAACAGACCCTTCTAAGAAGTTAGAACCTAAAACTACTGAACCCATTAGAAAAGAAAAGACTCCTACGTGTTGGAATTGTGGAGAAACTGGCCACAGAAGCACTGAATGTACCAAACCTAGGAGGAAAATCAATAATGTGAATGCAAACCCTGATTCAGATTCTGAAAGTACCTTTGATATCATACACCAAGAACCCTCTAGTACACATTATGGTCAAGATGATGATGACTCTGAATCTGATAACCATGCTGTTGTAGTAATAAATGCTAATATTGGCAATGACTTCAGCATTAATGCTATTCATGGTGAATCTAACTTACCCCAGAAATGGGAAGATAATATGGATATTGGACATATATCTGATGCCAAGCTATTAACTAACAAACCTGAGGAAGGAAGGTGTTATACCCTAGGCAAAACCAGTTATACTAAGGTTATTTTCAAACACTCAGCTGTCAAGACTCTATTGGATATAGGAGCCTTTTGTTCTTGTACAAGTGCTACATTTTTGCAACAAATATACCCTGAATGGCGCAAACATTTATTACCTGTCCCAAAGGCCACATTTAGCAGTTGTAACTCTACCATGAAACCTATTGGTGTCATCAATTTACCCTTAATATTCCCCCACACTAAGGGATCCCTCAGACTAAGTGTAGAATTTGTAGTATTTTCTGATGCCATTTGTGAATACCTTATACTAGGTAATGATACCTTCTGCATGTATGGAATTGACATTCTCCAGTCCAAAGATAGATATTTTACCATTGGAGGAGATTGGAAAAGGAAATACCAAATTTGCAACATCCATTCTGAGATTATTGCACCCATTTCTCAGGAACCTGACCCCAAGGAATTAGAAGATTTTAATCAAGAATATATGTCCCAAGCTGCTATAAGTGACATACTAACCAAGGCTCAAGTATTAGATATTCTTAAAGTATGCCATAAGAATAAAGAAGCCTTCTGTACCACTGAAGAGCCTATTGGCAATGTTACAGGACATGATATTAAATTAGAATTAACTTGTGAACCTCCTTACCCACCTGCTCTAAGAAAAGCAGCCTACCCTTCTAGCCCTAAATCTAGGATATCCTTAGAAACACACATTAAAGAGCTTATAGATTTACGTGTACTTAGAAAAGTGGGCCATAATGAACAAGTAGAAATAACTACCCCACTTATTATTGCCTGGCATAATGATAAGTCTAGGATGGTTGGAGATTTTAGAGCTTTAAATAATTACACTAAAGCTGATAATTATCCCATTCCAAGAATTGACCACTCTCTTCATAACTTATCAAAGGCTAAGTACATAACCTGCATGGATGTTCTCAAAGGGTTTCACCAGATACCTATAGAACTTAATAGCCGCCAATTTATGAGAATTATCTGCCATCTTGGTGTTTTTGAATACCTCAGAATGCCCTTTGGAATTAAGAATGCACCTTCTCATTTCCAAAGAATGATGGACTCTATTTTTGGATCTTTTATCCGCCAGTGTTGGATGATGATATATATTGATGATATAATCATTTATTCAGATGACTGGGAAACACATATAGAAAAGATACAAATAGTATTAGAAACTTCTATTAAAGCTGGTCTAAAATTGTCTATTAAAAAGTGCAACTTTGGATATGGTGAACTTAAAGCTTTAGGACATATTGTTTCTGGTCTATCCCTAGCCATTGACCAAAACAAAGTAGCAGCTGTAATGCTCAAACCTATGCCTCAGAATATCACTGAAATGCAATCTTTCCTTGGATTTTGTGGATATTATAGGAAACATATTGAGAAATTTGCTATTTTAGCCAAGTCATTATATGAGTTATGTAGTAAAGAAACCATTTATGAAATGACTCACCCTAGAGTACTGGATTATGAACAATTGAAGCTAGCCCTTACTACTGCTCCTGTGCTAGCTCAACCAGATTATAACTTACCATTTATTCTGTACATAGATGCTTGTTTAGATGGCTTAGGTGCTGCCTTAAATCAAGAATTTCTTGTTGAAGATAAATTGGTAGAAAAACCAGTTCTGTTTATTTCAAGACTAATTAAACCAACAGAGAAAAGGTATGGAGCCAGTCAGATGGAATGTCTAGCTCTTGTATGGTCCTTAGAAAAGTTACATTATTATCTTGAAGGTAGTAGAATTGTTGTAGTCACTGATTGCACAGCAGTTAAAACCCTTATGAATATGCAGAATCCCAATAGGCATATGTTAAGATGGCAAATTGCTATTCAACAATACAGAGGAAATATGACTATTGTTCATAAAGCTGGCAAAAAGCATAGTAATGCTGATGGCTTAAGCAGATGGGCTTTACCAAATACTCCAGATAACCCTGCCTGGGATCCTGAAGATGAAGATATATTCCCAATTTTAGGAATACATGTCTGTGATTTGGATGAAGCCTACTACAGTCTTATAAAAGATAGTTACCAGTCTGATCCTGAATTTTTCAAACTACTAGATATACTTAGCAATGAAAATAGTTCCCATGAATTAATTGCTAGTCTACCTCCCTGGTTATCCAAACCTTACTCTTCAGGTAAGTTCTCTCTATTAGATGGAATATTGTACTTTAAAGAAAGGCATTCCAGTGTAATAGTCTTATGTGATCAACTTCAGATTGAAGCCCTTATGAAAGAATGCCATGATAATGTTGGTGCTGGACATTTTTCTGAAGAAAGGACTATTGAAAGAGTCAGAACTACATCTTGGTGGAATAATTGGACTAATGAAGTAGCTACTTATATTAAATCCTGTGAGACTTGCCAGAAATCAAATAAGCAAACAGGTAAGAGATATGGGCTACTTCAAACCATCCAAGAACCCACCAAAAGATGAAAAATCATTAACATGGATTTTGTTACAGGTTTACCTCCTGGAGGGTCTTATTCCTTCAACTCTGTACTAGTGGTTGTAGACAGATATTCAAAAAGGGCCAGATTTATTCCTAACCATAAAGATGATACAGCTATGGAAGTGGCTTTACTATTTTGGAATAGGATTATGGCTGACGTAGGAATACCCAAAATAATCATTAGTGATAGAGACCCCAAATTTACTTCTGAATTTTGGAGAAATTTACATGACATGTTAGGCACTAAATTAGCTTTCTCTACTGCTTACCATCCCCAAACTGACGGATTGGCTGAAAGAATGATCCAAACTCTAGAAGATATGCTCAGAAGATTTTGTTCCTTTGGCTTAGAATTCAAAAATAGTGATGGTTATACTCATGATTGGGTTAGCTTACTCCCTGCATTAGAAATAGCTTATGACAGCAGTAAACATTCTTCATCCAAAGAAATCCCTTATATTTTGGAAAGAGGATGGATACCCAGAATGCCTAAAGACCATATTAATAACAAATTACCTCATGTACATCCCACTTCCCTAGACTTTAAAAGGATGCTTGACATTACACATGAACATGCTAAGAAATGTGTTCAAGATGCAGCTGAATAAAATAAGTTAAGATGGGACAAAAGTCATAAAGAACCATCCTTCCAAATTGGGGACAAAGTCCTATTGTCCACTGTGAATTTTAATAACTTGGGAGGGAACAGGAAACTTAAACCTTCCTTTGTTGGCCCTTTTACCATTAAGCAATTACATGGAAAAAATGCTGTGGAAGTTATTTTAACAGATGAATTTTCCAGAAAACACCCTGTTTTTCCAGTTAGCTTAATCAAACCTTACACTAGTAGAGGCACAGATACCCCTGTAGTAACACATGTACCTGTACCTATAATTGAACCTTTAGACACCTCTAACTTCAAAGTACATAAAATATTGAAGGATAAAAAGGAAAGGATCAATGGGAAAGATACTAGACTATACTTAGTAAGATATAAAGGTCAATCAGCAGACAAAGATGAATGGATTCCTGAAGATAATATACCAGATGGTCCCATACATCTACGTAATTATAGAGCCTCCAAAAGAAATTGAGAATTTTTTTTTTTTTTTCACTACAGACATTAGGATGAATTTTGTTTTCTAAAGTCTCATTTTAAAGGGAGGGAATGTCAGCTTGCTACTATGTCAGAGACAACCTGACAAAAGTAACATAAAAAGAGACATTATTACCACAGTATTAAGACCCATTAATATGACTAATAATGTATAAAAAGCTTAGTTTACTTATTTTTATTCTATAAACTTAGTAAAGTCCTAGCACCATAAAAATAAGTAATAAATTAAAATAAAAACTACTTTTTACAAAAAATACTAAATAACTTCTAAACCTTGAGGATAACTTAGAATATTATGTCATATTCTGAATCCTCATGCAAATTAATGTAGGGTCCCTCACTGGAAGTACCCCTGAATTCCTACTCCTTCACCTTGAACCAATTACCCGTAAGAATTGGCCACACTTATGTGTCACAGATGACATTACACACGTATGTACTTGTTATATATACATACCATATGTGAAATGACCAATTATGGACTTATAATTGAGGTGTTGTGTATAGTTTAGGAGTTAGGCCCAATTGGGGTTTAATCCTCCAACCCCGCGCATGGATTATATAATCCAATTGGAAATTGGCCAAATGCGTGGAAATAGCTAATCCCCTAGTTACCACACGTGTACAGGTGTAACTAGGGTACTAGTAGATTCTACGTGGTTTATCTACAAGGTTTCATTAATAAAAACCTTGAATACATAAGAGTAACATAGCCAGCGTGGCCTTTGATGATTGGCCATAGCCATTTGTGGCCCATTTTGCTTCATTTGTGGCCCATTTCAGATACAAATGCACGTCAGTGTTGCTATGTACCTTAGTTAGAATGACCAAATAGGTTATTAAGGTCATTATAAGCACTTGTGACGCTGAAATAATGATCAGCAGTGCCATTGGGATGAGCCTTGTTAGTGCCAATCTCCCAAATTGGCCACATTGCACTGAAATATAGCAACTACACGCACACAGGCAAGAAAGGTCCTCTACTATGAGTGAAATTAGTATATATAGAGCCCTCTTTCCACGCCAAATGTGGTTCATCATCATCATTTAGTATTACAGTCAATCAGTTACGCCGTGTCCTGTCCTTATCTCAGTTACTCTGCCCTGTTTTGCCTGTTTTATACGTGGTGCTCTTATTAAATCAACCATCCTACGTGTCCAGCTCCTGCGCAGAAACCATCCAATCTACCCAGCAGCTCTACTTCACCCCCCTATGTGGCTTTTTGGCTTAAAAGAAGCAATAGTGAGTACTTCTTTTATCCTTCTGTCCCCATTCTGGTTCCTTAATTGGAAAAGCACTTTGGTACCACCTTCTTTTACGCAGAAACGCATTGTTTGCTTAATCAGTTACCACCCTGCTTAGCAGATCTCTGATTTAGAGGGCACCTACAAACACCCCTGTGCCAGCAGGCCCCTCTATAAAAAAGAATTATATTCTTTTTATTTCTTTCTTTGCTACTTCTCTACATGAAAATACCCCACTCTACCCATCATTTGCACTCTTATCACCTTGTGTAGCTAAAAGGTACTAGCCCTTGGCATTACAGAGGCTGACAATTCAATATAAAAGGAGGGCCTCTTCCCCCTCATCAGAATTATCCAGCCACGGATACCCACCTCATCAGGGGATCACCTACACACACCCAACCATCAAGCACTCACATTCACAACCACTCAAACACATCCATCACACAACAGAAGAAGGCCAGAAAGGTAAAACACTTACATCTGTTCTCAAGATAGTAAGTGTGATCTAAATCAGGGAAGCCTGAGAAGCTTTCATACCTTAAGGGTATTATATCTTAAAGGCTAAGAGAGTGGGGCATAAAATATCCTGAATAGTCCACTTGTCATTAGTTTCACTGATAGTCATTCACAGAAAACATAAAAGAACATAAAAACATTTCACTTACTCTCTTCACAAGGCGTTATCATCATCACCTCTTTCACAAAACTACAAAAGATAAAAAGATTTCATCAGCTTTTATCATTCAACTCATAGTCTATTCTTGATCACTTCCACTCTATCACATTCTTACTTATCTTATCTCATCCACTACATTATATTAAAGATCCACGCACACTAAAGGTGATATTGCTGAAGTAGAAAGTTGATCTAAGCCTGGTACAAGACTACTACATATTGGCTTTCCTCTATCATTAGTTAGCCACATCAAATAAATAATTTTGTTGTGTTAGCTCTTATGTAGTATATTAGAGGGGCAGGTCTTTCAAACCACCCGTAACAGTCATAATAGTTCATATATAGTTTATATATTATCTCAGTTATTTCCCCCTCACAGGACTGCCAACCCATCCCAAAAGGAGTTCTCACACCGGCTTTAAGTACCTTGTTGTTTTTGTGACCTTGCATCCACCTATTCTGAAGACTTTCTCTTAAAATAGAAGGACGAGGTGTGCCTCAATTTTCAGCGCTACATTGAGCGGATGGAACGTTTGACCGGCAAAAGCTGCTACACTTTTGGACGGATGGCGGTGGGGAATTTATGTCAACAAAATTTCTTGGCTGGCTGAAGGACAAGGGGATTGAGCACCAACACCCCATGCCTTACAAACCAGAGCAGAACAGGGCCGCCAAGAGGCTGAATTGCACGGTTGGGGAACTTGCTAGGACAGCGCTTATTGCATCCAATCTCCCGGATAAATTCTGGGGCTACACCTATTTGTGGGGATATTTCACTCACAATTGTCTCATTAACTCGCTAAAAGGGGATAAAACCCCTCTGGAACTGATGTTCAATAAGAAACCCCTCTTTGATTGACTCCAATTTTTTGGTGAGGTAGCTTTTTTACACAAACCGGGCACTTATTGTTTGGGCAAAACAGATGCCCGTGCATGGTGGTGCAATCTTGTTGGGTACGTTCAAGGGGGCAAGGGGTGGATCTTTTGGGTACCAAAGAAAAATACCTTTTTTGAATCTTCCATTGCTGTTTTCCCTTACTCCACCACTGCTTCAACTACCCCCCCCCCGGAGCGACGTAAACTCACGCTATCAACCTCACTCAAAAAAATTCTCAACAATGGACCCAACCCCAAACATGTGCCCCAACACGACTTTGACAAAGCCATCAAACAATCCAACGTCTCCCCTGACAAAGTCCCAGTACCAGAGGAGGATGCACCTGTACGCCGCTCAATTGACAAGCTCCTCAACATTGAGGATGTTTTGCCAATTATCTTAAATGCTGTGCTGGTCCTTGGGTTGGACCAAGCTGAGTCTATCCTTGCCTCACAATCCCCTGAAGCTACCGGCCTAACCATTGCAACAAGAAATCAGCTGATGCCGCAAAACTATGCTTGGGTGGTGAACCGCAAGGATGGCAATAAATGGCTTGACGCTGTGGATGTCAAACTCTGTAACCTCTTGGACATGGGGATCTGGCATTTTGAATTGGTCCCACCTGGCAGAAAGCAAACCAATGCACGTTGGCTTTTTGACATCAAACGCAACCAGGATGGCTCCATCAAGAAGTTTAAAGCTTGCTACATCGTCCGTGGTTTCAGTCAAATCTTTGGTCAAGACTATCACAACACATGTGCACCCACCGCAACCTTTGCCTCTCTGCGGATGCTTTTCACTGTGGCTGCCTCCAACCAATTGGTTTTAAAGACATTTGACATCACGGCTGCATATCTTCACAGCGCAATCAACAAGAATGTCTGGGTGAAAGTACCAGATGGTATGTTTGTGCCAGAGGAACACCGCAGAAAGTCCCTGAAACTCAACAAGGGGCTATACGGCACCAAGCAGGGTGGCCTTTGCTAATGGAAGCACTTTGTGCAAGTCATGGAGGGCATTGGTTTTCACGTCAGTTTCTACAACAACTCATTTTAACACATTCAGAGCGGAGGGCAAACCATAATGGTATGGATTCATGTTGACAACGGGGTTGTCACTGCATCATCAGCTGCTATACTCCATGAATTTTGTGCGGAGTTGGAATCAAAGCTCAAGACTACCTGGGACAGCAACTTGCACAACATTGTGGGGATCAAAATTGAGCAACCAACCCCATCAAAGTTTGTGTTGTCTCAACCATTCCTCAATCAGAAGATCATTGACACCTTCACAACGGAGGCAACTCTTCCCCGCAAGATTCCCATCAAGGACACCATTTCCCTCACCACATCTGGTGCGGAGGAGGAAATCATCAATCCCAACGGCTATCTATCAATTGTTGGATCTCTCAACTACCTTGCAGTGGCGACCTGCCCTGACTTGGCCTTTGCTGTTGGTTTCCTAGCCAGATTTTCCAAGTCCCCTACCCAGTGTCACTGGTTGGCAATCCAACAAATACTTGGCTATGTCAAAGTCCTTGGCTGTTGTGGCCTCATCATCAAGCCTAAACCATTGGATAAAACCATGGTAACCTGGGTGGACGCCAACTGGGGGGGGGGGGGGCAAATTCTTGCGGTCAACCCACGGATCCATCACCACGCTCCTGGGTTGTCCAATCCTCTGGGCCAGCAAGCGGCAGGCTTTAGTGGTAATGTTGACTTGTCATGCTGAGTTCATGGCGTTAGGCTGGGCCACGCGGCATTTGGTATGGTTGAAAGAGCTGTACTTTGATATGACCAAGCACGTGACAACTCCCACCCTCATGTGAGACAACAATGCGGCAGTAAAGATCTCAAAGGATAACTCCGCCAACAAACGCACAGTACAAAGGCTTCTATGTCAATGAGCAGATTCACCATTGGCGACTGGCCATCAAATGGGTCCCCACTCAGCAGCAACTCGCCAACATCACAACCAAGGTGCTCAGGCTGCTCCCTTTTGAGAGGATTTTAGCCAGCCTCAACATGTCAAGTCCAGAGTGACCAGCATAAGCTATGGCAAGTACTGGGGGGACAGCATGCACTAGCTGCGAGTTACATGCGCCCCCCGCATTTGTTTGTCTCTCTCCATGGCCGGACGGCACTTCCCACCTTGTGTTGAGATCACAGTGACAACAACTCTTGTTTTATCTTTTGCTTCTTGTCACAGGCATTGCGGATCCAACCACGGGGGGGCTTCCTTTTTTGTTATCTCTCTTACTTTCCCTCCTTTTTTTCTCTTTCTCCTTCTTCCTTCCTCTTTTGTCTTGTATCCTTTCTCACTCAAGTTTTTGAGTGTTTGTCTGAGTCTTTTTGAGAGGGTGGCTGTTATGGTTAGGGTTCCACGCTATTAGCATATGTAGACTCTATATGTTTATGTTGAGTTTTTTTCTCTCTAAAAGACTCATCCCTGAGATGCCGGTGATTTCTCTTTTCTTCACTCTTCTTTGTTTTTGTCTCACCAACATCTCAGGTAAAGTCATCACTTCATTACCTTCCGTGTTTCTTTGTTTTCTTGTCTCTATGCTTTCATGATTGTCTCTTGTTTCTTTCATTGTTCTCATTTACTTACTCCAAAATACACTCTTCTTTGTTTTTGTCTCACCAACATCTCAGTTGTAAGGCTAGCGCTTACAAGCTTGAGCCTTTTAATCCTGCTCGCCAAATCAAGTGCCCTTGGTGGAGGACACCTCAGTCATCCGCTGGCCCACCCTTGTCACATGGGTAGACGGCTTGGCCAACTGCTACTCAGTGTGGAACTTGCTCCAAGTCCGACTCTAGCTTAACTAAGCCTCCCGATGGGATTGGGGGCCCAAAGGGCCCGGATGCGAAGCATCCTCCCATTCCCAATGGGAGGCTTATGACTTAAGTCCCAGTCGTGGCATGAGGACTTCGAGATTTTGGGCAGTTTTGAGCGCCATTTTCTCCAAATAGCTTATTACAAGAAGACCGCTGGAGCTATGGCCAAGCAGGAAAGTTGGCTGCACAGGTGGCAATCTGATCTTTGACTTGACCGCCTCCAAGTATGATTAACACGGTCTCAGTGACCATGCCTGTGAATCAAACAAGTCGTGGACCTGCTCCATGATTTTGTTGTAACTTGATATTCTGTAGTGTATGTTGCTTCATGCAATTGTACAGAGTCTGCCTATGTACTTTCAAGCTGGGGAATGCAATCATACAGAACATCAGAGATACTGTATTTTGTGGTACATCTGAAGTATATCCCATGATAATGACGAACACATAAAAATCACAAAATTCAGATTTTTTTTCTGAGGAGTTGTGTTGGACATTTTGCTACAAGGTGAGGTCCAAAAGATGGAGAAAAATCTTGCCTTTCTCCTAGTACCACAGGCGTCTTATATTTGTGCTGGGAAGAGAGGTGCAGAGGGAAAGGCAAAAAGTCCCCACCAAAAGCTGGGAAGCTCTCACGCCAAAATGCTGACTTTAGGCGCAAGTCCCTCCTTTGGAGGTCGCTGCTTCACGGCAAGGGCGCTTCGCGCCCGCCCAGGCCCTCCAATTCAAGGGACTTGTTGTTAAGTTAGGTCCAACTGTCATGCTAGAGATGGCCCAGAACAACTTGTCAGGTCACCTCCATCAAACTGAACAATTATCAATGATTGCTGATTGCCAAGCCCAACGTAATTCTCACATCTATGATTGGCACTTACACCCCGGTTGCAGGAAATTGAGTTTTGCCGGTCGGTTTGACGGAATGGGAAAATTGACAGTCGCTCGACCATCATCTGTCAAATTGACATCAATTTTCCCACTCGCACGCCGGTTTGTCATTTGCCTGTACATCCAGGCAAAATCCGGGCAAACTCTGGGCAAACTGCGGGCAAACAACTGGCGGCTGGCTGTCAGCCACAAAGGCTGGTGAATCAGATGGCAATGGCAAGGCTGCGGCACAGCAACACCCAGCGGCCCAGTAGCACCACAGCTGTGCAATTTCTCTAAGTTCTGGTAGTCCAGAACACATCAACCACCAACACAACACCCACCATGGCGACTGACAAGACCCAACAAACCAAATTCCCTGAATCTTGCCCCAGCTTCAACTCCGCGTCCATGTATATGTACATCAAATTATCCTACCAACTATGGGACGAGCCGCACAATCAGCTGGCCAAAAGCATTCCATACTTCCGCCCCTTACTCACATCCAAGATGTCTCTGCGAATCAACATGGCGGATCTCACCTTCCATCAATTCAAGGCCCTTATCTACAGCTACATGGAGGAGAACCGATCTGACTGGGAGCAAATCCATAAACTGATGAAGACAGCTGATAAGTTGCACCAGCTCAAATGGCAATGTACAATCCCTGGGCACTCCCAATTTGGCGCCAACCAAAATTTTTGTGCTACAGATGACACATTATTCCAGCGATTTGCAACATCAGCTGGGTTTCACCATGGTGGAGGTACTCCTTCCGTTGAAATCATCATGCAGGAACCCAATGACGTGGAGCTTGGAAAATCCCCACCCGTGGCAGGTTTAGCTTCCCCACTCATGGTAAGTTTCTCTTTATTCCTTTTGTGCCAATCCAATAACTGAATCAATGAGAGAAACATCACAGATCAACATGCAAACTCCACCGGAAACGTACTTGTTTGCCGACAGCAAGGATCACAGTGCATCTCGTGGATCTTTGGTTGCTGTTGCTATGGAAGCCAAAAAATCTGGTCAATTCAATCATCAAGATGCGCCCTCTGTGGATCAAGTCAATGAGCAAAAGGTGCCCTTCGTGGATGAGCAACCAAATGCAATCGTCACGAATCAAGCCCGCAAACTCCCTAAGGCAAAATTGATCTGCTTCAACACCCGTCAATCCAAGAATGCTAGAAAAAATTCCCATATATCAACTGGAGGTAACGTCTATAAAACCACCCCTCCCTCCCTGGAGTTCATATCTTGCTCCATCGCAACACTTGTTTCATCGACTGTGTGATTCAGCATCCTTGATTGCTACAGCTACAATGTCACAAAATACCAACAATCCCCTTCCACTTCCTTCCGCACACCAAGCCCCGCAAGACCAGACCGGTGCCGCTATCAATGCCCCACAAGACGTGACAGAATTTGATTCTTTTGTCAGGGGGCAGGGCCAACGTGGTGTCAGGACGGCCCCGCAGGGAGTTCATCAAACCCCTCGCCTGTGTAAGTTATACATCACTTAACTTAATTTTATACAAAACTCAATGTTATACTCAACTACATAGCTGACTTTCAATGTCTCCCTAGCAAACAATCGTGCAAGTGTCACACCAAGGCAATCAGTATCAGATCAAGCCCCTATCCCTGTCATCACCCCCAGCCGGATTATTCTAGACACCAATGACAAGATACCTCCAGCGCAACCTTGCCAACAACTCAGTCAAGAACAAGCGCAGCTCGACAATCATCATGGCAACTTGGATGCATTCATCCAACCGCCCCCGCCCGTCAATTTACCAGGTGGGGGGGATGTGAACCTCCCACCGATGGTTGCACATCTCACCCACCAAGCCCCCCCTCCTCTCCCTCGCATACCCCCCGCAGTCCCTATCCCCACTCTTCAATCAACCACACGGGGGGATGCCCTTTTGCAATCGCTTCTGGCCTCAGCTAGGCTCTCCCCTACTGACCTACAGTTGGCAAGGCAGCTCTTCCAAGTAAGTCTATCTTATTCAACAAACGGGTTGCTCATTGATAAGACATACTGACGTGCAACCCCTTTGACCAGGCTCCGCCTGAAACTCAGTGGAGACTGCAGGTTGTCATGTGGATGTTGCCGCGATCAGCATCTCACGCCGGCTCCACCGCTTTGGGGACGCAAACATTGGTTACGCAATCAACGGTAAGCAACCACGTCTATGGAACTCTGATTCAAGTAAGTCAAGTTAGTCGCCTGCCTTGCGTCTGACTTTGCGCTAATTAATGTATCCCTTCACAGTCCAGGGTGTGACACAGGATACACAAATTCTGGATGGTACACACGCTGGAGTCGTACAGTCGCCCGCAGTCAATTGATTGCTGAATTTTTGTTGAATTGCCGCTCCCCCTCATAATAGTAAGTACCATGTAACTCATGATCTTTAGGAAGAATGCTGATTGTATACCTTAGAGATATATCCAGGACCAATCCCCAGCGTTTAAAAGGGATTATCTCCCACCGGGCTTCATTTCTGGAAATCACGAGGCAATGGCAAGTGTTGTTACCTTCCTCCGAGCCATGGTGAAACATGAGCGCACTCATTTGCGCAATCTTGTAAGTTATTCTGTCTCACTTTCAACTTTTGATAGCTGACATTCATCTATTTGCTCCCCAGCTCCTCACAAATGCCCGTCAAGAGCACCTTCCACGGGAGCTGGGACCTATACCCAGGCTCATGGACCTGCTTGTCCTGATCAATCGTGCATTCAAGCCACGCAGCGCCCTACGCACCATGGCGGAGATCCGAGCCAATATGACGGCAGGTGTACAGGCAAGAATTGCAATGCTTCGCTTGCTCACCATGGAACACCTTGTACACAGGGCGCCCGCTGACACTCGCTCTCAATGGGATCTAATTGATGATCATCTGGAGGCGCTTAGGGTGAAAAGCCCTTTGGAATTACAGGTGTAAGTGGTTTGATACTCCCTCTCAATTCTCACCTCACCTCAGCGACTGACATGCCGTGGCCAAGAATAGGCATGCCATCCTAGTTATCCGCCGCGATCAGGAGCTTTTCACAGGCAATGTGATGTTTGCCGACATCCCTGACGAAAGCATCCAGATGCCTGGTCCAATTGAGCTGGACGTGGAAATACGAGACGTCCAGGCTTGATTTGGGCTCAATCCGTCGCCCGAGGTAATGTTGCAGTTGCTTGAGAGCAAAATTGCACCCCCACAGTAGTCTCTGCGTTCCAATTTTCTGTTTTTCTTCTTTATGATGGTCATTTGGAGCGTTTGTATGTATGTATTCCATAAAAAAAAAAAAAAAAAAAAAAAAGATAAAAGATAAAAGATAAAAGATAAAAGAAAAAACAAAAAAGCATAAAAATGATGAAATAAAACAAAAAAATAGGCCTGGAAACTAATATGCGGAGGATCCGTTGTGGTCCGATGGCCATCAAAGGCCATTG
The DNA here is from genome assembly GCA_002873125.1 of Puccinia coronata f. sp. avenae. Classification (NCBI taxonomy): domain Eukaryota; kingdom Fungi; phylum Basidiomycota; class Pucciniomycetes; order Pucciniales; family Pucciniaceae; genus Puccinia; species Puccinia coronata. The sequence goes on along the minus strand of PGCI01000054.1, from coordinate 195,145 downwards.
TGAGAATTAAATCCGATCGGATTGGATCGATCCGGTTGTATCGGATTGATCAAATCCATTTTTTTTTAAAAAAAGCCGCTCGACGTCGCTCGACGTTGAGGGGCCGTCCAATTGGGCAGGTCGAGGCTTGGTGTCTCCCTGGGCCGCCTTTGACGGTGTTTTGCCTTTGACGGGAAGGGTGCGGTTGTCTCGACAGTGGTTTGCCCAAGCGCTGGCCGGCGGGGCGACCCGAAGTTCGTTCGCCAATTTGCCGGCTGCCCGGAGGCCCGCTGATTGTCGGTCAACCACTAGTGACGGTATTTCGGCAAATTGACGACCGAACTTGGGGCAATTTACCAACGGCCCGCAACCGGGGTGTAGTTCTATTAACAGTGAGTGGATCGAATATGATATCTTACATAGCACCAATCCTATATCATTGCAATTGTTTCCGCTCAACTATTGCTTTCATTCTTGACACACCTCAGCTTCCCTTTCTCACCGCTGAATATCCTCACTACTTAGTCTTGCCACATCAAACGCCGTTTCCAACAATCTTGCGGTCCTACATACTTGCACTTGTTGGAGCCCTTGAAATTGTGTATTCTCCGCACACAACATGTGTCTCTCTTTGAATAGAAGACCACAAAGAGACACATCAACATCCATTGTCATCAATAGTCGCAACAGCATCTCAAGTGTACCTATGAAAAGTATATGTGGCTGTGGAAAGGATATGTGGAGCAAGGATATAGGAAATGAAGTGAGGAAATCGGAAGGGAAAATTGTAGCACCTGTTTTTTTTATCTTCACTTGAGCAGCATTGACCATACCAAAACGCTGCGTGTAAAAAAACCTGATCATCTCACCGGCCAGTCACATTTAACCAATGTAAAACTCTCTCTAAAACAACATGTGAGACAATTTCTAGGAGGCCAGTTGTAGTAATATTCTTGCAATGAAAAAAAAAATGCCACAAACCACATGCTCAGAATTTGGTCAGAAAAAGTCACTAAAAAAAGAAATTGATAGCAGTCGACCCGAATTCAGTTGACAGGCTACAGAGAAGCTCTCCAAGTGGGTTTGGTGAAAGGCCAGGTCTATTGGATGCCGGTCAAGTGCAATGGACAGCGCGCTAAGGTCGTTATCTCAAATGTGCATCCGCAGCCGGTGCATTTAAATATACGGGTGATGTATTGGACTCTGACTTCGCAACCGATCGTTCGGCATTGAAAGCTTCCGACTTGAGTGGACAGTAATTTCCTGACTTTGTAAGGGCAATTAGCTTTGTGAGTCGCCAAGGTTTGACCGAGGAAAGCCACCGCAACCAGCACTGCGAGCACCCATGGGCTGGGGGTACGGGCTCTCATACCGTGTCAAGGTGCGATAGCGGCGATGTGGGGAGTCGAACGGAAGACCCTCAGATAATGTTAAGGGCCGATGCGCGTTCGTCTTCTGCTGACAAGCCACGGTCCCGAATACCAGACACAGCTCGCGGAGCTAAACATATTTTATCCAGGAAACGGGAGCTCATGAGGCTTGAAGATGAGGCGTCGATGGTTGTACAGCTCAAGTGGTGTGAGATTGAAGTGATGCTGGAAATAAAGAGTGTGAACGGTCAACAGCGATGGCGGAATCGTTCTCAATGACAAAAACTCGATATAGAGATAGATCGCTTTCACTCTTCACCCACCTCAGCTACCTATTCTCACCTCTCACCGTTTTCTTACCTTGGGAGACATACACCATACCAGAACTCTGTAACTCAAGCCAGACAAGAGCCCTGATTGCCACACCCAGTTACATTGAACTGATATATAAATCGCTTTGCAAGCGTATCCGAGGCAATTTTCATGAGGCCAGGAGTAGTCTCTAACTGGAAGGAAAACCACATTTTCAGGCTTTGGTCAAGAATATTCTTGAATAAAAAAATTTGTTGGTAGCATTTTGGAAAGGTCTCGTGACCACCAGAAGCTACATGAGTAGCTACCGAGAAGTTTTTTCAAGCGGGTCTGGGGAGAGGGCCAGGTCTATTTATTCATGTTCCGCTTTACGTGGACACTCCCATTCTTCCTTGGACACGGAGATCAACCCGCAGCCTGGGCAGTTGGCTGTTCTCCACACGGTGGAGACCATGCCCCCGCAACGAGGATGCGTGCATGCCTTGAAAGTTGTAACAGGCAATATTGGTACGTATTTGCCTTGATGGCTGCAGTTAGGTACATGATTGAGACCCGCCGTGCCCGGGGCCAGGGTGTGACTGAGGAAGCCCAACGAAACGAGTAATGCAAGCAGCCAGGGTCTGGGAGTGCAAGTGATCATGGTGTTACAAGTTGCGGCAGTGACGAGATGGGTCGAACAGCTGACCGTCAGGCAAATGATTGGTGTCCAAGGTCTGCGGTAGTGTTTTGCGGTTGGGTCACGTTGCCGGGTACCCTCAAAGCAACGCGGGGGACTATATATATATAATCTAGGAAAGGGCAGGCCAGCCGCCAGGTTTGAAGATAGGGCACCTGTGCATAGAACCCAAGTGGTGCAAGAATGAAGGGACGCTGAACATCTAAGGCTCCGTTTGTCAGCGTCATAAAAAACAGTGTAATGTTGAGAATTTAATTTAATAAAAACTAAACTCTTCAACCAAATTCAACCAAATTTTTATTCTGGGAAGTAAAACAACTCCTCTCAATAGAATGATGAAGAAAACCAACAGTTTTGGTGATCTTGAGCCTAAAAATTGCAATATTTTGCTTAATAAGGGTTCTAAGCGTAATATTTGTATTATGGTGATGAAGATTGCCTAAAACCTCATTTTTTTTGATGGAAATATTGAAAGGAGTAGCTCAACTTTACTGAATAAAAATTTTGCTTGGTAATGTTGAGTGGTTTACTTTTTATTGAATTAATTGCTCATTATTACGCTGATATTTATGACGCTGACAAACGGGGCCTAACTTATCCAAAAGTCCCTCGGGGTGCAAAGCGCCTTGCCAGAGGGACTTGGATATAAAGTTGCAAGTTTGGCGTGAGCAGAAAGTGATGTTTTGCAGGGAGCTTTTTGATTTTTTTTACATAATAGCACATACATCATTTACTCCCCATACCTGCCTCACAGTTCTTTGATACTTCTTGATCTCCTCTTCAAGATAGACCAGGTTTCATGCCGTCAATACCAACAATGTATTTTTAATAATTTTTTGAAAAGGATCAAGTTTCATTATTTCCCACTTTGGATTGTCCATGGATTTGCAAGGCTGATGCCGTGTGAATCCCATCATTTGCAAGGTATGGCAGATATGCCATTAGGTTAATGCTATTAGGGGGAAACTCACAACCTTGTATCTCAAGTTGCAATCACACTGATACCAACATGCAGATATAGAGATGGATCTTCTGAATTAATTTCCATGGTTTGTGCTTTTTTTTGTCACTTCAAATTGTTTTCTCCAACTTTGATGGAGCCTTGAGCAGTGCATATTTTTGTTGTGCACATGTCAGCCTTAGAGACAACACTGTTTCCCAAAAGTCTTCAACAGTGCCTTACTCAGATTCTCTGCAATACTAGCTTCAATTTCATATATTGCATGTGCCATAGTTGTGTTGTGTTATTCCGCAGAAATGAGGAATAATGATTTAAGATTAAATCACTTCTAAGTTATTTCCTTTGTGAATATATTCCATTTAATCTTCAAGGTTTTGCACATGGTTTTGCACATTGCATATATTCAATTTGATCTTCTGAGTTAATCTTACACATGGCTGAAGGATGAACAACCTCAGATCTTTCAACCAGAACCACTACCTCACCAGAGCTAATAGCTAAAGTTTTCATCACTACTCAACTCATTCTCAAGTCCTCCCATTCCTCACTACTCAGTGGTCATTGGGGTCACTTATAGTTGACTAGTTATCCTTACTCTTCTCTACTACTCTTTCAAGTAGTCTTCTGATCAATTGATCCCATCACTTCCTCTCCTTTCAATCATTATCAGAGGCACTTCTATTTAGAAGTTATTATCTTATATTCATTGCTTTTCTGTGGGCTTTTGAGCTATTAAACCCACATAGGTTTTCCTTTAAAGAACCTTGGCTAGTTTCCTTTAGCCTAAAAAATTGGACTGCTGAAGAGCGGAGCTTATTAAAGCTTATCCTTCATTCTTTAAGTCCTCTCTATTACCATTTGTTGACATTCCTTGATCTTGCAAGTACATTGATTTTCCCCCCATCTTGTGTCCTGTTGTCACCGTAGAGACCCAGGCTCACAGCGCATGCTAAATGGTTCAGAATGAGCGCAAGAATCAGATGAAAAAAAACCTGTCTGTTCAGATTTGTTTTTCATGTCACTGTTGTTTGACAAAAATGGGGTTTGTGTCTTTGCAGTGTCAAAATCAATGAAAATCCTTCCTGCTCCTTTGGAAGTTGGGGCTTAATACCAAAGCCTCTTCAAGGCTTTGATAAGTTAGCTGAACATCTTTGTGGTCTTGATTGCATGAATGATAGTCAACATCAGGATGGTAATTGGGCGGGCCGACCCAAAGATGACCTGAGACCCAACAGGTGGTGAATTGGGTCTGGGCAGCCTTTTGGCAAAAATCACCTGACCTGAACCCAACCTGACCCAACATGAAAACTAATTGGGTTGGGTTTGGGCAGGTGATTTAACCATTGGGTCATGGTTTGGTAACCAAAAAAGGTGCCAGACCCCTTAAAAAGAACTAAAATTGCTGGGTTTGTTGAGCCCGGCCCAACCCAACCCAACCCAAACCCAAAACCTTCCAAAATGGGCTTGGGTTTGGGAAGCAAATGTTGCAATTTGACCCAACCCAAGAAAAACGTTGGGTTCGGTTTGGGAGCGCTTTTTTGGCCCAAACCCAACCCGTTTACATCCTGAAGTCAACAGCGATAGATGTGCATTTTCAGCTGCACCCAATTCCCCAATTCAAAGAGGAAGACCAGAGTACCATGATGAAGAATAAGAAAATGTGGAAGGATTCTCATCCCACTACCAGAAGAGCACAAACTTCTGTGCTCTGCTTTGATGTCCCAGGACACTTGGCAGAGCATTGGTAAAGAGGTCAAAAGTAAGCATGATAGCCTCAGCGGGAGCAATCACCTGAATCTATCTGAATGCTGATATGCCATGGTGAGTAGTTTTGTAGCTGGAGGGTGACTTGTTGAGCTTCCTCACCAGGAAATGGCTCCACATTGCTGGGCCCAGTCCGGCTATCAAGTTGACATCTTTGGGTGTTACTTCAGGCAGTACAATCTGATGAAATTGGCGCTGTCTGAAATGGTGTCCTCTGCACTCTGGTCCCATTGGGCTCCTCTTATCAAACCTTTGCTTGAAGTTAAAGATAAATATCAAGTAATTGTGTTCAGAAAGATTGGTTCAGACAGTATGTCAGCAGTTAAGATTACACATTTCTCAGCCTTGCATCAAGCAAATCTTTGATCTTTACATTGTGCACTTCCTTTCACTTGATCTCTTCATGCCCCCTCACTGCCAGAAAAGCTGGCTTGGATGGTTGCATCCAATTTTACATTGGATGCGGCCATCCAATTCAAACTCAGGCAAGGGGCCACCAAGTGAATCAAGAACCAATTCAAACCCAATGGCCAAACACCTGGGCCAGCCTGGGCAACATAGTTTGAATTAGTCAATGATTCACTTGGTGGCCCCATGCCCAAGTTTGAATCAGATGGCTGCATCCAATGTAAACTTGGATGCAACCATCCAAGCCAGCTTTTCTGGCAGTGGGCCTGAGGCTGACGGTATTGCTTTCCCAGATCAATGTCAAGGAATCTCTAAGGCAAAATGTATGATAAAATTAGTTGTCTCTCAATTGAACTCAAGCCTTTGGTCATTTCAGTTTGTTCTTCAATGTGGTCTTTCAGGTCCACCTATTGATTTATTTCAAGTATATTTCCACACTTTCCTATGTCCTTGTTTCTTATTTGGTTGTTCCAGTTGACTCTGATCCTCCTCCTCCCTGGTTGTTAAATAAGAAAGAAAACATCTTTGGGATTATGGTGATGAGTGAAATTGAATTGACTTGCATGCCCTATCAATCTGTTGGAATCATTTGGAGATAGAAGCTTTTCCAACACATGATCTACTGCTACTCTACCCAGAATTGATTTCTGTTCAGTGAACTTGTGTCCCCCAAATACCTGTCCCGTATGTCTTTGATTCAGTCCGCTTATCATATCAATACCCGCCTTCCAACAATTTGTTGAAATGAAGCAAGAAAATTGGAGGAGAAAATTGTGGCACTCCTCATGACTTGTGGGACATATCCCACACCAAAATTCTATCACTCAATCTAAGCTTTCTGAACATCTTACCCAGTAACATTGTAATAATTTATAAAGTGCTTCTTCTTCTAACACATTTGAGACAATTTTTGTGATGCCAGTAGTGTTTTAGTGAACACAACAGGGAAACTATCTACAATGAGGGATAAGTTTCAAAAGGAAAAACAAAGCATTTTGGTTGCAGTTTTGCAAGGTTCCATGACAGGCCTGTAAAAGAGCCCTATTCATACTACAGAGAAGTTCCAAGTGGCCATGGGGACAGATCAGGTCTGATCTTGGTCTGAGTGATGGGGACAGCGGAGGCGTTGGGAGGCCTCATGTTTCTTGTTACATATCTTGCATTGGGTCCTTACAGTTTGGTGTTTGTACTAGCCTTTGCAATCTTTCACCGCGCAAGGGTTCAAGCATATGTTTTTGCTGATTACCTTGTCTGTGGTGTATTGATGAGGCGGGAGCTGGTGGATTGTAGCCAAGGTGTGGCCAAGGAAGATAACCGCCAGTATTGCCGCCAACAACGGTCTTAACACCAGGTGTCTTGTTGAGTGCTAGGTCGTGACATGTTGGTGACAGTCAGTCATGGGGTCAAGAGTAGTGATAGAGTTTGGTTAGGGTTGAGCTGGCCCCGCGCTGCGCCGCATGTGTGTCGTATTTAGTCTGTGTGTGTCCGCACCCGGCCGGCCCTCTTCTCTTCTTCACCGAGCTGAGGGACCGAGACCGGGACGCTTACCGTGAGCTTACCGCCACTGCCAGACACGCCACAGGTTAGTCTTTTATGCAACTTCACCAAGTTGAGGGACCGAGACCGGGATGCTTACCGTGAGCTTACCGCCACTGACGGACACGCCACAGAGCTGTCACGGATTGCTCCTTACATGTCTCATGTGCGTCAAGGTGCTGGGCGCGAACGTGGGGGATTGAACAGGCAAGCGTGAGGGGTCGTATGAGGTTGCAGAGCGTTGCTTTGGGTGAGTGAGGGTGAGTGTAGCGTTGCTGCGTTTGTGCTCTGCGGTTAAGCCACGTCGTTGCTGGGTGCTGGACAGTGCAAGCAAAGCATTAGGACGGTTCACGTTGGACATAAATTTGTAACCCATCAGCAATCGTTTAACCACACGCCCCTGCCAATTTGGCGTGGGACGCTTATTGACGTGTGGTTACGGATTGCATAAAAATGTCCAGCGTGAACCGTCCTATTGTATAGGGGCCGCGGTAGCTCAGGATTGAAGTGAAGGCGTTTCTAGAGGCTTGTGGATAGTAAAGCCCAGCTGGAGTGACAATGAAGAGACGCTGAAAATATATTTGTAGTCTTGAAGAGTCATATATTAAACGGTCAACAACAATGGCGGAACCATTCTCAACGACACCCAATTGAAACTGAAAGATGACATCACATTGAAGAATGAGGAATCGACAACACAACATTTCTTAGCGCGAATTCTCATCCCAGAGGTATGTAACCATTTTTCTCTCCACTTTCATGTTCCATGACCCTATAAGGTAGCGCAGTGGGAAAGAAGTCGGAAGTGAGCGTGATGAACACATCGTGACCAATCATCTGAATCCCGGTGTGGTACTGTGAGTAAGTATACTGAAAGTTTTCGACCTGAGCTTTGCAGCCAGAAGGTGACTGGTTGACCTTCCCCACCGCTCATAGGGAAAGGCTCACATCCATCCTTGGTGGCTCAGATCAAGCTGACGATGTCTTTCGGCTGTGACTGGGGAGTACAGATTTCACGCCGGACGCTGTCATCGTCTGTACTGGTCTTCTCCGCACTGCAGTTACCACATGTTGGCGACGAGTAGCATGATGGGGTTTAGGCTACAGACAAGGATTGGGCTAGAATCAGGTCTAGCACCAAGGGTCATTCATGGACCTCATCCATCGTCTAGGACAACACCGATGTCTGGATGGAAGCCCTTCGGTCCTCCTCACACAAAAGAGTGTCTGGTGTGTCTCCCGATCGGAGCCGAGAATCATGTGGCGGTACATATTGTCTGGACTCTCCATGGTGGTTTCGACGTTTCGACGCATCTCTCGTCGGTTGGCTATGGAATGGCAGACGAAAGCGGCCACCCCCTAGAATTCCCTGTGTGTTGGTCTGGTTTGAAGTGTTGCCGCACTTGTATATATATACGACTGCAACCGTCGAGTTGGGAATGGTAAAACGAGAGAAGTGCTGTCTGGAGAATTCTGGCGACTCGTTGTGGAACCTGTGGGTTGGGGTGCGAACACAAATGAGGCTGAACTACATACCACATCAACTTGAGACATGATCGACCACAAATTTACACCAGCACCTTAGAAAGACGCGAGCAAGGGGAAACCTCAGCTCTTGGATACAGTGGCCCCAAGAAGAAATGTGTATTGAGCAACTGAAGACGAAACTTGCCACTCACCTCGCGTTCGGTCTTGTTCAGCTCAAGCAAATCTTCAGACATCAAGCTGAGCGATGGATATAAATAGTGGTGGATCGGGCTCCCCTCTTCAATTCTCCAATGTCATCCCCCCAGCTCCTTCTGTCCATAGTGTTAAAAATTTGTCCATAGCTGCACCCCAGAGTACGAGTCCCGTCATCTAATCAGTCCTTACAAAGCACCAAGCCTGCACACCTGAAACCCCACCCGTCCCACTGCGGCCTCATCATTCTTTTCGAGGTCACGTACATCTACGATCCCATCGCATAGCTTTTAATCCTCAGATCAAACAAGTTTCTCTGCAGCCTCACCTTTGTTAATACTTCTTTTGTTTACATCATGACTGCCTCGGGACCTTTAGTAGCAACGCTCCTTTCATTTCTTTCATTTTATGCTCACCTCGTCGCTTGTCTACCCGATCCCACCCCAGAGACCGTCAGCATCAATGACCCAAGGCTTCGCATTCCCTCCTCACCCTATGAGAAGGGTCCTGGTCCTGTTGTTGTGCCTGTTAATAACACCTCAATACCCACCGCCGATCCTTCGATAAGGCAGTTTGTCTGGGATGCCAACCTTCCAATTAATAAAGGCAATGTCAGTGTTGCCGACAATGCAACCGGAGCCCTGAAGTACACCATAGATATAGCTCCCGACGACCATCGCGCCTTCCGTGTTTCCGACTCTGACGGCCATCATGAGCTCCTGAGAGTTCATATGAAGGCAAGCAGATTTAAATCCAACTCCCCATTGCTAGGGGAACATTCAACATGATGATCATAAATGTATTAACGTCAATTTTTTATTCTTGAATAATAACGACAACACTCAGAAATCAGCCGCAAAAGGTTTCAGGTTCACCTACAACACAAAGTTCAATGTGAGCTACCGCATCGACCCCCGCTACGCTCGCACCGATCGCTGGTACATGGATGTTAAGGGCGACAATCCAGACGTCACCTATCCCACTCTGAAATATTACCGCGCCCATAAATCCGATGAAGGAAGCGTCTTCTTCCACAACAACAAGACTCTAGTCGCTACGTTCAAATGTGAGTACATTTTTTTTCCCCTTGATCACACATGGGTTCTTCGCTCCTAACTATGCCATCGGTCATTTCCTTTTTCTTTTTTGCACGATACATAGTCGAAAAGATGAATGGCAACATTTGGAAAACGAACCATTTGGGCGACGTCAAAAACCTCGTCAAACTAGACATTGTCGTCCCAACCAACATTGCCCCCGTGAGTCACGCTTCAAATATCATCTCTTTGTAATTGGCCGGTGCATCAGACTAACGCGACTTGGACTTTTTATATCGATTTGCAGCAATACTTCATTGGCTTGTGGACCCTGGTCAAGCTGAGAATCCACAAATATGGCCTATGAACCAGCCATGCCCTTCATTCCGTTAATGACTCTCATTATAATTGATGATTTCAATCCATGATAATAAGACTTGTTGTTTCTGTGTAGATAGGAAACACAATTCTAATTTCTGATTTTGACCAAAGAGACTGAGCTTCTATTCTTCCTATCAACCACACATACTCGGGAGTTTTTTTCTTTTCTTTTCTTCTTGACTTTTGCATGTATGTAGTAATCTCCCTTCGATCTTGGCCCAGAAAGACAAAAAAAAAACCCCCGCTATTACACGCTCAGAATGCAGCTTTCTTTTATCACCTGTATCGACAAATCTGCGCCAAAGCGGTGAATGACATGATGGGAAATGACGCATATCCCAAGCAAAGCATCCTAATATAAGGAGGGGCAAAGAATGTATACAGCACTGTCACCAAGGGCAGGTAATTACATAGTGTCCAGAGGCAGCTTTGTGAGCAGCTCTGATAACTTGCACTAGTTCGGCCTCACATCTATAAGATCTCCGTCAGCCAAGTGTTCCCAGTGCACACTACTGACCGCAGGCAGGTTGGAGGGTCCCTGCGGGACACCATCACCCCTCCAATCAGAGTTACTTAGTTCAGTTAGTGCCGGAACCCTAAGTTATTGCCACAGGCTGCGGTAAGCTAAGTTGCGGTTGCCAATGATGTACCCCGTGCGATGGTGCCCTGGTGCAACAGGGTGCAACTGATGACCCCGATCTGCCCGGGGTGTGCACCCGGGGCGACTCACACGATTACGTCATCGAGTCTAGCTACATAAATACTTGGGCCTGAGGACTGAAAATGAAAAATTACTTCCAGCAAGAACCAACAAGAACAGTGAACACGACCAGCATGTCGCGGACGAACCCCATCATCAGGTTCCTTCAGGTACTCGCCCTCCTTGTCTGCGTGGTGCTCCTGCTACGGTGGTCGGCGAACAACGACAAACCGGCATCAGAGTTGAGTGTCGCAGTCCCCAGTTCTTTGGATCTTGTGAGGGGGTGTATAAGACTCAAGAAGCTGAGATTTGACTTTTGTTTCTTCTTTTTTTCTTTAGGTGGCATGTGTCGAAGTGGCTGGCGCCAAACCCGACCAACCGAGTCAAGCTTCCACCCGACTGCGATCCGTACGCGGAGCTGGGCCATCTGTTCACGGCGGACAAGCTGCACGACTCGCGCTACATCATCTACAACGACCACACGCTCCCAGGGGTGCATGATGCGCCGGGGGAGGACTGGGTGGTACCCTCGCTCACGTCGGCGATCCACGAGCACAAGTATGTCGAGCTGGACTTTCTGAGAAACCGGACGGTGCTGATGATCGGCGACTCGATCGACCGCAACTTGGTCACCCATTTCGGCCGCCGAGGTTTGGCGGGAACCCACGGCTACCATAAACTCTTCGAGCCCCCGGACCACGCCCGCATCGCTACCCCGAAGCTCGAGTCTCACAAGATCGGAATGGCACATCTCCCCGAGCTCAACTTCACCGTGTATAACTGGTTCCTCATGGGCCTTGCGGTGCAACAGGAGGTGCCCTTCTTCCATCCGCGAGAAGACTTGCCGCAGGAGTTCGAGCACAAGCTTGAGACCTCCTATCTTCCCCTCCTCCGGGCCCACCTGATCCCCAAGCCGGATCTGATCATCTTCAATACCGGGTTCTGGGACCTGGAGTATCTCGCGCGGACACGGCTTGCAGCGTTCAACCTTCCGGATGTGCAGCCGAGGGAGAAGGAGGCGCCCACGGGGCGCAACATTATCAACCTGGGGGACGGGAACCCGCTGTCGCTGACGGAGCTGGCGTACCACCGGCTGCGTCTGCGCCGCTTTATCAAGCTGCTCATCGACTCGCTCAAGCTCATCTACGGCGGGGCCCACCAGCAGAACTCTAACTACCTCGACCGCCCCATCCCGCTCATGTACAGATCCATGCAGCTCGGTAACGCCACCCTCACCAACGCCTTCGCCGCAGAACGCATCCACCAGCTCGAGGAATCTAACCGCCTCGTCCTCAAAGAATTCGACATCCAAGTCATCGAGTGGGGCAAAATGACTATCGGGTTGGATAGCCAGTTGGACGACCCTTCTATCGTCCGTCCCTTTGCTTCATCTCCCTCTTCGTGCCTTCTTGTTCCATCCTGACCTTCTTACAAACTCTTCCTTTTGTGTAGCACTACGGGATCGGATCCGTTCAATACAGTTGAGTGGCTCTACTCCTCACCATTCCTACACACAAAGCTGTGCTGATCATAATCACCGTTATTCTTGCGTTGGTTTGTGATGCAGTTTTCGGAGACATGATGTTGTTTTATCTGTAAGCCTTACCCCCAACACATCCCCGCATGAAATGTCACTCTTTGTTGAGCTGACCCACTGGTGCTGACCTCCATGCAGCAAACGTCTCATCTCCGGGACCAAGGACGAATGGGTGGGCTGCGACTGGATCAGGAACCGGCGACTACGCTACCGGATCTGAAATCCTCCCTCTCTCCCTCTCTCTCTTGTGTGTCCATGCACGTTCCAATATGGGACGCATCTTACATCCTTCCATTCTTCATCCATTCATCCCACAAAAGCTGTAGTTTTATATCTCGTTATTTTCTCGGGACCCCCGACCACGGGTGCATATTTTTTTCTTACTTTTTTTCTCTGTTTTTAATCCATGTATGTCTTCCTCTTCCTCCTCATCCTTCCCCAGGTCATCAACAACCTCCACTTTTTTTCCTGTTACATTTTTTTTTGTTTTCGGATTTGTTTATGATCATCCCCCGGACTGTTTTATTATAGATTTTTTTCTTCTTCTTCTTTTTTCTTTTCTTTCATATACATATAGTATGGGAATTGTATGTATCCACACCACACTGGGTATATGCAAAACTGTTGGATACATGCTTGGGAGTGTACGATCGGAGTGTTGCAACATTCAACCCTTCCTGAACATCGCTTGTCCAACGGCACTGTTGTAACTTGTAGTACCCACCCACATCACGTTTCGATGTGTTCATTTTCTCCGTTCATGTGCTCGTCCATATTGAAGTGAGGTTATTTTTTTTGCTTACTTCTGTTGGTAGATGGTTGTATATGGGCATATCCAAAGACTATATTGTATGGCTCAATTTTTGAACGAAAAGAAAATCTGCGGCATAAATATCATATTTGGTTCTTGATCAGGAATGCCATCCCGGTCGACCTCCATGGATGTGCCCTCATACATACCAGACTCTCATAAGCTCTCATATCGACCAGATGTTGGTGGTACATATTTAAATACATGCCTTGATAAGTGGGCTCCATGATCAGCTTGTCTAAATTTCAGCGACGAACGCCCCTGTGAGAGTGCAAGTTTTGCAAGTCAACTCGTAATGGTATCCAAGCCCTCTTTTTACAATTTTTTTGCCTCGTGTACAGTTGCGCGCGGCATTGCGCTGTACGGAGGTTTTGGTGAGGTCCCAAATGTTGGCTCAAGAAAATGCAAAAAACCCAAAATTTATATGGCTTTTGACGGGCTGAGACATCATTTAAATGTTCTCCAAGCCCATATGGAAGCATTTAGCATTCTATCTGAGGCTTTGGTATGTATTTAGGGCAATATATTGACCTAATTTCATGTACTCAAGCCTTGATTTAGGCTCCGGGTCCCAATAGTCAAGTGTAAAAATAAAAAAATAAAAAAATAAAAAAATAAAAAAATAAAAAAATAAAAAAATAAAAAAATAAAAAAATAAAAAAATGGCTGGACCAAACAGGTCGCCCCTCATATTTTTAGAATCTACAGACTCTCAAAGCTCTAAAAATGTGGTCAGCTTGAGTGCTGGACCCCCGATGACAACGGGGTTTTCCCCCGCGTACCCAGAACAAGTTTTGCAGGCGGCTCCGTACAGCGGAATGCCGCGCGCAACTGTATTTATTTCAATATTTTTTCTGTGAACTACAGTTGCAGATGGCATAGACCTGTAGGAGATTTTTGGCTGTCCGGATTGCCGCAGCACAGATTTTTTCCAAAATTTTGTCCGGGGACAAGGATTTTTTGGATTTTTACTTATTTTTGCAGTGCAGATACTCCCATCCCCAACTTTTCAGCCCTCCCCTTGTGATTGGTAACGCACACAGGTGGCGTGCCTTTCTGAGGGATTGAACCAGCTTTCAGCATTTCCTCTCTGCAAAGCTCAATCAACACGCGCGACAAACCTCGATCAACCCGTTCTACATACTTCGATCATGGCTATCAGCAAGGGTTCAAAGGGACAACGTCGACGACGTCGCAGGGAAGCCAAGGAAGCTCAAGATATCAAAAAAGCCTCCCTCATAAGATCAAAATTCAAGATCAAAGCGAAATCAAAGATGCCGACACCCAATACCGCTGACGACGACATTCAATGCTTGACTGCTGCCGACGACATTCAATGCTTGACCGCTGACGATGAAATTCGATGCTTGACCCCAGACGACGACATCCAATGCTTAAACAATGAAGAAATCAAAAAATTCAAAAACCACAATGAAAACGGATCCAATCTTTTAAACAAATCAAACACAGCACCAAGCAGTTTTCTTAGCAATGAAATGGACGAGGACCACGTCGTTTCCCAACAGCCTGACGTGGATGTGTTTGAACATTACGATGACGAGATTGAAGCCATAAACCAAGCCAACGATATTGTTCAGTACGTTGTGGCCGCTATCGATGATGACACATCCGATGAAGAGACCCTTGAAATTGATGACGAGCCAATTGGAAAAATGTGGTCATCCCTCTTTGGTGCACCCCTCGCCATTGAACCAAAACCACGACGTCTCTTGAAATCTGGGAAATCTCATTATCAGCAACCGGTTTTGAGCTCCAATCCTTCTTCTCAAAAACTAGTCCCTTCAGATCTTCCACGGCAGACCAAACACGATCGCAAGAAGAAAAATATTGAAGCACTTGGTAGGAACAATAACATGATGGCAAATTACCTTATCCGAGTCACACCAGCTGTGGAAAATATCAATCCAATGATTGATCCGAACCTTGAACATGCAACTCTTGAGCCTGTTGTGGATCAGTCATCCAACCCAAAATCAACTGATTCCAACACAGTTGAGCTTCGTCTAACAGAACTCCAGAAGGGCTATCTTTCAGCAAAGAAATCTCCGGTAACAAAAGACAAGTCTGAGAAAGCCAAAGCGCGTTGGGACGAGCTCAACACAGCCATTAACACTGTTACAGTGCTACTCAAAGAAAAATCGAAGAAAGATAAACGATTCAAATTTCCTCAGTTGATCATGAACGACCTTAAAGAATTTAACTCGCTCCGACTCAAATTCACAATCGCTGGAACTCCGCTACCTTCTGAAGCTGCCGCTCTTGCTACTGCTCAGAGCTCCATACGCCGAAACTCTGCCAAGAACCAGCCTCAGAATGAACGAAGTGGTATTTACCTTGCCAGGAACATTGCAAGGCAAGCTCGGCACGTAGTCAGTCACCGGGAGCTACTTCTAATCAAGAATGGCAATCGTAAAAACCATAAATCTCTTCTGGACAACATCAAACTTTGAGAATCTCTTTTCAAATGGGCTTCTTTGCAAGTCCCTGGAGCTGTGAGGATTTCAAATTTTGTTTTCATTATTATTTTTACCTTTTAATTAGTTCTTAACTGAATAAGAATATATGATTTTGAAGGTTACTCCAATCACGTTCCAATCCTATGTGGTGAATGAGCTTCTCCCACAGTTCAATATCGATAAAAGAATCAGCCGAGAATGTGCTACGCGATGGATGTATAAACTTGGATTTCGCTCTCAGGTACACAAGAAGTGCCTCTATTTTGATGGTCACGAACGACCCGATGTCATTGAAGCTAGGAATCAGTACCTCAAAAGATACACTATGTATCGCAAGCGATCTCAAATGTATGATCTTGAGACCTTCCAACAATCAGCATTGGTCGACCCCGAGGTGTTGGGAGATACCAAAGAGACAGTCTTCATCTTTCACGATGAATCCACAATCCACGCAAAAGAGAGGCCCAAATCCACGTGGCTTCTTCCTGGAACTAGCGAGATACGATCAAAGAATACCGGCCGATTAATCCACATCTCCGACTTTATATTAGAGAGCACAGGGAGACTTGTATTATCTACCGAAATGTTCGAAAAATCTCAGTTAGAGAGCGGTACTAAACCTGCTTTGGCTGATGCTGCAACTGTCATTTATCCTGGTAGTAATGGTGATCCGTGGTGGGACATGGAACAGTTATGCAATCAAGTTTCAAAAAAGGCAATTCCAATTTTCGAGCACCTTCATCCCAATTCACAAGCAGTCTTCATTTTTGATTGTTCCTCTGCCCATGGTGCTTTTGCAAAAACAGCACTCCGAGCACAGAACATGAATCTCAAGCCCGGAGGAAAACAATCCCACCTCCGAAACTCGATCATTCCCTTTGATGATCCCTGCATTCCTCTACATCTTCGTGGCCTGCCCCAAACATTTTCGTACGATACTTCACATCCAGATCCCAAACTTGCTGGCCAACCAAAAGGTATCCAAGCTATCTTAGAAGAGCGAGGTCTTTGGGAGTATTACAGTTCCAAAGCACACAAGGAAGGGAAAAAAAATTTGAAGTTACAATGCACTGGGTGCAAAACGTCCAACATGCGAAAGGACGCCACAGCACGATCGGCCAAACTTATTCGTCAAGCAGAAGAGAATGGTTATTTCTTATCGCCCGAACAGGTAGTGACCGAGTTCATGGCCTCCGATAGCTCTATCGAAAGTCCTGGTACTGAAGAAACTCATTCTGGTAACGGAGAAATGTGCTGCTGGTCAAAGATAATGGCTTCCCAATCTGATTTTGCAAACGAACGGCCATTGCTACAACAAATTATCGAAGATGCAGGGCATGTTTGTCTTTTCTTACCAAAGTTTCACTGCGAACTGAACCCCATTGAGTTATTTTGGTCTTTCATCAAACATAGTAAGTTTCATCATACATTGTGATTAGACATCTACCTCTATGGAGGTTTAAAATGGAGCTAATTCTATTATTTATGTTCACAGCATACCGAAAGAGATCCCACACTGCCCAATCATTCCCCGATGCAAAGAAGCTTTTTGAAGAGGTTCGAAAAGGCTGCTCTCTTGTCACGATAAGGAAATACTTTTGCCGAATTGATCGCCAGATTTCAGCTTATCAGCAAGGTTACAACGGTCCTCAATCTCAAGCATTGATGAAAAAATACAAATCCCATCGCTGCATCCCCCGACATGCAGCAATGAGTATTGATGTATTGACTTCCTAGATTTTTCTTTTGTCTGTTGGTGCTGTTTGTCTCTGGAACTCTCCCAATTCTCGTCAAAGATTGATACATGCTACACATCATGGTTATAAAATAAAGATAAAAGTCTTGCTCCTTGTTTTCATGTGCTTTTCAGTGACTATTTGCCTTTACAAAAGAGACTGGAACGTTGTACATGGGCTTATAGAGGTCTTTTTAACCAATAGTGACCTCCTACCACATAGTTATGGGTTTCTACTATGAGCTTGAAGGGGGTGTCCGGATTGAGCGGACCCTAATTTTTTTTTTTTTTTTTCCCTTGGGCAGAAACTTTAGCCCACTTAATTTTAGAATCTACATGGTCTGAAACACTCAAAATTGTGGTCAACATGTGGTTATGTCCTATAGGGCCAAGTAACAAATGGACCGCGTCCAAATTGTATATTTTGCCCGCGGGGCCCCACAGGTCTATGCCATCCGCAACTGTACTTAGAGGAACTCAAGAGAGATATTTATTTATTTATGTATTTATGTATGCTCAGATCCAACAAGGTTAAGGTTATCTCATAGGTATGTACAATGCGTGGTTCATCCGGTTGTTGGCTAAATTATTGATGCACCCCATTCTCAGGTTCACAATCATCACACCTTTGAGTTCAGTTGGATAAGATTGAGGTGGATGGTATTTATTTATTTATGTAATGACTGATCAGGAGTGATCGAAGAGTGATTGATCAAGGAGTGAGAATCTTGCTGGCGATCATTCGATGATGGACGATTATGTAAGCTTTCGTGACTACCCCCGGGGAGTCTGCGAAGCCGATGGTGGACGCTGGTGGACGTCATGGGAGACCAATCGGAGTGTGCCCGGGTCCCCGGGGGGACAGCCGGATAATGTGGCCACTGCCACTGTGGCGTTGAGCACAAACAAAATACCAACCAGGCTTCTCCGTCTTCCATCACACCATCAGCAAGTTTCAGCTCAACCACACAGCTACCACGTAACGGTACCAGGACCGCTCAAGACCTAGCTCGGAATCATTACATTCAACCCATCTTCGTTAAGTATTTAAATGTGCAGGTAAGCCTTGCCGGCCGAATCGCCCCGCCCGAAAATCGCTGCTAAACAGTCTGTCTTGAAGACTTCTTATCTTCAAGGGCGAGCCCATCGTTCTGGCCCATTTGATCACCAAGCCATCGCAGTTGCGTATACATACATGCGCTCCCGTACATTCCCAAAAAGAAAAACGCTCATGTTGTCTTTTCAACCATCTTCACCTCTAGTTCAATCATCAACCAAGCGTTCGATAGCCGATTACGATTAGGTGGGTATTTCCTTTTTTTTCGCTTTTCTCGTGCATGTATATCATGAACTAGAGCTGACGAAGTGGGTTAATTTCGGTGGTGTTTAACAGATGCTAGACCAGTGAATGCGGACGGATTCGGCGTAGGTGAGCAAAAACCCCGTCCTCTCTTATGCTCACAGAAAAAAACTGTCGATATTGAAAGAAAGGTGTGCTTGTGGAAAACCCACAAAATTGATGGATGAGGATAGGCTGGTACGATCCGGGAGATACGACACCTTGCGTCTTTCAGGCTATCACGCCCGCGTGGTGTGAGCTCCCTCTATACATACAACCATTCCCCTGCCTTTATCTTAACTGCTATAAATCTTTCGTCACATTTTGTTGAGTCGAATTGGTTTTTCTTTTTCCTTCTCTGCACAGCAAATCGAAACCTGCATCGTCTGGCTGAGAAAATCTGCTCTCCTCTCGTCTTGTAAGTCCGCTTTTCCTTCGCTGCTATTAATCAAGAAGAGATTTTTTTTTTTTTTGCTTTCTTTTCAAGGCAGCCAACAAAAAAAAACCCCTTTTTCTTACGCTTTCCTGCTTTTGGTTGCTATGATTCTTCTTCGCGGGTTGATGTAGTGCTCATGTCAGAGCCAGTACCTCAGGAGCACTGAGTGAAGAAAACTGCCATCCATGGGTAACAATTATCGTTTTACTTTAAGTAGTGGATTCCACTCCAAAGTCTTATCACTGACTAAGCCTTTACATATATATATATATATATATATTATATGCAGATATATGGCTCATTACTTTGGATGCACAATGGTACACATGGCCTCAAAATCCTCTTTGAATTTTACAGCCTCAATCAAACTGACGATGTCCCATCATCTCTTCCATTTTGACCAGGCCATATTGCTGGTTTCAAAACCTTTAAGCGAGAGCTTCAGGGTCTCTTGTCGGATGAATTTTACCACTTTCCCCAAGGTCAGTGCTACCTCCCCCCCTTTTTTTTGAGATTTCAGACAGGAAATGGATAGTGTTTCTCATCAGTGTGAGGTTGGTTTCTCCAGGTAACACTGACTCGGAATGGGCGTTTGCACTGTTCTTGAACGAGTTAAGCAAGGTCAGATAGTTTCTCCATCCTGAGAAAAAAAAGTGTGAAGTGAGACTGATAGCTGAAGGATGTATATACCAAGGTAGCGGATCCGAGATCGGGGTCGTTTCCATACACGCTCCTGAAAGAGACGATGCTGGAGACGATCAAGAAGATCCGGGAGCTGTGCATCCAAGCGGGGGTCAGCGAGCCGTCTCTCCTGAACTTTGCAGTGACAGATGGCCAGAGCGTCGTCGCGACCCGATACGTTAATAGCTCGACGGACGAGGCCGCCAGTCTCTATTTTTCCACCGGTACCTCGTTCGAAGCCGCTAGTGGTATGGACGAGCCGGTGGGTGGCTCGGACGAGTGTCATGAACATCTCGAAGCCGCGCAGTACCGCATGGTATGTCCCCTTAGTTCAATTCTTTATCTTGTGCTTATATGTATGGGGTGAGGGGGCGTGTTTTTCTTATTTTATTTTTTTTTGAAGAAAAAATGCGATAAGCGAGAGAGGATTGTTTTGATCGCGTCGGAACCTCTGACGTTTGAGAAGACGGATTGGCTTGAGATTCCGTGCCAAACGGTGATCATCGTGACGCCCAAGGTGAGTTGTTTCTTTTCGTGTCTGATGATGCTGTGCAGCTGTGGAGCCAAGGAAGAATGAGGCACTGATGAAAGTATGTGTTTCAGATGAATGTGCTCCAGTTTCCAATCATAGATGAGTTCTTCCAACACACGCTGACGCCGAACAGGTCGTACGACTACGTGATCGCCAAAGGGCTGCATTTCCTGCCCGTCCCCCCCTCCGCCTCGCCCTGTAAACACTCGGCGGCGGCTGCGGCGGCTAAGCAGCTGGCCGCTACTCCCTGCAAACTCGCGTCGGCACCGGCGTCTGTTAATAAGCAGCTCGCTAGTCCTGTCAAACTCGCTGTTGGGAAACAGCTTCGCCGCCATTGAACTTCATCCAGTCTTGGGTTCAGTACTATCTCTCGCCTTTTTTTTTTTCTCTCTCTCTAAAAAATTGTCGGTTTCTGGCTTTGTAGCTTGCTCGTTCTGCCGGAATGTCTTGGGTCGTCTCGCTTTGTCACATGTACTACTGTTCTTTTGCTTGCTCCTTCCGCGTATTTTTTGTATAACATTTTTTTCTTTCTTTCTTACTCTCATCTTTGGTTTTTGGGGAAACATCTACACACGCATCCACACACGGTACCTGCACATCTGATCCAATAAAATTATACATGTTTGCATTCTTTTTTGTTACCTCGTTCCCCATATTGCCAGCGATTGCCTGGCTGATGCATGTCTATTTCTTTTTGTCTACTCACTCTTTTTTTGTGTGTGTGTGTGTTTTTTGCATGGTGTGAGCCGACATCTCTCAATCCGTTGTTGAATTTGGGAAATGGTCCATCCTCCATCCAAATGACATCCATTGCTTTGAAGCATTCCTGTGACTCTTCATTAATACTGCCCACATGTTGATGAGCGTACGTGCCTTCATTCTCACTCCACTCGGGTGGTTGTACTATCCACGTTCAACCTGAGCAGCCCGTGATTCCGGAACATGATCAAGTCATGCGTACTCGGCCTGCACACCCCGACCCGGCACGGTGGCTCAATTTCAGAGAACAGAGGCCCTTAATTACACTTACTTCCCTGAAGGCCGGCCATCTGGTGGACTCCTTGCGTCGTCCTTACCGGATCTCTGCAACGCCTTGGGGGGCTCTCACTCTCAGCACTGGTTTAGGGGCCGACGTTCTCGGTTATATACACCTTGACTGCGATTCACCACATGGGTTGCTCCCAAGACCAGCCACCATCAGCACAAAATCTAATCAATTTGATGTGTCACTTGAAAGAAAAAAGAGAATGTGTGCATATTAACTGGAGGTGTGTGATTTGAACCTTGTTGTTTCCATCCAGTCACTGGTGTGGCCAGCTCCAGACGATGGCTGCCGGCTTTCACCCAGTCCATGGGCCACATGGCCTTCGGCGCGAGACCTGATTCCAATCCAATCCAAGTCTCCAGCCTGAACAGCATCACACTTCTCTTGTTGTCACTATTTCACAATTCTCTTTGTTTTTGCTTTCTCACTGGAACCTGGCTTGATGGGTCATTCTATCATGATATCGTTCACAGAATGGGTTGATTTATCCTCTACGCTCCGCTGTCTTGGTTACGAACGATTCCTTCCTCACTTGTTGACCGTTCACATGACTCTTCATTCAAGACTATCAACATGTTGTGCATCAAATCCTTGGCCTGTTCTGACCACGGGCACCTTAGCTTTCATCCTGAGCTACCTTCTCACTGGAACCTGGCTCGTCGGTTGGTCAGTCTGTGAGAATTGCAAGAACTAGAAGTTTACATTGTCAGATCAAAGAATTCATGAATGAGAGATGCAAGATAAAACAAGTTATGATGCATGAAGCATACCTAGAAGCAGAGCGGACAAGATAGAAGGATAAGGTGCGAGGTAGGTCGAAGTAAGAGGTTCAAGAGAGATAAAGGTAAGACGAGCGGTTTATGACACGCTGACGAGAGAAAGGAAATATAGAAAGGAGGAGTATGAGAATAACAGGAGCGTCGGCACGAGGTCTTCGACGGTCTTGAGTGAATGAGAATGGAGAGCTACAATGTGATTGTGCAAGTGAGTATTGTAGAAAAAGGGGGATAAGAGAGTATGAAGGTGACGCAAGTGTGAGTTTGAAGGATTTAGCTGGTTGCTGAATGCAAGCGAGGAAGATAATCTATCAAAGTGTGCGTGAAGGGAGAGCGATGGATTAGGGAGATGGCAGCTTCTTTATATCAGAGTATAAAGGTACTTTGCTTACTTGGTGAGGCCGTAACGTCGCTAGGAACAAGGAACCTCAGGGGTCCAATGCTTCCGCGGTATTCTGGTCCAGACCGATTTGGTTAATTGCGTCCGCGATAAAGTTGTCATCTGTGTGAACAATAGTGCGGGTAGAGAGAAACATCAGCCTTAACTGGTATCCACAGGGTAGATACTCCTGGTTTGGTTGCCTAAGCAATACTCACAGTTAGGGTCAGTTGGTGGACCCATGACCGTATCCTGACACAGTCCACCTTGACCGAGTTCACAGTACGGGTTGATTCACGTGATGGCTTTTCTTGACTTGTTCATATCAACACACCCCCTTTTGGAGGAAAAGTGAAGACCTTGAGTATTTGAATAAAGTTTAGGAAGGAAGTTATGTATGTAGTTGGGCTTTTCGTGACGCAAAGCCTCATGAAGAATGTACCCCTCTAACTTGTATTAGTGTTCCCATTTCTGAACCAAGCTCATTTCTTTGTCACGATGTGATTACAATTTTCCTCTTTCAATCCGTTGTTGCTGTTGAGAACAGTTCCTCGAGTCCGTCCCTGATGACGTTCACACGACTTTATCTGAGGCTAAAATGTTGATCAGTGTCTCTTATTTCCTTGTCACTCCAGTTGGGCTGCACTGTCCACCAAGACCGTAAGGCCCCTATATGAAGGCGTGCGTGCGAAGTCCAGTACCCAGCACCGTGGCCTAACCGCAAGCACCCAGCCTCTGATCATTGCTGGCCATTCCAGTCTGCGGCTTCACCCCTGCACCCAACTGTTGCTTGTTCGACTCCTGGTCTTATCATTCCCCCCGCCGCACCACGCTTTCTAATACAGCAATGCATACCATGAAGCTTACCTACGTCAACCTGTGGCTGCTTGCAGCAATCATCCTGGCCTACGTTTGTGGCCCCACCTTGGCCTCGCTTAGACCATTCCAGCACAATTGCCCCCATCACAGCCGGGGCACACACAATGTCAGCTCTGGGGGTAAATGCTGTGTCAAGAACTGTCCAGGCAAATATCAACGAACAGACAGATGTACCATGTGTGAGGACTGCGGGAAGATATTTGCTCGAGAGTGTCTGGAACTCATTGATTGTCCCTATCATAACTTCAAGAAATAATAACCTTGGTCACCTGGCAAGTCCACTTGGAACTCCCCTCTGTAGCAAGTCAAGTGGACTCTTGCAGGCCTGTTCTAGGACCTTGCAAAACTGCTACCAAAAAGTTTTTTTTTTTTGAAAATGTTCCTGACAAAAACTCAAAAATGTGGCTAGCCTCTTTCTTTTGACTGAGATACTCCTATTGCTGGCCTTATAGAAGTGCCTGGAATGTGATTTCAGAGAGACTTGAAACTCAGCTCAAAATAAATAACCAAAAGCTTGATTTTGTGCTACGTGTCTACAAATTTGTAGACACTTAACCAGCAGGTTAAGCATTCTTTCCCCATGTGTGAGTGTCATTTCAATAGGGGGGTTCACGATAAGATTTATCGCTTCTCGCGCGCTTCAAATTTTTTTCTCGCGCGAGAATTCTCGCTTAAATTTATGATAAAATTTTAACACCACGAGCAGCCCCCACGGGTGTCTCGCTCGCTCAACTCAACTAAAAAAAACTTAATTATATGTGCGCAGCACTCGCGCAGCACATCTAAAAATTTCTTGCGCCGCTTAAAAAAAAAACTCGCGGATCCTTATTGTGAACCCCCCTAATATAACATCCATATCTCAATTGGGCTATGCAACCCAACCAATGCAAGTGTGAGGGTCAGGCTAGCTGAACCTGATCAAACCCGCAGGTCAGCTAGCACAAAATTCAACAAAACCAATCAAAATGCTCTAAGTGTCAGCTTGCTACTATGCAGAGACAAACTCAACATAGTAACAAAAATGTAACAACATAATTAATAACAACTCAACCCATGACAAAAATGTAAATCTGAGTTCAGAAATGGATTCTAAGTTAAAATTGACCAAGGGTCACTCACCAAAGTGACCCCTATATTGTAACTCCTTATGTGACTTACACAACATAACAAAATAACTTAACAGATGTTAAAATAAACAAAAGACCTGTTACTTCTGATACTCAAGATCTTTCACACATGCAAAAGGCCCTAAATATGAAAATACTCATGAGGTCATAAAGATCTACTAGATTCAAGAAAGTGCTATATAAAAATGATCTTAAACAAAGATCCACCACTCACATGGATCTTCCATGGATCTGGCCCACAGAAGATCTACTAATGATCCACTAAGTAGATCAATAGATCACTAGATCTGCTCCCTGGCCTTACTAGGCTCTCTCATTTTGTCCCCAGAGGTCCCTCATGTATTTCTAAAGACCCCACAATGATGGATTCCCCAGCTTTTATCACGCTTGGAATCTTCCCACTCAACATTCTCCATCAGTATTATCCTGATTCCAATCTTGTGGCTCTTTCCAGAACCTTATCAGCCCTTTTCCTGTCAGAATCATCACCAGAATTATCAATAATTACCCCTCTGGTCCTGCTGCTTATCCCTTGGAAAGAATTCTGACAAGAATTGCTTGTGACTGCATTCTTGCCTATTTCTCTTCCCCACCATTTATTATCCTGGGCATATTCCTGTGAACCAGGCCCCAGAAGCTCAGGTTACTTGTCAAAACCACCCTTTTAACACAAGTCCTGATAGAGGGAACCATAATAACCCCTGTGTCCACTTACAGGCCCCTTGGGGACATTTTTTGTCCTATTTTCCTTATTTCATCCACCATTCCACGTCATACAACCTTATCTATCTTCTATTTTTTCTGGACGTGTAGATAGAATGGCATAATGTAGCCTGTCAATAGAGAGAGATTGGCATCATCTGGGGCAATCCAATTCATCCATCATAAATGGAGAAAAAAAGAATTTTATCCACCATTTAAAATGGGAAAAATCAGACCCAAAAACAGCTCACCCAGATATAAAAACAGCTTGGCCAGCTCCAAAACCAGCTCAGCCAGCTCCAAAACCAGCTCACCCAGCTCCAGATTCCAGCTCACCCAGCTCCCCAGTCCTCTGTAATCCAAGGGCTCAGGTGCTTCCAAACATTCCAAGAGAGTTGTTGAGGTTGTGGGTTCAATTCCCACTGGGGAATGGGGTTAAGGGGGGTTAAGGGGGGTTAAGGGTGGTTGAGGGAGGTTAAGGGAGGTTAGGTAGGAAGGAGGCTATGAAGGTTCTATAGGTTAGGTGAGGTTAGGAAGGTTAGGTTTAGAAGGTTAGGTTAGGTTAGGAAGGTTACATTGGGTTAATTTAGGGTCTCCTGAGAGAATCTACACTACAGACTTCTCCCAACAGTGGCATCCATGAAGTTCTACCTTGAGCCAACCTCCCCAACACCACCCAATATTCTTGGTGTGTCTCATAGTAGTAGACCATGGTAGCAGTTGTTGGCTCTACTTCCAACAGAGGCTTTGCGTTAAATCACTGCTGGCTGCACACCAGCGGCAGATGCATGATGTTGGCACCTCATAGCCAGCAATTATGGTGCCCACCAAAAACATTTGTGATGCCTACTGGATTTGAACTCATCACCTTCAGCAGCAATTGGAACTTGGAATAGACCTCCAAGGCCTAACCAATGCAACATAGTGTTCTGAATAGTCTGACAGGGTTAAATTATATAGCCTAGCCTTTCAACATGGACCCAGTGTTCCCAAGCAAAAATATTGTACAAGTCATTTGGCAGTTTTTTTTTTTTTTTTTTTTTGTGTGTAGCCTCTTCCTAACAGTGGAAGAGGCAAACTGACCAACTCCACAAAAAAACAATAGTTGACATTGTGTTTGATGGCCAATGGTGACTCAAGGTCAGCTTGACATTCCAGAAACACCGGCTTTCCCTTGACACACAGGCAGTGTTGGGTTGGTAAGCCGCACTGGCTGGGGTCACAAGAGAGGTCATGCCCACCATGTGTACCAAAATGGGCAAGCAATGTTGGCATCAGCAGTGCTTCATAACAACACATTGCCGCTGTTGGTCTGCCTCCGCTGCAGATGGCAGGGGAGACAGGTTGGCACTGACCTGTTCTTGTGAGTGCAATTGAGCCAACAAGATGGCATTCATGAATTTTTGCAGTGGTATAGGGAGAGGTTTTCAACAAAATCCCCCTTATAGCTATTTAGGGGTTAGGGTTAGGTTCAATCTGAGTGAGCTGGGTGAGCTAGATTTGCAGCTAAGTGAGATGTATTTGGACCTGGGTGAGTGAGATGTGGAGCTGGGCAAGCTGGAATCTGGAGCTGGGTGAGTTGGTTTTAGAGCTGGGTGAGCTGGTTTTGGGTCTGAAAGTGCTGGACCTGGCTTGCACCAGCTCTGCTTTGGTCCCATTATAAATGGTGAATAAAATTTTTTTTCCCTCCATTTATGATGGATGAATTGGAACAACAACACTTGCAAAATCAGCTCCCAAGGTGAATGTAAAGAAATAAATCCAATTGAAAACTATTCAAAACTTACAAAATTGATATCACTTATTGATAATTTTCAAAAAATATTCAATATTGCTTGAAAAATCTGAAAAAATGGGTACAAGACTACAAGCATGTTGAGAATTGCTTTGTTATTCCACTTGGGCAGACTGTCAGCTTGCTACTATGTCAGAGCCAACCTGACAAAAGTAACATACAAACAAATAAACAGAGACATTATTAATAAGACCCATTAATATGATTAATAATTGATAAAAAATTAGTTTGCTTATTTTTATTCAAAAGACTTAGTCAAGTCCTGCCACCATAAAAATAAGTAATGTATTAGAATAATAATTACTTTTTACAAAAAATACTAATAACTGCTAAATCTTGAGGAAAACTTAGAATATTATGTCATAATCCAAATCCTCATGCAAATTAATGTAGGGTCCCTCACTGGAAGTACCCCTAAATTTCTACTCCTTCACCTTGAACTAAGTACCCGTAAGAATTGGCCACATCCATGTGTCACAAATGCACATTACACACATGTGTACTTGTTATATATGCATACTTTATGCAAAAGGACCAATGATGGACTTGTAATTGAGGTTTTGTGTATAGTCTGAGAGTTAGGCCCAATTGGGGTTTAAACCTTCAACCCCGCGCGTGGATTATATAATCCAATTAGAAATTGGCCAAATGCGTGGAAATAGCTAATCCCCTACTTACCACATGTGTGAAGGCATAACTAGAGGACAAGTACATTCTACATGGATTATTTACAAGGTTTCATTAATAAAAACCTTGAATACATAAGGGTAACATAGCCAGTGTGGCCTTCAAAGATTGGCCATAGCCATTTGTGGCCCATTTCAGCCGTTTGTGGCCCATTCTGGATACAATTACACGTCAGTGTTGCTATGTACCTTAGTTACAATGACCAAATAGGCTATAAAGGTCATGAAGAGCACTTGTGACACTGAAATAACACTGCCAGAAAAGCTGGCTCGGATGGTTGCATCCGAGTTTATATCGGATGCGACCATCCGATTCAAACTCGGGCGCCGGGCCACCGAGTGAATCGTTGACCAATTCAAACTCGGTGGCCCTGGAGTTTGGCCACCGAGTTTGAATTGGTTCTTGATTCACTTGGTGGCCCGGTGCCCGAGTTTGAATTGGATGGCTGCATCCGATGTAAACTCGGATGCGACCATCCAAGCCAGCATTGCTGGCAGTGTAATGACCAGCATTGTCATTGGGATGAGCCTTGTTAGTGCCAATCTCCCAAATTGGCCACATGGCGCTGAAATCCAGTAACTACACGCACACAGGCAGAAAGGTCCTCTACTATGAGTGAAAGTAGTATATATAGAGCCTTCTTCCCATGCCAAAAGTTGTTCCCGATCATCATTTGATATTAAAGTCAATCAGTTACGCCGTGTCCTGTCCTATTTTCAGTTACTCTGCTCTGTTGTTTGCCTGTTTTATCCGTGGTGTTCCTCTTTCAATCAACCCTTCAAAGTGTCCAGCTCCTGCGCAGAAACCAACCAATCTACCCGTCAGCTCTCCTTCACACCCCTACATGGCTTTTTGGCTTAAAAGAAGCAACAGTGAGTACTTCTTTTATCCTTCTGTCCCCATTCTGTTTCGTTAATTGGAAAGCACTTTGGTACCACCTTCTGTTACACAGAAAACCATTGTTTGCTTAATCAGATATCACCCTGCTTTGCAGATCTCTGATTTAGAGGGCACCTACAAACACCCCTGCGCCAGCAGGCCCCTCTATAAAAGAATTATATTCTTTTATATCTTCCTTTTTACTACTTTTCTATGTGAAAATACCCCACTCTACCCATCATTTGCACTCTTATCACCTTGTGTAGCTAAAAGGTTCTAGCCCTTGGCATCACAGAGGCTGACACAGACATAATGTCCACAAATGCCGTAAGGCCCCTATATAATGCACTGTGTGTGGTGACCAGTACCCGGGAACGTGGCTTAACTGCAAAAAACCAGCATTTTCAATTTGACAATCTTCAGCTTTGCAACTTCCCCCTAAAAGGTCACCTGTTTGAATCCTGAACGCATCACTGCCAACAGCTTGACACGCCATGAAACACCCCTTGTCCAAACTATGGCTTCCTGCAGTACTACTCTCAATTTACTTCAGTGGCCCCACCTTGGCCTCTGAGAGGGTCACCTGCTCCCATCAAAAGACATGGAAAACAATAAGATATTCTGGGGGTCCATGCATGTATGAGGATTGTCCAGGCAGATGGAAGCGCAAGGAGAAAGCAATCACGTGCAAGCGGTGCAATGCAGATCTTTCTCTCAAGCCCCTCACATACCAAGATTGTCCATTAGATCACAATGTGAAAGACAAGTAACCTGGGCCTACCAGGAAGTCCACTTGGAATCCCCCTCTGTAGCAAGTCAAGTGGACTCAATTGCAGGCCTGTCATTAGGCCTTGCAAAACTGCTACCACAATATTTTGGGTCAGGCTAAATGCACTCCAAACTTTTACTACATGCACTCCAACATTTTGGAGTGGGCAAGTGTCCACTCCAAAAAAAAAAAAAAAGTGAACAGCTGTCCACTCCAAAAAAAATGGAGTGAGCAGTTGTGCACTCCAAAATTTTGACATTTTAGGAGTGGAATGTTGTGTACTCCAATTTTTTTGGAGTGGACTTTGAGTGCACTCCAAATGAGTGGACTTTTTAGTGCACTCCAAAATTTTTTGAGTGGACTTGAGGTGCACTGCAAAACTTTTGGAGTGGACTTTAGGTGCGCTCCAAATTTTTTGAGTGAACTTTGAGTGCATGATTGTTTACTCCAAGGAAGTGAAAAATTTTGGAGTGGAAAGGTGCAAATATATTGGAGTGGACAGCTTCCCACTCCAAAAAAAAATTGGAATGCATACTTTTTTGCACTCTAAACTGGAGTGCATGAAGTAAAAAACTGGAGTGAGTGCATTTAGCAAAACTTTTGGAGTGGACTATAGGATTCCAATCCAAAAAAAATGGACTAGAAGACACCCAGCTTCCCCTCTCCAAAAATGGCCAAATTTTGGAGTGGACAACTGTCTACTCCAAAGATATAGGAGTGTACAACTATTTAATTCAAAAATATTGGAGTGGACAACTCTGTCTACTCCAAGAATATTGGAGTAGACAACTGCAAAAATAATGGAGTGGCCAGGCTGTTCACTCCAATTTTTTTTTTGGAGGGGACACATGCGTACTCCAAAATATTGGATTTGAAGCAATAAATCATTAGAGTGCAATTTAGCCTGCTTGGCCATTTTGACTTTGATTTTTTTTTGACAGATTGGACGTTCTTTTGGAAACCCATTGTGCACATGACCTGTGAACCAAGACTAGTTGTGGCTTGAAGTATGACGTTGGTAATTGGTCTACTAGACAATTTGAAAACACGATGCGCCAGATATATATGGCGAGGCACTGTACAGTCACTCTTCACAAGATTTTGCCGCAGTATTGTGTGTTCCCAGGTATACTGCGGCAAAACATTTTGGGGAGCAACTGTACATAAATACATAAATATGTACCCCTTTTAACGTCCAAGGTATGTGCATACTCCACACAACCTTTTCTAGTAGCACATGAGTCACTGTACGGCACATGCATCCAATCACTGTGTATATTCGAGTTGCATTGAAAAGTGTTGGGGGAGTACAATGCAATTACAAGTACCAGGTACCAGCGTGAAATCCAAGCACCTGCATGTCCAGTACCAGTCATGGCATATTGACGCTGGTTGTGAAAGGGGGGTGGGGGCGGTTGTTTGTTTAAATCCACACACACACATACACACAGAGAGAGACGCAAGGACAATGATGGTGGATGATAATTAATTAAAGTCTAAATTAAGTAGCTAACACAATATAATATAATATAATATAATAATAAGAAGAAGAAGAGGAAGAGACGACAAGGGTAATCGGAGATCAAGATCGAACAAGCGACTAGAGCCGCCGTACATGTTCATTTTTAAGTAAGTGAAGAAGAAGTCATTAGAATTAGAATTAGAACGGGATGGTAATGATAGTGATGGTAATGGTGATGGTGATGGTGACGGGGATAATAACGGGGCGGGGACCCGAGTCTCTATGTATAAGAATAAGTATATGGAAGGAGGAAAGATAAACAACCAACAAAAGCAGAAATGAATATATATATATATATATATATGAGGATGAAGAAGAAGAAGGGAGACGAGGGTCAAGAATGGAAGTGGTTGAGATGGACGAGGTGGGAGAGGAGCGGGGGCGAGGGCGCGGGTGAGGGGTTGAGAGTGTGGGGGAGATTGCTTGCGGGGAGCGGGGGGGCGATTCTTTGAGGGTTGGCGAGGTAGGGCGGGTGGGGGTTCTGCTGATGGTGGTGGTGGTGGTGTGGCGGGGGCGGCGGCTGGTGGGACGGGGGATGGTATTGCGGATGTTGTTGCGGATGTTGTTGTTGCGAGTTTTGGTGCTGCAGGGCATGGTAATGGTGCTGCTGATGGAAATGGAGGTGCGGGGGATCGTTCAGCAGGAGCTGATGGTCGCGGGCAGGGAGGGAGAAGGGCGCGGATGGGGGATGGTGAGAGAGCAGATGGAAGAAAGGGTCTGGGGGTGCGGGCGCGGAAGCGAAAGGCAGCGGGTCAGCATTGGCGTTGGCCGAGCGGAGCTTGAGTCTAGCGGCGGCGGCAGAGGAAGAGGTAGTGGGGTGGTCGGAGCCGGCAGACGGGGGTGGGGACGGGGACGCGGCGAGCCCCGCGGCGGTGTGCGGGCGGCTGGACGAGCCGTCGCGGGACCCGGGCCGCCCCGACATCATCGAATGGAGCGATCCGTCCGACGGGGACCCCAGCAAGCTCGGGATCAGGTGCCGGCTCGCGTGGTGCAGCTCGCGCCCCGCCCCCGCTCCTGGTCCTTGCTGGGGTGCTGATGCTCCACTGTGCGAAGGTGGGTGGCCATGGTGTGGCTGTTGTTGATGTCCCTGCTGTTGTCCATTCAGTGGTTGTTGATGGGACTGCGACTGTTGTTGTTGATGGGACTGCGACTGTTGTTGATGGGACTGCGACTGTTGTTGATGGGACTGCGACTGTTGTTGATGGGACTGTGACTGTTGTGTGTTGTGATGTTGTTCTGAAAGTCGGCGCTGTTGATGCTGCTGATTAATTTGCTGCTGCTGCCTTTGTTGCTGATGATTCTGTAATGGTGGGGCTTGTTGTTGTTGTTGTTGTTGTTGTTGCTGTTGTTGTTGTTGTTGTTGTTGTTGTTGTTGTTGTTGTTGTTGTTGTTGTTGTTGTGTTGGTTGATGGTGGAGAAGGGATTGAGGCTGATAGGATTGATTAAGAAGTTGATGAGTGGGGTGAAGCAAGGGCTGGATGGGGGTAACGATAGGCTCTATATTGGGATGCGAGAGGTCGGAGGGACGATGGTCGGGCAGGACTAGGGATTTTGACGAGTTGGGAGGATCAGCGGATGGGAGCGGTTGGGGTTGATGAGGGGAAGGATTATTTTTACTAGCGCGAGTGGAAATTTTGCGAGTGGAGGTAGCAGCAGCGGCGGCGGTATGGTTATGATTATGGGGGAGACGTTTGAAGCCTTTCAGGCCGTTCCTTTCCTTGAAGCTACTCAGCCAGCCCTCCGAGAGCTTCAGCCAACTGGCCGGTGGGATCTGGTAGAAGCGTGCAAACTCCCGCCACTTCTCTCGTATCACGTCCCCGTTTAAATCCATGTTGGCACTGACCGCTTGTTGGCACCATTTCTCCAATGCTTCCGTCACCTGCACGTGCTTCGTTTTTTGTTGCCTCCTGCGGTTCGCCGTCGTGGTGGTGTTCATTTTAGTGTTGACAACGTTAGTATTGGTGGTGGTGTTAGTTGAGGTACAAGTGGATGGGGTGGTAGTGGTAGAGGAGGAGCAGGCGGCAGGCGTGGGCTGGGGCTGTGGCTGTGGCTGTGGCTGTGGCTGAGAGAGAAGGCAGGGCTCGTCCGGGGGTGGGTTGAGCCAGGCGGCGATGGTGGGCTGGGAGAGTTTGAGGTGGGGGTAGAGTAGGTCAAAGTGGTGAGCTGTGCTGGCGAGGCAGGAGTCGTGGGCATGGTACCAGGCGAGGATCTCTGCCTTCTGAGCAGGGTTGGCCGTTCCCAGCTGATCGTAAGGTTGTTGATAATCTCCTCTCCGATGGCTCGTCCCTCCTGGGGTCGTTGCTGGCGTTGATAGCGCTGAGCACCCCTCCTCCGTGGGGCGCTCCTCTAGACTGGCGTGTCGCTGAGTGATGCTGCTCCCCTCCGGAGTGAATTGAGTGAATGGCAGTCCACGGGGCTTTTTCGATGGAAGCTCTGCTGGCTCGAGGATGATGGAGTTTCCTGTGGGGTACATAAATAGGTGGTAGAGTCAGTATTCCTGCTTGCTTGCTATTCTACTTCAAGTGCTTACGCTTGTTGTTATTGTTATTGTTACTACTGCTAATGTTACTATTTGGGGTGGAGCTGTTACTTATAGATTGTTGTACTAGTGGTTGATTGTTTTGGTTCAGTTGGTTCAGTAGTCTGTTTAAGTTTGCGAAGAGTGTGTTAGTAAATTGTTCAAAGAAGTGGTTATCTTCCTCTGATATCGGCTGATGGTTTCTGAGTTGTTCCTTAATCCAGTTCAGTCTTTCCTGTTGTCGTCGACAGTTTTCCTCGAAGCGTGCTACTTCCTTCTGCTCTAGCCCATGCGACATTCTTCTTCTTCTTCTTCTTCTTCTTCTTATATATTCTTAATTTTGTTGTTGTTTTTTGTTTTTTGTTTTGTTTCTTTCTGAATCAGATTTTGTCTTCTTTTTTTTTTTTAACATAATTCGATTATGTAAGCATCAGCACTCCCTCAACGGAAAAACCATATTATTTTGCACAAGATCCCATATTTGGATCATCATTCAAAATATTGGTACATGAACAAAACTACACAAAGAACAAATCATTCAGCTCATGAAACGTAGTAGAATATACCATGTCACCACTGTCAATATAATCACACAACAACAACAACATTGCTTCACAAGAGAATGAATAAGTAGAGAAAGAAGGAAAGCAAAATAAGAACACATGAACAACAGAGTTAGGTAACAAAGAAAAAGAGCAGGAGGAGAGAAAAAAAAAAAAAAGAGTAAAAGATGAAAGAAAATGAAAGATGAGACTGATAGATCACTTCATGGAAGAGGAGCTCTGAGTCAAGCCAAAAAGCCTATACATATAAATCAGATTTAATCCTTGCAATATATAAGAGCCAGAAATTAGTATACAAGATGCAAGCCCCAGGTGGCAGGGTTTATAATGGAACTCATGGTATTGGAGAGGATAGTCCTTTCTTTTTTTTTCTTTTTTTTTTTTTTTTTGCTCAAGTGAGTCCATCCAAGTTTATCAACACTGTTGTTGCATGCATCTTTTACCAGTGTTACCAGGAGATGATCAGATAAATATAGTGCTGAAGAGGTAACAAAATCAGAGTGTGCAGTTTGTGTGACCATGCATGAAAAAAAAAAGGTGGATTTCTTGGTATGCATAGAAACATGCTCTCATGAGTTACATCAGGGTGTAATATCAAATATAGGCAAATCCACACTTATGTAATTGACTGTTTTTCAAAAACCCACCATATTGAAAACCTGTTTGTTGCTCATCAATCACCATTTTGAATCCAATAAATGAAGAAAAAGATTTCTGGATAATTGACTGGTTTCTAATTGTGGAGTTGGTATATTTGATACCCCCTATTTTTAAAACCTGTTTGTTGCTCTTCAATCACCATTTTGAATCCATTAATTGATGGAGAAAAAGATTTCTGGATAATTGACTGGTTTCTAATTGTGGATTTGGCATATTTGATACCCCCATTTTTAAAGGCCCAGTATAATTGGTAATTGGGGTGTCACTAGCAACACACCACTAGTGACAGCATTCATGCTTTGTTTTAGGGAATTGAATTGCCAACCCCCATTATTTGAAGGAACAACCCCCAATTATTTGGGGATGTTGTGACGACCATTGTTTGACGTCTAATATTTGTCCAGATTGGATAAATTGGTCCAACCCCCCAAATGGGGGTTGCCAATACAATTTTGACCCGCGCGAAGGGGGTCGTCAATTTAATTTGGCTGAAAGGGTGATTTATTGTTTAAACCATTACTCATCCATTTCTACACATCATTACACCACATATATGGTGTATCAAGCTGGTCTGGACACATGCCCAAGTCCCGCTTGGTGCAGTTCCCCCGCGGTCAAGCAGGCTCAAATCACTTTCACTACAAACATTTGTAATTTTACCCAAAGAAAAAACAACTGTTTGGGTTAGGCAAAATGTTAATTTTTTTCAACAAAATGGCTCAGTAATAAAAATTGAGCAAAACTGAGCATGCTCAGCAAAATCCCCTAAAGTTGCCAGAATGAATAAAAATGATTTCTGCTCAGTTTGTAAAAAAAAAAAAAAAAATGCTGAGCATGCTCAGTATAGCTTATTTTTCACTTCTGACCATTTTTTGTAAAATTGGGTATATGTTTTGCCCATCCCAAGTTTACATTTTCCTTCTGGGTAGAATTGCAAATGTTTTTAGTGTTTGGCGGGTGCCCAACCGCGCATGATACACCATATTATATGATAAAAAAGCCAAAAAGAGCATTAAAAACACCTGTAACATCAAGAATCAAGTAATTGACCATGCAGCATGCTATAATGAAAAATAAAGTATTTTGACAAGGTGCTGGTTGTTACTCTTCAATGTGACATGGCCCATAGTTGAAAAAAATGAACTAAAAAGGTAACCATCCTATTTTTTTTTCTTTTTCAATTAATTTCCATATTCCATTATTAATTTACGTGTTATATCCCTTCCCATACACAGTACAAATTCAAAATTTCAACACAGTAAAAATTCAAAATGAATTGTTGAATTTGTTCAGCTTTGAAGCTGACACATCCCCTTGATATAAACAACCAATTTTGATGAGCTTAAAATTCATCTTTTTCTTCTATTTCAGCTATCTTATATAGCCCATCATTCCCTTACAATCTAAATCATTGTTTCTACATCAGATAAATTGTTCCACACATTCCTGAATACAGAACTTTCATGTTACATTTCCCTTGCTCAAAAACCCTCAAATCAAGAAGTCAACCATCTTTTTTTTCTTATTTTTTCAAACATCTTCCACAGCACATACTTAGTTGACATTTTAGTTTGTCTTCATTACATTTATTTTGATTTTTTATCAGACCCAATGAACATATCTCTTACATTTAATTTTCAATCAGAGAATAACTGCCCTCTTAATTTTTTTTCTGCTTCATGATTTGTGTCCCACACAAACCAACACATATATCATATTTCCAATGCAAAAGCAAAAAAAAACCATCACATTTTGTTGCGGGAAGAAGTAGTAAAAGAAAAACAAGGTAGGAAAAAAAAATTTCAAGAAAAGTAAAAGAAAAACATGAGCTAATAAACCATTCTGTTGGATCTAGTATTCTTCTTTATTTCTTGAGTCAATGTAAAACAATCATCATATTTATCTTTCCGAGCTAAGGCTTCTTGAGATGCATATCTGGTCCATTCTGCAGCTAGTTGAGGAGCTGGAAAGAGGGAGGGGTTTTTAAGCTCAAGAACCATGATATGATTGCCTAATAGAGCAATGAAGACAGGGGTTGGAGGTGAAAAAGATGGGAGCATGGTTTCAGACCAAGATTCAGAAAAAAAGAAAAAAGGCCTTTGGTAAAGATCAGCAAGAGCATAACCAGTACTTGGAAGGGACATGCAGTTTTCTGCGCCGCAGGATTGGTCTTCTTCATCTTCAGGAACTTCAAACTTGATGCACTTGAGGGCTGCTTCAACATTCAGGACAAGTAAGTTATCTTTATAATGCTCTTTCTTGCTGGAGATTTGTGGGGCAACTTCTTCTCGGATTATGGGCGATTGACCTTGATCTTGATGTAAAATAGAAGAAACTGCTTGAAATACACAATGGCTGTCTTAGTTGGGGTTCAAAAGCTTTTCAATGTGTTCAATAATAAAACTAGGGAGATGGTGAGAATAATAAGAAAGGGAATGGGGAGCTTCTGGAAGTGTTTTGGGACAAGCTGAGTTTTTAGTTGGAGGCTTTCTTGATCAAACTGGCGGCCGGGTACTCTTTGGCTTAACACTTCCATCCTTCTTGTCATCTGGAACACTGAATTTTACCTTCTTCTTCTCTTTGGGGTCTTCTTTCTTCAAGGGAGTTTTTCTGGAGGGTTGAATTTGTGTTTTGACTTCTTCCTTGATGGTTGGGTTTTGGGTTTTTTGTTTCTTCTTATTTTCTGTTTCCATTTCTTCAGCGCGGTGTTGTTTAGCTATAATTTTGAATTCAGAAGGTTGCCAGCAGTCTGACTTCATCTTCTTTCCATGGAACTTTGACTTTCCTTGGGATTTGGGCCTTCCACATGTTGTCTGAGGTCCGCTGGGTAGCAAGATGTTGACTGTTGCTGAGCCTTCTAAGAGTTGGTTGATTGCGTCAAGCATGAAGTTTCTTTGGGAAGGATTCATGTTTTCTAGTTTGGTCTTGATGTATTCAATCTTCTTGGTGGAAGCTTCATCTGGAGTCTGTTTTGTTGTGCGGAAATCCTGTTTTGACAGAGTATGAGTGATGAACATTAGTTTATGAGGCAGAAAATGGATATCATAAATAAGATTGATAAGTGAAATGGTGAATGGGGGCTTGGAGGGGCTTAAGGGTGGTGTTGATGTTGAGTTGTGTGTTGATTAGAGCGGCAACCCCTTGTCAAAATCCATTTTTAAACAATTGACCCCCTTTTTTGGCAACAGCAACCCCTATTTTATTACACGGGGGTCAATTTGTGTATCAGCAACCACCACTTTGTGAGCAAAGAAAAAAAAAAGAAAGCTTGCCAGCAACCCCCAAATTGTTACACGTGGGTTGGTTTTTGAATTGGCAACCCCCAGCAACCCCCAAATCATTACATGCGGGTTGGTGTTTGAATTGGCGACCCCCAGTTTGAACCACAGAAAGCCAAAGACATTGATGACCCCTAAAATTTTACACATGCTTTTTTTTTTTGAATCAGCAACCCCCCAAACAACCCCCAGAAAAATAAAAAAAAAACTTACCTTTCGAATCAACAACCCCCATTTGAAAAAACAACAAAATTGCTTTGCAACATCCCGCCGCCCCACGGCAGTAAGGATAACCAATCCAGACACCACCAAACCCACAAAAGAAAGGAAAAGGGATAGGGAAAAGGGAAAAAAGGCAAAAAAATGAAGACAAAAAGAGAAAAAGGAGATCTTACCTTCATATGCCACTGAGTATGAAACTCAGTTGGCTCAATTTGCTTGTCACTATTAACCTAGTAAGAAATCTGATGCTTACAAGGAATTCCAGTTTGTACTGTGAAGGCATGATTAAATTTTCCTAGCTCCTCGGACCATTTGATTAGATTGAATTCATTTTGAGCACAGTGGAGAGCATAGTGGGTGATTTTATCAAAACATGGGGTGAAGATCTTCTGAATTTTTCTGAGGGTGGTGATTTTTTCTTGATGTGATTCTGAGCTGATCTTGTGATGCTGTGACTCATGAGCAAGTGTTATGAGTTTCACCACTTCAGGGAAATTTGCGCTAGAGTTGAGGAGATATTTCTTGATGTAGGAATGAGCAGATTCAATTCAAGAGGTTGTCCGGTGATCAAAGTGAGGGATTTTTTTGTCCAGGCGTCAACAAAACGGGGAGCAAGAGGAAGCCAGGTGTTTTCAACATATTTGACAAACTGAGAGTTGAAACGGGAGCTGAATATCTTGAAAAAGGGGTAGAAATCAGCTGTGTTGGAAATCTGTGTGATTTTAGACCACTGGGACATGATTTGTTTTTCTTCATCTGCATTCTTGACAATCTTGGAAGCATTGGTGAGTATATGCTTGTTGATGTGCCAGGTGCAGAGCATGTGAATTGAGTTTGGAAAGACTTTGGAAATGGTGTTCATCAGAGCTAGTTCACAATCAGTGAGGAGGACATCAGGGGGAGGGATTTTGTGGGAAGTGAGTTCAGAAGGGAAAGTTTCAAGGGCCCAGGAGTAGTATTTGAGGTTTTCTTCAGCAAGGAAGCAGAAAGCTGCAGAGAAAGTCTTGTTGTTACCACTGACGCTGGCAATGTGGAGAAGGGGCATGTTGTACTTGTTGGTCTTGTAAGTGCAATCTAGGAAGAGGACAGTGTGATAACAGGAAAGGAGTTGAAGGGATAGGGAGTAAATAAAGAATAAAGCCTTCAAGTTACCGCCTGAGTCCACTTTTGAGCAAGTAGTTTAATTGGAGAAGGTGAGCTGTTTGTTGATATGAACAATTGGACTGAGACCTTGAAGATATTGCTCCTTGACTTTTTTGTTTTGCCACGTAAATAGTACTTTTTGTTTCTAGGAGTGGTTTGTCAGCAGAATGAGTTTTTTTCATGACTTGCAGTATGTCAGAGGGTTTCAGACCAGAGAGGGAGAGATTCTTGACTTGTTCAAATTGATTATCTGTCAGTTTTTGGTTTTTGATGTGGGCTTGTGGGTCAGATGTTGGCCGGTGGTTGTGCTTGGGTTTGCCACAAGAGAATCTCAAGACTTTTTTCTTCTTGCTGTAATATCCAGCGGCGGAAAACGGACAACCAATGAGTCTTGAGAAGTTTGGTGCTTTGCGAGAATCAACTTTACGCAGGTTCTGGTTGGATGAGCCACCCCTAAAAAACAAAAGAGGAGAAAAAAAGATTGAAGAGAAAAATAGTCCAGCAATTAGTAGAAGTTTCTAGCTAGATGGAAGGGTAGAAAAAGAGAGAAAATATGGGGAAAGGATGATTGGCATAATGAAAACACTTACATGTTATGTTTAATGAACAAATTTCCAAGGAGAAAGAATCAATGTCAGAACAAAAGGGAAGAAAAAAAGGGATAAATCTTTTTTGAAAAAAAGAGATTTCAAATGAAAAATTTACCTGTCACATTTAAAAATAATCTTTTTTTCAGTATGGGATCTCCTGATGACAATTACGTATCCATGTTCCATGGCAAACTTCTTGACCGATTTGACCATGTCATCCTTGGAGTAGAAAACCTCAGGGTGTGTGCCAGGAATCTGAAATAGATAAGTACCATCTTTATTTTGCTGAACATCATCCTCTTCCTCCTGGGCTTCTTCTTCTTTTTCATTTTTTTCTTCTTCAGGGGCTTCTTCTTCTTCTGCAAGAGAGGTGGGGCTGTCTTCATGGTTTTTGGGGCTAGCATAATTTTGTTGAAAGGTTTCATTAATTTTTATTATGTTTTTTTTTGTAGTTGAGATCAAAGGAAACAAGGGAAGGTTCAATTGTTGGAGAGTTGGGGGCTGTGGAGTTCATTTTAATAGAATAATAGATGTTTTGAAGGTTTTCAGGGGGGTTAGGTTTGATGGAGTTCAATTTTGGTGTTTTAAAAGGGGTCTGGGGTCGCTTTAGGGGGTTTTGATTTGTTTTGTAGGGGGCTATGGGGTGTTGGGGGGTGTTTCTTGTTGGTTGGGGTGTTCTATCAATGATTGCAAGGCTCCTGGTAAGTGTCGGCTAGGGGGTTGTTTGTTTGCAAGATGCAACAGATCCTGAAACTCAAGCTGCGACCCCCGGGGAAAGCAGGGATTCTCTCAAAACCCGGACGTGGGAAAAATTGAACGGATAACCCCCAGTCTGCGCAACAAAATTAAATCCGCAACCCCCTATTATGTCGAGGACCAGAAATACTGGTTCTGGACCATCATGCAACATCTGAAACAAGTCGCCGCGACGTCCCGGATAAAATGGGGGTTGTCCCTTCAAATAATGGGGGTCGGCGATTCAATTCCTTTGTTTTAACACAGTGTGCCGCTGGAGAGAATAGGTTCTTGGATGTTTTCTTTTCTGAAATCTATCATCATCATTTTCCTTTTTTTTTTT
Source organism: Puccinia coronata f. sp. avenae (assembly GCA_002873125.1). NCBI lineage: Eukaryota > Fungi > Basidiomycota > Pucciniomycetes > Pucciniales > Pucciniaceae > Puccinia > Puccinia coronata. The sequence goes on along the minus strand of PGCI01000054.1, from coordinate 154,181 downwards.
CTTCATCTTTGAGTTAATATATAAAGATCATTGCATTTCAAATTTAAGTACATATCTTTTGAAAGCAGAGTTCATTTACCTAACTGAAAAGCATGACGCATTGCCAGAGAAACATGACATGTATAAGGCTTTCCAGTGTCACTGAGTGTGGAGAGAAGTGATGTACTTGCATAAACACTACAAAAAATCTTTTGCAAATTCATCTGAACCAATTATGTTCTGCAGTGTAATTAGAAGCACTAAGTCTCTGCCTTTAATATACCAGCCTGAATTCTTCTTTTAGATCCATTCAAGCTGAATCCTATGAAGAATAAAAGATCAAGAGGGATTGATGCATAGCACTGGTAGCTGGATATTCCTCTCTACTTTCTGAAAGATTTATAAGGCAACAGAAAAAATTAGGAGTAGGATATGCCTGGTTCCAACCTGAACACAAGCCCTTCTTATTGGAGGGCCTGGTGTTGCCAGAAGGGTGCAAAACACCCCTTGCCCTGCAAGGCCTCCCAATGAGGGGCTTTTGGCTGGAAGGGGCTGCACTAGGCTGGGAGGCCAGATTATGACCTAACCCAACCCAGTCCCTCCAAGGGGGTCCCGCAGGGACCCTCCAAAGGAGGACTGGATCAAGGTGTTCATTTTCCCCCATCCCCCAGATGTTGGAACAGAAGGAATATTTTTTACATCAAACTGTCCAAGCATTTAAGTTCTTTTGTGCTGGGCATTTCAGTGTGTTTGTCATCCTGTGTCTCTATAGCAAGGAGATACAGCTGCTTAAAGCAAGCTATATAGTACTCAACTCAACAGTCCAAGAGCAGATCAACTTCTAAACAGAATTAGGAAGATAATGGATAGGCTAAACAGCCGACTACTACTGAGAATATGGAGAGCAGAAATGATAGAGTGCTCCCTGGTAGCAATTACTCTACTGGAAGGATAATAAGTGAAAGATGAGAGAGTAGAGACAAGATCAAAGGATGAAAGACAGAGTTAGATGAACAAGGAAGAAGAGATGAGAGGTTGGAAAGCCCCAGTCACTACTTGTAGTAAGTTGATGGGCTTAGTATTCTCTAAGGGTATACAACTCACAATACACTTGGCTATAGAGCTTTCAGGACTAAGCTCCTTTCTTGCTTACTATGTCTTTTCCAAGGAGTTACCTGTTTCTAAACTCCTCACATGAAATTACTCACTAATAAGGGATGATTTTTTCTTATCCTGTGTAAGGTTGTTAGTTGACCTGTAGTGTATGTTAACTGGTACTCACAGGTGTCTGACAGTGGTAGAATTTCCTGTTTGGAGAGACAAACTTTATAATTTTCTATTTTGATTGAATAGTAATTGCAAAACAAGATTTATGAGTAAAGAAGTGGGTTTCAGACATCAAATATTTGTTCCCCCCATCCACTTCCGCAAATTATGGTCATCTGAGAGACTCCTGGAATGAATTCAAGAATTTCAATGAAAGGGATCCTTCCTGTTGGAAATTTTGCAAGAATAACCAAGCCTTGAAGCAGTCCTGCAGGGTCTCCATGCCTGGGTAAATCTTGCATGCACTTTTTGCACATTGGTAATTTCTGGAAGGATTTTCTAAAATCAAATGATGGAGTCTGAAGCCACAAGCTGATTTTTGGTGATTGGCTGCAGCATTTATCTCCAATCTTCATGAACCACTTGCCAGAAAAGCCCTTATGTCATAATCCCAGCTGCAGATTTATGTCATTTCACTTTTTCTCAAGAGTCAGAATCACCAAATTAACACCAAAAATAATAACTTGCAAGTTTTTGGACAAATTGGTTGCAAAAATTGAAGTAATGCAATTGAATACTTTATATGCATCTTGTCAATGCTATTAGAGGGGTTCAAAAAAAGGATTCACCAGAAATTTGTATGTGCATCACTGGAAGTCCTAAAATAAGATTCATTAAAATCATTTACACCTCACATCAAAGGGGTGTGATCATTGTGGTCATACCTTTCTTATTTTCCCTATCTTCCTCAAGCAAAAAGCTTGTTACAATTTCATATTAGGACGGTTCACATTGCATGGGATTTTACACATTTTTAAACCAGTTTTTAACCACCTTGATGGATAAAATTTCATAAAGCATTCAAACCATATCTGGACGTTTTGGAAGATTTGCATGAAGCCAAATTTTAAGTGAAAATTTTATGACAAGTGTCATAAAATTGAGGTTAAAGTTGGTTATAGTGCCCAACGTGAACCGTCCTATTTTGATGCAAGTTGATTTGCTCACTTGCTATGGGGATCAATTTTATGCTAAAATGAAACAACTGGAAGAAAGTTTAAGCAAGACTGGAAGCCAGAAAGTCTATTGCAAATCCCCCTATCAGTTCTGTCATGAATTCAGAATTACGTGTCCATCCTTTGATCTGCCTCTGTGCTGTTTTGGTATTCTCAAAAATCAGAGTTCTGGAGACAACTCCATTATGTATCACTAATTTGCTTTCAAAAAGCCAAGAGTTCCTGAATGCTACACTCATCACTTTCACCAGAATTCATGACCAAACTCAATCAAATTCCCTTGCCTGCCAGAGGCAGGGGCGCGATTATCTGATGAGTTTGGTACCTGAAGGGTGGAAAACCCTGTGGGCTAGGAAATCTGTTATCTGAGCCATGGACCGCACCCGCCTCCGGTGCCCTCCGGTCGATCGTCAACTTATTGGAAAGCAGGATTTTGGGTGAATGGTTGACCAGCGGAATTGGTGTCCAGCAGTCAAACACTTGGGGGAAGCAGTTTGAAGATGTGCAAGTGCAGCTGATTGCAACTTCTAGGATGTTTCACTTGCTATCAAGTGCAAGTTTCAGGAAATGGGAAGCGCGATTTTGTGAGACCCCTGCCTGCATCCAGCTGGCTTCCCGCTTTTTCTACATTTTATTCTTCTTTCTCTCCTCCTTCATTCCTTGCTTGCTCCCGAAAAAGTTCAAGGTACAAAGCGCGTGCGACGCAGCATATTAAGGGACTGCCTATTTTAGCGCGACATGCGGAATTGATAACGGTTAGGAAGAGCTTATCACTCCATATGGCGCATACGTGAAACAGGTCTAAAGTTTTCAACTCCGATTAGTTTGACAAAGGCAAGGATCGATATGGACGGCAGCAGTCATGAAAAGACCACGCCACTTTTGCTATAAGAATGAGGCGTCGGATGGCTGTTGTTTGCTTGACTCAGACTGCCTCTGTCCAGATCGCTTGTGCGGCACATCCTTACCTGAATCCTCTCGCTGCTGCTTGGAAGCACCAAAAAAGTGTAAAAAGTACACTTTTAGTATCTTTCATGTTGGCCCGAGTTTTTCTTCCAGCCTGAACTCATTGGGCTGTTGATTCCCAATTCTTTCAACGTGTGAAAATAAACGCAGTGACTGAAATCTTTTTCTTTGACATTTTCATCCTAAACACAGCCAAATTAGAAACAGAAGTTTGAAACCATGATGAACCTGAAGGCTTTCTTGGTTGGACTACTTGCTTTCGGTATGCTGATTTCACCTATCAGCAGTATCGAAACAAGGATGCAGCCAGAATGTAAAGTTTGAGTCCTAGCATTCTGATTGTAAATCGTACCTGCAACACTGACTTGGGGCCAAATAAAAACATGTACTGTTGGCCGATCCCCAGTGGTTGCTCTAGAAGAATGGAAGACATGGGAAGTGGGTCAACCATCACACGCAGTGTTCCGCGAGGTGGAAGCTCCTTTTAACCGGGACGGTTATTACAGAGCAATTGGAGCAAGAACAGGCAAATTAAAAGATGACATTTCGGATGTTGCAAGTCGGGATGGCACTCTGTCTGCTTCATTCCAATGGGGCACCGTTTGGGGCAATCAGGTTGGCAAAATCCATAATACATCAAACTGACCAATATCCTACTTCTTCTATGATGCCAACCACCGCACGTACCTAGTTAGGAAAAAACTCGAAGCTGGAAAGGTGGAAGCGTTCCTTCATCCTCAATCATTTGGAACAAAACAGGTTCTCTATGGCATAAAACCACATTCAGCATAACATACGGGACATCGTAGTGTGCTCAGTTTTCCGAGTTGGAAAAACAAATTTAGGAATTTTATTTCTTGCATGTAGATAGTTGCAAAACCATCTTTATGAATACGGAAATAGATTCTAGACTTGAAGTTGTCCCCATCCGCTTCCTCAACCCATTCACATATAGACTCTCCCGGAGGTAGTGAATTTTTCATAACCAGGAGCCTACCCGTTAAGCCTTTGGAAAACTTGAAAAAGCCTTAAAACAACATTGCAGAGTCTCTTTCCTGGTAAATCTTCTACTATAATAGGAACTTTGGGCCCACTTGGCCCTTCTTGAAGGCTTTGTCAAGATCAGTTCATGAAGGAGTCTGAAGCCACAAGATTTTTGGGAATCAGCTGCAGAATTTATCCCCAATGTTGGACCACTTGAACAAGCCCTTATGACCCCATCATCCCGGCAATTCTTCGTCCTTTCACTTTGTCTCAAGAGTCAGAGTTGCAAAATTGACACTGTTGAACTCAAGAGTTCGGGGACGTCATTTTCACCCTGCTGCGGTGCAGGACTGGGCGCGGGACAGTGTCAAGAACAAAGATTGAAACCTAACCTTGTTCATCCGGATGTATATAGTTTCACGTGTTATTCACACTGTTGTTTCCTCATCCGTTTCTTTGTTCTTGTTCTTTGAGTCATACTCACTTCGCCCACTCCATTTGTCTCGTCTCCAGGTCTGTCTCTGATTGATCTTCTTCAACATCCTCTTCTCTCATATCTGTGTTGTCCTTTTTCAGGTTTGCTTCTTGCTCTCGTGTCGTTAGTCCAGTGTTGTGTCCTAACGCCAAGCCGTTGGAAAACCCAGGTCAGAAATAAACATCATCCGTTTCTTTGTTCTTGTTCTTTGAGTCTTACTCACTTCGCCCACTCCATTCGTCTTGTCTCCAGGTTTGCTTCTTGCTCTCGTGTCATTAGTCCAGTGTCGTGTCCTAACACCAAGCGGTTGGAAAACCCAGGTTCGCTGCTTGCTCTCGTGTCGTTAGTCCAGTGTTGTGTCCTAACGCCAAGCGGTTGGAAAATCCAGATCTTCTGTGTTCATTAAACACCAAAAAAAATAACTTGTGAGTTTCTGGACAAGTTGTTTGCAAAAATTGATGATGGACCGACATTATCTGATGAGTTTGGTGTGGCAATGAACCCATCAAGCCCGGGTAGAAATGAAAATTAGGGTTAGTTCTACTCAAGTTAATTCTACTCAAGTTATCTGACCCGTGGAGGCTCTCCAGCCAACTTATCGGAAATCAAGATCTTGGGTGAATGGTTGACCAGCAGAATTAGTGGCCAGCAGTCAAAAACTTGATTGAAGCAGTTTGAAGATGTGCTTCAAGCGAAGCTCATCGCAAATTGTAGGTTGTTTCAATAACTATCAGGTGCAATTCAGTTTTGGAAAATGAGGAGCACAATTTTCTGAAAGTTCACCCCTGCCTGCATCGTAGATTCCTATGGCTTTCATCTCCTGCTATATTTTCTTCTTCCTTTTCTCCTTCTCTTGTCCTTGCTTGCTCCCGACACGGTTCAAGTATAGTATGCACGAAGCTTTTTTCACAGCGTGCGTGCGACGCAGAATGTTCATGATGGACTGTCTACGATACGTAGTTCGACATGCAAAATGGATAACAGTTAGAAAGAGCTTGTCGTTCCAGCATACGTGAAACAGGTCTGGAGTGTTCAACTCCGATTTGGTTTACATAGTAGTTTCACAAAGGAAAGGGTCGATACGGACGGCAGTCACAAAAAGACCACGTCGCTTTCATCATAAGAATGAGGCTTCGGTTGGTTGTTGCTGGCTCCACTCAGACTGCCTCTGTCAAGAAGCCGTACAACCTTACCCCTGAATCCTCTCGCCGCTGATTGGAAGCACCAAAAAAGTAGACTTAGGATCTTTCATGCCGGCCTGAGTTCTCCCAGCCTGTTCTCGTTGGGCTGTTGATTCCCGATTCTGTTAAGATGTGAAAACAAACGCAGTGACTGAAATCTGTTTCTTTGCCATTTTCATCCTAAACGCTGCCCTGCCCGATAAGGAAACAGAAGGTTGAAAAAATGATGAACCTGAAGGCTTTCTTGGTTGGACTACTTGCGTTCGGTTTACTGATTTCACCTATCAGCAGTATCGAAACGAGTGCGCAAGGACGACCAGGTAAAATTTGAGTCTTAGCATTCTGATTGTAAACCGTACGTGCAACACTGACTTGGGCCTAAATAAAAACATGTACTGTTGACCGATCCCCAGTGGTTGCTGTAGAAGAATGGAAGACATGGGAAGAGGGTAAACCATCACAAGAAGAGTTCCGCACAGTGGCAGCTCCGTTCAACCAGGGTGGTGAATACGACGTAATCAAAGAAAGAAAAGAAAGAAAAGGCAAAAAAAATAAAAAAAATGCCTTTGCTGAGGTGACACTTTATAGAGATCGCACTCCGTCTGCTTCATTCAAATAAGGACACATTTCGAACGTTCCGACTGGCGAAATTATTAATAAATCAACGCAACCAATATCCTACTTGCTCTCTGACCCCGTTGCCCGCAGTTATCTAGTTAAAGACCTCGACGCTGGAGAGAGAGAAGTGTTTTACCATCCTACATCATTTGGAAAGAACGCGGCTTTCTTCGCCATAATACCGCATTCAGAATAAGATACTGGGCATTGCAGTCTGCTCAGATTTTTGGTTGGGAAAGACACATTTAGCATTTTTCTTTCTTGTATGTAAATAGTTTCAAAACACCATTTGTGCATACAGAAATGGATTCTACACATCAACCAGGTACATACATATTTACATACATCCTTGACCCATTGCTATGGAAAATCTCCGGGAATGATCAATGAGTCCAAGAATGGCATTGAAGAATATTGCCTGCCAAGAACGGAAAATGAAAGGACCACAGTGAGCACCCGACTGGGCTTATGGAGCCAGAAGATCCTGTCCAAGCTTCCCAATGTTGGGAAATGCTGACCAAAAATCTTGAGACTCTAGACACCTTCACAAATTGATTGGAGTGATGGAACATTCCCCTAGGTCCAAAATCACAAGGGTCTTTGAGACAGCTATTTTTATTTAGGGCGTTGATAACCCCTGGTAAAACCGCGCCTACACACAGTTTTACTGGGTGGCAACGTCGTTGCCGCCGGCAAGCTGGTACAAGCTTGTCCCAGCTTGCCGAGGCGTTATTCCTCGGCAAGCAGGTACCGGCTTGCACCTGCTCGCCAAAGAATAGCTTCTTGGCGGGCTGGTACAAGCTTGTACCCCCTCGGCAAGGAGTTCTTTCTTGCAGAGCAGGTCAAAGCCTGTACCGGCTTGCCGAGGAATAACTCCGCGGCAAGCTGGTACAAACATGTATTAGCTTGCCGAGGAGTCATCCCTTGGTGAGAAGGTGCTGGCTTGCACCTGCTTGCCGACAAATAGCTTCTCGGCGGGCTAGTACAACCTTGTACCAGCTCGCCGAGGAGTTGTTCCTTGGCGAGCCGGCACAAGCCGCTCGCCGGGGGCAACGACGTTGCCACCCGGTAAAACCGCGTGTAGGCGCGGGTTTACCGGGCTTTTTTATCAACACCCATCAAAAATACTGAGAGGCTTCAATTCTTAGTAATCAGTTTTTGAGAAATCAAATTGTGAGAAGGAAAAAGAAAGAAATCAACAATGAGACTTGAGTTGTGAATCATAGCTACTTTTAGAGTTCTAATTAGAATACGTAAATGTGCATGATTTTGAGCAAAAGAAAGCTACTTAGTGACTATAATTCAGTCCTATTCAAGATGGTTCAAGAAATGAGAAAGTGGATTTAGGAAGGAGTTGACGGAGAACTGAGAAAACTCAACAAAATCCTTACCAGTGGTTATAACCGTACCTATGAGGTTGGACCAGGAGAAATTGTGGTACAAGATATCTGAAGCGGTCAAGATTGACAACAAAGAAACAGCCAAGTTGTTGCTCCGTGTCTACACCAAAGCAAAGAACACCAATACTCTACAAATCCCTCCAACTCTAGAACAAGCAATGTTGGAAGACACATATTGTCTGATGAGCTGCCCTCATAAAACATCAAACAAGCTTGAGTCTACAGACTGAGCAAAACCAAATCACTTTGATGCGGGATTTACTCATTTCTTTGACAAGAATATCAAAGAAGTGAAAGGCCCTCTCCCATTTACCATCTTCAATAATGTATGGCATTGGCAAGAAGAAGCTCTAGCATTCCACACAAACAAGAAATCCAGATCAGATGAAAAGGACAACATCTCTTCAATTTTAGGTTACAAATATCCTAATGAAGTGTCTCAGAAATTTTCTCAGTGGATGATGAAACATAGAGAGTTCTTAGAAACCTTCCACAAACTGTATAAGAACAACAGATTTACCTTGTGGATTGTGGGACACAAGTTGAATCTTGAAAAGATCATAGCTCAAGAAGGCTTCTTAGTTGGTTTCACTGTCAGATAAAACATGTTAGCCAAAGCCAATGCATTTTACTACCATTTTGCAACCACCACCAGTGGTAAGTCAGTGATTGACATATCCAAAGAAAGAAATGACATCAAATAGAATGTAATCTCTGTAACTAGACAACTTGAAGAAGTAGGCTACACCAAGAATCCTTATACAGAGGGTGGTGACAAACACAGGTTGGATCCAAGAGCTGGAAAGGCTAAAGTTGGAAATAACCACAATAAAAACAACATTTGCAGCTGGTCACACCAAGGAAGCAGTAGGGGTAGAAGCAAATCTTGGATTGGTAACAATAGTTGTACCAACAACAAGTTCTCCAATTCAGCTAGTGATACCCCAAATATATCAATGGGGCAAGAGAAAACAGAACTGGAGAATAGACCAAAAACCTTGTTATGACACCTACAAGAAAAACTACTGGGCACAAGGCCAAGACAATAACAGAAACAATCAACAATACAACAATAACAACCAACCAAGTTATAACAACAACAGCCAACCTGCTTATAACAACAAAAACACTGGTTTTAACAATAACAAATTCAGGAAGAGTAGATCAAGCTCCTCCCACAGGGGGGAAGAAGCCATCCAGAGGTGGCAAGAAACCAACCATGTGATTGCCTTTCATTTTTTGTTTCCTTTTTCGTCCTTTTTTCCCTGATTTTTGTGCACAGACAGTTTTGCAATATGCATCTCTGGTCTAGTAGACTTTAAATATGATTGGAGCAAATTTTGCTTTGAGTCATGCTTTTTCCCAAGGTTCCTTCTTTCTCCCCAACTTTCCCTGTCCTAGACATTTTTTTTTTCATCCCAAGGTTCTTGCTGCATACTCATGTGTAACCTCATGTATTCTCCAGGGCATATAATGTTTTAGTTCTTCAATTTGCTGTCAAAAAACCAAGAGTTCCAGAATGTTACATACACTCATTGCTCAGATTCACCAGCATTCAATACCGTCTTGTATATTCTAAAAGTCTGTGACCTGAAAGGAGGAAGAGCCTGTGGTGGGATATGCTCGTTTTGGGCCTAGGCAACCCGTTATCTGACTCTAACCTAACTAAGTCCCTACCCTCCGTCCGCAGCCGGGTGGTGAAGCATGTGTGTGCCGACCGGAGGGAGGCCTGCGGGACAAGTCCCCCCTCCAACATAACGGAGGGACTTGGTTAAGTTAGTATCTGACCCATGGACCGCGCCCGCCGCCGGTGCTCTCAGGTCAACATATCGGAAGGCAAGGTCTCGGGCGAATGATTGCCCAGCGGAGTTGGTGGCCGGCAGTCAAACACTTGATTAAAGCAGTTTGAAGATGTGCTGCAAGCGAAGCTCATCGCGACTTCTAGGATGTTTCAGCGACTAGATCAAGGGAAATTGGTTGTTGGGAAATATTTCGAGGAGCGCAATTTTGTGAAACCCCTGCCTGCATCCTATGGCTTCCATCTTCTTCTATATTTTCTTCTTCCTGCTTTCCTTCTCTTGTCCTTGCTTGCTCCGACACGCTTTCAATTATACTACGAAGCTTTTTTCACAGCTTGCGTGCGACGCCGAATATTCAGGGACTGCCTATTATGGTGCGACATGAGGAATTGATGCAAAAAAGAGCTCATTGCTTCATGTGAGTCATGACGCATACGTGAAACAGGTCTGGAGTGTTCAACTCCGATTCGGTTTACATAGTAGTTTCACAAAGGAAAGGGTCGATGTGAATGGAAGCAGTCAAGAAAAGACCGCTTTCACCATAAGAATGAGGCTTCGGTGGGTTGTTGTTGCCTCAACTCAGACTGCCTCTGTCACTCAGCCGTACATCCTCACCTGACTCCTCTCGCCGCTGATCGGAAGCACCAAAAAAGTATACTCTTATAAATATCTTTCCTTTTGGCTTGAGTTTTTCTTGCAGCCTGAACTCGTTGGGCTGTTGATTCCCGATTCTGTCAAGATGTGAAAAAAACGCAGTGACTGAAATCTGTTTCTTTGCCATTCTAAACACTGCCCTGCCCGATAAGGAAACAGAAGGTTGAAAACATGATGAACCTGAAGGCTTTCTTGGTTGGACTACTTGCGTTCGGTTTACTGATTTCACCTATCAGCAGTATCGAGACGACTGAGGAAGGACGAGAAGGTAAAAATTTGAGCCTTAGATTTCTCATTGTAAAACGTACGCGCAACACTGACTTGGGGCTAAAAAAAATGTAACGTTGACCAATCCCAAGTGGTTGGTCTAGAACACTGGGGGAACTATGAAAAGGGTGAAGATTCAGAAGCAATCTTCCGCTCAGTGGAAGCTCCGTTTAAGCGCCGCGGTAAATACGTAAAAGTTGAAGCCAGAGGAGTCCCAACAGACAAAGATTGGACTGATGTTATCAAAGACGACACTCTGTCCGCTTCATTCAAATGGGCATACTTTAAGAACTTTCCGAGTGGCGAAATTATTAATGGATCACCGCAACCAATAACATACTTACTCCATGATTCCGTCAACCGCAGGTATCTAGTTAAAGACCTCGAAGCTGGAAAGAGAGAAGTGTTGTACGTTCCTTCATCATTTGGAACGAACAAAGTATCCCTTGCTATAATACCGCAATCAGAACAAAATATACCTAGCTCCCGCACTCTGATCAACTTTGGGATTTGAAAACACATATTTAGGAATTTTCTTTCTTGCATGTAAATAGTTTCAAAATAACCTTCATGAATACAGAAATGGATTCTACTCATCAAATTTCCCACAGCTACCTCCTTGACCCATTGCTATAGAAATTCTCCAAGAATGGTCAATGAGTCCAAGAATGGCATTAAAGAATATTGATGCCTGTCGGGGGGAAAAAAATGAAAGGACAAGTGAACACCTGACTCGGCTTTTGTTGGAGCCAGAAGGTCCTGCCCAAGTTTTCCAACTTTGGGGGTAAATGCTGACCAAAAATCTTGTGAATCTAGACACCCCTTCACAACTTGTGATCTTAACAAAGCCACGTAAGAGATACTGAGTTCATGCAAGACTCACCAGTTAAGCAAGCTTGGTAAAACTGTTGAGAATGGACGTCGGAGCTGATGTTGAGTTGTTTGTTGATTTGCTTATATTTGTTGTTGGGCAGCTTGTCTTTCCTATTTTTGCTGGTGTTGAGGTGAGCCAGTTTCTTTCACATTTTTCTTTCCATGGAACCATTTTCCTTGATGAGCTTTCAAGCCTTCCTTGGCAGTCATTCTTGATCAATGAATTGTAGGATCAACCAAAAAAAAAAAGAGGATTTCGTGGCCAAGAGACTCCAAGTTCTAGAGTCTCCATGACCCCCTACAAAAAGATGCACCAAACAGGTCCAAAAAAGATTGGCCCCCATAGCCCGGACGTGTTCCCCCAAAAGTGTGCTGTATTTGCCATGCACAAGAGCATCTTGCTGATGGTCTATGCATGCTGATTGTTGCTCAATGTGAACCCTTATCTACTGTTCTCAAGCTATGTAAATCAGATGTTTCTGGGGAGGGGTGGGTTAACGGTTGCTGTGAGTTGTTCACCTTCACTCTTAGATAGGGAATGTCAACATTCGGTGGTATCACCGTCGCGCGTGCGCACTTGATTAAGAAATCAGGCGGAAGAGAACATGCTTCAAGTTCAATCCTCCTTTCACTCGGTTTCCCCAATGCCAGCGTACATAAAATCATGAATAAAACCACTTTTAGCAACAGACTAACCCAACCGTTACCAGCCAATCTCGGGTGACATTCTGTGCCATTCTTGTCCTAACGTGTCTTGTTGAGGTGCCTGCGCGTCGTGCTGATCCAGCGGCGAGTTGTATTTTAGCACAACGCATTCATGTAAGTAGATGGCTGTGCAAACCTTACTTTGTAACTTCCACAACCTGAGCCTAACGGTGTGCTATATTGTAGGCTATGTACTCGGCTGTGCATACATATAAATATCTATCCCTTACATATACCGACCTATGTATACCGACATCGCCAGCTCAGTATCGAAGATTTCCCCCCTTCACACTAATTTATCACCTTGAAAAGCAACACCCACCACCACCACCTTGAATCCTTCCCCAGCCATTCATACACTCACACACATCACATCATATCATATCACATCCGCACTTCACACAAGATGGTGGCCGACAAGCAGATCTCTAGCCAGCCGGAAGGAGCTGGCCAGATGTCGATCAGCAATGCCGACCCGGCACTCGGTCAGCCGCTGTTTACCCCGCCCATCCCCATCTTCTTTTTTCACGACGAGCGTTTGATCAACTAATAATCACTTGAGCTCACACAAATATGATGATGTTCTCTTTCTCTCTCTCTCTCTCTCTTTTTTGTTGGGCGGGGGAAATCCAGAATCACAACAAGGTGTGAGCGAGACTAGCACGACCAAAACGGTGGCGCGAGGCCCGCTCTCCCGAGCCGTCCTGCGTATCCGAGGCGGCGAAGGCCACCACTGCATCGCAGAATGCTGCTGGTCAGTCGGCCTGCTCTTTCCCCGCTCTCACTCTCCGTAAATTCTGCTCGGGATTCAATCCAGCTGACCGTTGTCTTTGAACCATCTTCCCCCCTTTCACTCCGTGACCCACGTGGAACTTTGTGGATTTCCAGCTGCCTCTGTATCTGCTGTGGTAAGCCTATGTATCTCTCCCTCCCCAGAATTCAGCCTCCTGCTACGTAAATACATAATACCACCGCTTTCACTCACGCTTGCTGATCTCCTCCTCAACCTTGCAACAGGTATCGAAGAGCTCTTATGCATCGAAGCCATCGACGACTGCTTTGGGATGTGTTGTTAGGAGCAGAGAGCAGAAATACGCACAATATACAGCTCGCGCTGAGCCATGTATCCAGTTTGGTCTCGCCACTACGTAGACCGCCCGCTCCTGCTGACGATCTCCTTCCATCTCCTTGCTTGTCTACACAAACCATCGCTTGACCTGTTGTAAATGTGCCCCATGCGATCACCCACCCCCTTCCTCTATATCTTCTTTTCAACCTGACCTGTCTTATCCCCACCATCCTTGCCTCGCCATTCCGCGCCCGTCGTAACTATAATCCGTCCCCTTCTCCAGGAACCATCGGTTCTTCTTGTCCCCAGTGTAACTCTGCGCGCTTGCCGCATTGCACATCATCATGATCTAGCAAATGTCTTATACATACTGTGTTTTGAAAAATGCTTGGACACTTTCACAGCCAACTCTCTGCCGAATTGGTCAAGATTTATTTTGCAAAATCATTGTTATTTATCCCACGATATCATACTGATGTCAATGAGGAACATCACAGCCACAGCAGTCAGATACTGTGCAATCATCATTGGAATCACAGGATGCTGCCATTTTGGAGTCATCTCCCAACCATGACTGCAGAGAACAACTTGGCATTAGAAGTTGAATACTGATCAGTTGACAGAAAAGAGTGTTGCAGTTTGGAATATATGATCTGTTGGGAAGGGAAGTTTCTCCCCCAGGCAACATTGAATACACAGGATTGGACCACCACCTGATGAAAAACCTTATGAGTTCTTCTGTTCATATCTCATGGTAACAGAATGATATTGTCGGCCTCTGTGGTGCCCAGGAATGGTACCTTTTAGCTACACAAGGTGATAAGGGCAAAGTAAAGTGGGTAGAAGGGGTCATTCACATAGAAGTGAAGCACTGCCAGCATTTAATGGTCTAACACACTGGTTCAAGTAGTGCTTGAACTTCTGTGTTCAACCAGCAATTGGCTTTGCAGGATCCAACCAAAGCTCTACCAAGCCAGTTGGACGGGCCGGTCCAATCACTGGTCAAACAGGGAGGGTCAAGAGCCACTCAAACTGGGGTTTTTGACCAGTGATCAGACTGGCATGTCTTACTGAAACCTTTTCCAGCCGGTCAGAGTCAGACAGGCCTGTCCAATCACTAGTCAAACACAGCAGTTCAAGCCAAACTTGACAAAAGTCCCTGCTTCCAAGCTCTGGCTGGTCCTTGAAGTTTGCAAGCAAACTGAATCCTCTGCAGAGACTTGCACCCAAAACACACTCTCTTGCCTGGGCAGGTTTTTGCCTTTTGGTGGAAGGAATACACTTTCTCTCACCAACCCATCTATGATTTTTTGCTGGAATTTTTGGTCACATATTTGGATAGGCCAGAATCTTGCGCTTAGTCTGACACAATTATCTCAGATACTCTGAAGATTTGTGTGAGTTTGCACTGGGTTCTGAGTTCATTCCAACTCAGATTTTCTTAACTTCAATCAGAAGCTCAATATGCCCAAGTCCATAAACCTTGAGCAGCCTTACCTCAAACATCCCAATCAAACTGACACAAGAGAACACAATATCCTGATGGAGCTACCCACTTGCCATTGGTTTGTTATAAGTATGTGACTTGCCATTGGTTTGTTATATGTATTTGCGCTCATATCAATTCTTTTTTTTTTTGCCTTTGGTCAACAATTGATGACAATGTCAAGTAGCAATGAGGAAACAAAAATTTGATCTTATTGAGCCACGTAAGCCTTGATGGGGAGACTGACTTTCAGCCAGAATCTCTTGTGTGAAAACCGGGTGAATAGCATAAGCTAATATCTTATTTAGCTGATAAATACAACCTCTCCTTGAAGCTAGGACAGTGAAGGGGCTAGCTGCTAGGCCTGAAGGTCTAGAAACAAAAAACAAGGGTTTGCGCCAAGCTTTATTAGACATGGTGGTAGGTAATATTAATAATGGTAATAGGGCCTAGTAAAGATGGGAAGAACAGAGGAGAGTTAGCTAATAAAAGTCTATAACCCCCAATGAGCCATTACAGTGATTCTTTCAATATCACACCCATTGGCATGTGTTTCCTGCACTGGTTCTGAATATGGCCATGGTTTCTGTGAGTGAATTATGTATATATTTGGAGTAGTCTATATCCCTTCACTGTAATTAGAAGGAGACCTGCAAGATGCCAGAATAAATGGAAGATTGGATTGAATAGTAGTCACTTGAAGTTGTACCAAACAGCAGTTATCTTCCTTCTTCTCTTTCTGAAGAATGAATTATCCATACAAATTCAGGATAATCTGGTGGAATAAATGGCTTGTGTTTGTTACTTTCCCTCTTTGAAACCAGAGTAACCTTCAACCTTAATTTGAACATGTGGTACAATTGTTAGCCAACCGTAAGGTCCAATAAGTGGTCCAATTCAATTAAACTTCTTAATTCTGCAAGAAATGTCTGTCATAAATTCTGGCCTTATGGTTTTCTAGGACTATAGGTTGCTGGTGAACAAGAACCATGTTGGAATTGAGTGATTCTTGGATACCAGATTATTCATGCATTTCATGGTTGAGCCAGCTACTAGCAAGACTTGCAACAGTAGTTTAGATGGACCTGTCCAATTGGCTCCCAGTTGGTCAAGCCAGAATGACAGACCCCCTAAACCTCAAACCAAAACCCAGCAAGGGGGGTTTTGTTGGAAACCCCACCCTACACCACGGCTCCACTTGGCCAAGGAGTGGCACATTGGGCTGGCCTGTTAATCAGATTCAGGTCAACCCACCTTGACTTGACATTGTGGTGCCTGACTAGTCTGCCGGACCTGTCTGACCCCCTGTTGGGCTATCCTTCCCAAAAAGAAAGGCAGTCTGCCCCTGCCAACATTTTGGGAAGCATGGGCAGCTTGGCTTAGGGGCCATGCCAACCCATCTGCCCACTTGGGCAGCATGGTCTTCTGACCCTTGAAATCTTCAGTTGGTTGGTACAACCACAATAATAATAGCAAAAAGTTTTTTTGGTGTTGTCCTGGAAAAACTCTCTGGGATTTTTAGACATGCTTAAAGGTGTAACCCGGGGTTCGGGACGGGGTCTGAGGGCTGTCCCAAACCCCACACCCTGAAATGCCCCGGGGCATCCCTGAACCCCGGAGTCGCAGCTTTTCCTCAAATCCAAGCCAAAATTGCCATGTTGGTTCATTTTCCTTGTTTTGTGAATTTTTTTTTCCTCTTTTTTTGTTTGATCTGTCATCTTTTTTTCATCTTTTGTTCTGGTTTTTCTTTTTTTCCTTTGTTTTTCCCGCATTCCTAATACCCCGGGGTATCGGGGCATTGCTGAGGCCGTCCCGAAGCCCCACACCCCGGGGTGAGACCTCGGGGTGAGACCCCGGGGCACTGAAACGGGTTACACCCTTAGACATGCTACACAATACTTTTTTTTCCTTTTTTTTACAAAAAAATACGCACCTGTTGAAAAAAATTGGGAAATAATGAAAAAAGGGATTAAAATCAGTATATATATTTCCTGGTAGTGCAGTTTGCAATTTTCAAGTGGGCAAGTGGCATATGCCAGTGCTTGCCAGTCATATCACGTTTCAGGGTTGTGGTATCAATCCTTCAATGGCCTCCTTTTTTGGCTGGCTGACCATATCAGTGCCTCCACTAAATCTGATGGTCCGCTTTCCCCCTTGGTTTTACATTGTGGTAGAATTCATGGGAACGGCCACTGTTGGGGGAGGCCAGCCCTGTCTAATTCTTTTCCTCCCACTGTAAGGCTTACCATGGCTTGCTGCAGAGGCCAATTGTCTCTGGCCAACATCCAATCAGACATTGGTTTTCTGTCCAACTGCACCTGTGGTGTAGATTCTATGAGGTGGCCCTTAACCTGACATGACCTAACCTTAACCCACTAAATTAAACCCTCACCCGTTATACTGAACCCCTAATTTTAACCCCAAAAGACTTTTCCTAGCCCTTTCTGTCCCAGCAATTTCAGCTCCATCACTGTCAGCCCTGCTCTGGAATGGAGTCCAAGCCAACAATAAATCTAATTTATTGCTGACTTGGAGACACAGGTTTCATGTTCACATACATGTCTAATTTTAGAATTTCTCTGGATATATCCACTTCCGACACCCAAACCTGGAACCAAGATCCCTGTATGTATTTACCTTTCCTTTAATTGTAACAGAATGGGCTGATGAAATATTGCTAGGGCATCATGTTGGATGCTTTTCTGTAAATGAAATAAGCTTTGTTGGTGGGACATTTGGTAATATGAAATTCCCAAAATCCCTTTCATATGGAGCCTAACTAAGAGCATCTCTACTATGGCTTTTATCTTGGCTGCTATACTCACAGAAATATCAACCGCGGTAAAAGAATAGATCACTGGATGTGAGGTCACCCCACACCACAATCTGTTGAACATAAAAACCAGCTCTTGAAGTTAAAACTTCTTTTCCTGCTCCTCCACTATCAACCCAATTCAAATCAAAAAAAAAGAAATCACAAAAAGAACTACAAAAAGATCTATGAGCAACACAGACAAGACAAATACAAGCAATAGCAGGACTCAAAAGTAGAGGCAAGTTGACTTGCCTGCCACTTGGAAAGTTGCTCTGCAATGCTCCCATGGAGTGAGGAGTGAAAAAAATTATAAAGGTTGAAAGAGGGGTGTAAAACAGTTTGACTTGCCTGCATGCAGGCCAGTTGGCTTGTCAGAAAAATTGTGCAAGGTGACTTGCCAACTGGCAGGCAAGTTGACTTGCCCCAACTTTGTAACCCCATAATATAGCCAGCTCACAAGAGAAGAAAAAACAATTGAGAAGTTTTTTTTTGGTTGGAAAGGAAAAGAAAAAAAAAATATGTTCTTAACACTCAAGCTGGCTAGCCAAAAAAAGTTTGTTCTCTTTCTATTGTTCCTTGTTTCTTTGATGTCTTATTTTTGATTCTGTTGCTATTCTGTTACTGGAAATAATCAGTCCAATCATCTTAAGCAGTGTAATAATTACTTCCAATTGAATAAATTGATCTACTTTTTGATTGGTTTTATTAAAGCTCTACAAATCAGGATGCCTTTGATAGCATCTCAAAAGAATATTCCCCATGTGCATTGATTTGGAAACAGAAGTTGTTTTGGAAGGAAAAATTTGAAGAATGTTTTGATGTAATGGTGATTGTGTTGATCCTGAGGGATATGGGGCTGGAGAATCGCAAGTTTTGTTATATGATACTTGTGTTGTGAGCTGCTATCATGATCCTCCGTGGGAGATCTGCACTGCAGAAGAAAAGAGGGAATATTTTGGTCTGTGGAGCTTTAGCAGCACAGATGGGGAGCACCAAGTTGTGTTTGGACTGCTATGTTTTGTATAGCAGTGCAGCTCAACAGTGGTGGTGTAGCAAATGTCACTGACTCCTTGGCTTGCCTGTGGGGTGAATACTCCCACGGCACCAGGGATATGCCCCCTGGAACTGTTCCTTGGACTTACAAGTTAGCCACATCTGTTGGCATGAGCGGTATGACCAATTACCTCTTCTCCAATTGGTCATAGATTTGCTTAAACTTGTCCAATCTATGGATTGAAACATTCATCTTGTATTTTTCTGTATTAATTTTAGCGCTATGTACTCCACATCCCAAGATTCCTGATCAACTGTGCCTAAAAAAAGCTATGTGAACCAGTGGCTAAAAACATTCTCTAACACTTCTGACACTTTGATTGATGAAGCTAACCAATCAAATGGTATGTCAACAGTCATTTGTCAATTGAGGAAACATAAAAATGGCATGTGGCTAGAAAAAAAGACATGTCCTGTCATTTTTTTTCTGGTATGTCATCTGCAAAATTAACCTTTCCCTGCCAAACTGTGTGTAATTCAGCTGCAGGGTTAAGTTTGGCTCAGTTTTTTTTTAGAAAATCCAACCCTTTTTTTGGCCTGTGGATCCGGCTGACATGACCATCTTTATACGGCTGTAAGTTTGGCGGTCGAGATGCCCTCGGCCTGGAGGAGCCCCGCAGGGTCTCTGTCTTGAGGCCACTCACATGCATATGCAAGCCGCGCACAGCAGGGAAAAGGGGCTTAAGTTTGCTTTGAGATGGGATGTTGGCAATCCATTCTCAAAAGAAAACCACAAAAAAATGTCCAGGACCACAACTTGCTCCTAGCATTCCACCTTCCAGTCGCCCGCATCACCTCCTCCCCTGAACAACAATGCTCTCACCTTGTCTTTTGAGTCGTGCTCGTTTTTACTCTGCCCACCCATTCAGGTATGCTTTCATGATCATTTCTTTTTAGTTCATTTGCATGTTCTTAACTCTAACTCATATCTGTCTTGTTGACTTTTTATCAGGCGTAGTCTCTCTTTCACCACTCGCAGTAGGCATCCGTTTTGTACAAAGTCCCCATCAAAACAACGCTTCCTACCTTCCTCATCCTTCAAGAAAGACCAGCTGGCAAACGATGCAAGCTCCCGATTGACTTCAAAACTGGATCAAGAAGTCGTATCTTCTCAATACCAACGGTTTCTAGAATTTTATGCCCAGCTATCCGATGCCGAAGAAAGATTCCAATCTTTCTACAATACTGCCGGATGTATGTATAAATTCCTTATTTGCTCATTTGTCTTGATCTTGTCCATTCTCAGCTTATTGCCCCTACCTTGTGTCGTGGATCTACAAGTGGAAGGTGTTCAGAAACATCTTGATAACCTCGACAGGATTAGCACCACTTTGAAACCTGCGAGGCCCGAATTTCTCGAGCACTGGTGTCACCTTCTCAACAGAGAAACAAGCTTCAAAGCTTTGACACGCCTTCTATTCATCCATCCTGACAAGGCGCTCCAAGAAGAACTTTCCCAACTCGCTTTTGTGATACAGTACCCAACTTTGTCTCAGAATCCCGAACCTGATCATATGCGGAGAATCAGTGCAATCGATGAAGAATTATCCTCAGCAGACAAGGCACTTTATCTACCACCTCGACCGTCTGAGCCTGCTATTCCACTGGATCCAGAAGTGGCATCATCTCAAGCCCATTTCTTTGAAATTCACACTCACCTTCCGAACCCAGAAGAAGCATTCCAAAGAATATATGATAGTATTGAATGTACGCATGCAATGCTTCCTCATTCATCACCACCTTCTGCAGTCCTAGCTAACTGTTCTGGCCTTGTTGCTTTATAAGTGAAAGATATCCAGGAACATCTCAACGCCCTTGACAGCCTTCCCAGAAATCAAGCCGTAGACACGTTACAATTTAAAGAGTTGTGGTCCTGTCTTCTCCTCAGAGTGATCAAGTTCAGACATGTGGTCAAGTTTCTCAAAATTAAATCCGATGCGGGTATTCAAGAGCAAGTTTCGCAACTTGCTTTCACACACCAGCACCCAGACATTTCTCGGGACCGCAAGTTAACTCATGACGAAAGAGTTAAGGCAATTGACGCTGACTCGCTCGCGGAAGCCAAAGAAATTCTCAACAGCTTAATTGTGCTTCCCCCAGACCCAATTGTCGCCGAAGGATTCAACCATACTTATCTGAACTCACAAAATATAGTTGATCCAATACTTGAGTCTCTTGAAGAATATGCGAAGGATTGGTCAAGGTCTGCCTACTTGGCACCTTATACGTTACTGATTGCACCCTCGATGGGTGGCAAAACACGCCTATTAAAGGAATTGTCAGGGCGTGTGTGTGTCGTGTACATCTGTATCCGTCCCCTCACCTCATCAGGATACCCACCCCGATCGCAATACGCTTCCAAAATACTACTTGATCCCAGCTGTAAAACCCTGCAAACCAGGTATCAACATCTTCTTCTTTGTATCTTGCATGCTGTGGCCGAATTCTTCTCGAATCAGAAAGACACCCAGACTAAACAAGAACGATTAGACAAATGGATCATGCACAGCTTCCCTCAAAAGGGTGACCGACACGACCCACCTTTTTGGACCGAAGTCGAGAAGAAGATGGTTCAAATGGACAGCCCATACCAGTTTAACTCCAATCAAACTTTCAGCACAAAGATCCAAAACGCAATGAAGCATGTTACTCGCAGTTTAAAATTTTTACAGCAAGACGACCTCCGGGTGATCTTGGCAATTGATGAAGCCCGCGAACTTGTCGGCGGCAGCAATACTTCAACTGACATGTCGTTCTTTCGTCTCTTCTGTCGTGTTCTCAAGAATATTCCTGAAGCAACCGGCTTCTTTTCGATCGTCTGTGACACCACATCTCGCGTGGCAAATTTCAATCCTCCAACAACACATGATCCTAGCTACAGGCCTGACAATGCGGGGAGAAAGCTTTTTGCACCAATATATTACATCCCCACCTTCGATGTAAACGTTTCTGATCCGCCGGCAACCTGGCAGGAATTGCAATCAGCATTTCGACTTTTCTCTTACGGAAGTCCATTTTGGGGTGTGTACGCTGATGATGCCAGGAAAAGCGGTGCAGCAGACTCGACAATCATGTCAGTATTGACACAACTGGCCCTGCAGAAACTTCTCGGTTGCACGAGTCAAGAATCGATTCCTGCCGCCTCCGAGCTAACTATATCACAAGCCATTGCCTTGCTTGGGTGCACTATACAACCACAACTGTTTGCAGCTGCAGCAATTAATGCTGAGCTTATTTCAAGTCATGCAGCGCAATGCACTTACATCGATGAATCCAGAGAAATGCTCATAAGTGAATACCCGTCCCAGTTCACTCTTTCTTCGGCGGCCAATGAATATCTAGCTCGCGACGATGCCAGGTTAATCCGATGCATTCAAGTGCTAACCTGGACTCGACAACAAGGGAAAATTACCACAGGACATGTTGACGAAATCGTCAGCCGTATTATTCTCTTGCAGGCCATGCAAGAAACGATGAAAAAAACCGATCCCAATCCAAATCAAGACAAAGGCCCACATAGCCTTACCATGCCATTTGGGCATTCGGTTCGACTGGTGGACTTTTTGGAAACATTAACTGGTTTGGACCGTAAGGATTTGAATCTCGGTTCAATAACTAGCAAAAACAGAAACAAGCTCTTGAAGAACGGACGTGTATTCTGGAATCATTTCGTTACCCTCGATTATACACCGAGCTCGGCTAATTTGTTTCAGCAATTGTTCAGAGGAATGGCGATCCAGTGCAAACAATATCAGAAGGGTTTCGATCAACTCTTTCCAATTTACCTGCACTCCAAATCGCATGTCAATCTAGAGGAGAAAAATATCACGATCTGTGGTATTCAGGTCAAGAATCGGAAGCAAACCGCAAGCTTGACGAGCGAATCTCACACCTGGACCCCCGGTTTTGCAGGAATTGATCTCTCAGAGCCTAAAAACCCTTATCTCGTGCTCTACTTTAGTCTAAGGGACTCGAAATTGCCAGAGGCAAGAGCGCAAGAAAAAGCGCCTGAGCCAACATCGTCGCTATCACCATTGCAAGCCCCAGAATATAGTCCAACAATGTCGCCACCCAGAAAATTTTCGCCAACAACATCGCCACCCAAATCACGATCCGGAAGACCTAAGGCAAAGACATCACTGCCAGTCACATCTCAGCAAGACAATCCTCTGTCGGAAACGTTGCACCCCAAAATTATGCCCATACCCGGCAACGAAAAGCTTTCAGCCAAAGACTCGGATCAACGAGCGTCGTTGGCATTCTATGGTTTAGATGCTTTCCCATTCCTATCCCCGGAGCTCATTGCTGCTTTAGAAGAATTATCAGATACCCATCCAAACGTCCGGCTTCTTCATGAAAAATCTAAATCTCCGGAAAAAATCCAAAATTATTTTAGACAACATTCTCCACAGGCTTACTCACCAAAGGTTCCTTCATGAGAAGAAGGGGAGAAGCCCCATTGTACTCAATGATTGCTCTGTGTATTATCCATATCCTATTGTCCATTGTTGCTGCTTTGCGCTACCACTCTTCCTCAATGCTCTAAGGTAAATCATTTTTTATAATTGCTTTGATTATTGTTGTTACTCTTATTTCAACTCGCAAAGTAAGCTCAAACTTAACATCCTAGCTCCCTGCAAACTTGACGCAAGTCCCCCTGATCGACGGCGTTTCCGTGTCGAGTTGTCTATGTACGCCTTCCGCAACGGCGAAGTAGGAGGCATGCACATGTCATCATCCCCTTGGGGCTTTATGAACCTAGAGCCCCCTGGTCCATCTGCCTTTTTATCGTTGGGAATCAGGGTGGTTCGATGGAAGCCGAGGAATTTGTGCCATGGGCACGACTATGTATGTAGCAGGGAATCACGCCATTCCGCGTCCGTCATAACTTCCCGTCCACTTCTCCAGCAAGGTACTACAGAGGAGAAACATTGGCTCCACTTTTCCCCAGTGTAACTCGGTGCACTTGCCGCATTAATGTACATCATATGATCTATGTTAGCAAATGTCTCATACATATTTCAAGTGTTGATAACAACCGGCACTGAAACAGTAATACTGGCGTTTTGCACCATGTTTTTTTCCGCTGGGAAGATACGCACACACCCAATCAAAAAAGAAGGTCGAAGAAAGTATTACTTCGCAGTGCAGTTTTTTCCTGTGTATAAAGGGGCGGGCTTCCTCTTACATATGATATTTGTCTTCAACAAACTGCAGCAGAGAGAAGTCCCTTGCATTGAGAATATCATAAATGTAAGATTGCCCAACAATCCAAGCGATGTGCACGCTTGACTGCCCTGCATTGTATATAATGCTACCCCCTGCAGCCCGAAAGAGACTCTTCAGTCAGATGCTCTGGACTGTGCCCAACGAGAACGGAAATCAGCAATATGTATGGAGAAACGATGCTTCAACTGTCTGGAACGGAGCGCAGGGAGAGTTGGCATCAACCCAGTGCTCTGGGTTGAAGACCGGCAGTGCTGTGGTCCTCGCACTTCATGAGGGAAAAAAAAATATCGCACTTCGGTTCAGAACAGCTACATTTATCTTGTCAAAGTGGTTCACGACTCCCCCCCTCTTCCCCGCCAGTCCGCTTAAAACCAGTACTAGACCTGGCACAATGCAGCCCTCCGTTGGAATCGGAGAGTCGTGGTCTCATTATGTTCAAAAAATGATCGGAACAGTCTGACTGCTTTCAAAGCGAGTAGCTGACTGTAGTGCCAGTACTACATAAATCAATGGAGGACTTGGATGTCACTGCAGGTCTGTAGATGCCATTCTGCCCAGACTCGCAATTTGGACACATCTCAATTCCAACAGTTACATATGGACATGAGAGTCGTCATTTTGAAGATGCGCCAAAGCTGCCAAAAGGTGTGGAAATCACGGTCAAATATGGTATGAAGTCATGACTAAATTAAAATGTTCGATGTTTATATGTAGCTTCACATGGGAGTAGATTTCTGAGACTGATCAGGTGGTACACAGGTGGTGGTGATTTATTCCAGCATTATCATCTGTCGGAGGAAATCCAATTGAGAACTGAGGACCAACAACCCAAGTTGAAGGTAGTCCAGAGAGTGCAATGTGGCGTGATGCCGGATGGAGTGGAGTGGATGTGATCATGACGGTCAACTATTTAAATAAATATGTAGAGCAGGATTTTTGACTTTCATCATGTATGTACGTCCAATTAGTTCTTTCAAACTTCTCCTCCGAGTCCAATCTGATGATACATAATTGAAGCTTCTTAGACTTGTTCTCGTTGTGCCAAAACATATTGCAGCTGCCATCTTGGAAGTTCAGGTGCCACGATTCTATGAGCGTCCAACCGAATCCTGGTTGGCAGCTCAAGCAAGAGATTCAGGAGATTCGCAATCGAAGTCGACCAACCAGTCTGGAGCTTGATGCGCTGGAGACTCGCGGCATTTTGCGTGAGGAGGAATACTTGCCTCATCCAGGAAAGCGTTTCAGTCGAGAATCAGCGGTACATATTTATTTATATAAATACATACAAAGTACGATCCGAGGGAGATTCAAGTTTGGCGAGCTAGTTAGCTGATGGCCGATGGGTCGATGGCGCCATTGCGGAACAGGATGGTGCCATGGCCGACGGAACTGACGTGCCAAGGAGCACTGGCTCTTCTTCGTTCCAGAAGACAGAAGCCAGCCATCCTCCGTGTTCCATCCACGGCGCACTCCCCCATTCAAAATAAAACACTCCCCTTCAGCAGTCGCCATTCATCCCCACCACACGACCCGGGCCACTCCAACGAAGCAGCTTCCCATGTGCAGGTCTGTTCTATGTATTTCTCTGAGATCATGCCTGGTTCTTCTGTGTGCTTAGACTGACTCGTTGAATCGTTGTCTGGTTGGTTGGCTGGTTACATAGACTTCTCATCTTCAAGGGAGAGCCCATTGGGCTTTCCCACCTGATCACCAAGCCGTCCCAGTCAGTCTTTCCTCTTTCCTCCGAGAATCGTGGGCCGCGCATGCCTCATCATGAGAAACAAGAGACTCATATTTACATGGTGGCGGGCGTTTTATGTATGCAGCTCGATTATCAACCAGGCTTTCGACAGTCGGCTGCGCTTGGGTCAGTAGCAAACCCACATTGGAATCTTGTACGTGGAGTACTACTAGCTGAAACAACATCTGATCTCAAAACCCCACAGATGCGGGACCTATCAATGCCGACGGCTTTGGTGTAGGTAAGAACACCGCCCTCCCCGCGCCCTTTTTTTTCAAAACTCACTGTGTTGAGTGCGCTTTCCTTTTTGGACAGGCTGGTACGATACCGAGCTGGAAAATTCAGTCCCTTGCGTCTTTCAAGCTATCACGCCTGCGTGGTGTAAGTCTTGAGAACTTATCCTCCTAGATATATATATAAAAAAAAACAAGCCATTATTCAACTGCTTTGATGAAACTTGTTGTTGATATATTTCATCCACTCCAGCCAACCGAAATCTGTTCCGCTTAGCTGAGAAAATCCGCTCTCCGCTGGTCTTGTGAGTCTCGATTCTGAGTCTGCGCACCATCATCATCACTGATGTAATACAAACCTCATCGTTGGTCTCATTATACCAGTGCTCATGTCAGAGCGAGCACCACGGGCGCGCTGAGTGAGGAGAACTGTCATCCATGGGTGAGTAGTAGCATGTCTCAGTACTCACCCTTCAGGAACTCTGAGATCTTACCATGCGCTTTGATTGGTTGGGTGGATGCCGTGGTTTTCAAGATGTATGGCTCGCTGCTGTGGATGCACAATGGTGAGTCCTCCCCAATCGAATCAGTCCTAATGGCATCTCGGAAAAAAAATAAGGACCTCTGCTCAAAACGAGAGAGGCTTCCCATAGTCACACTACGTATAGATGGTTGACGTGGGGCAACGACTTTGTTGGGATGTCGTTAGGACATATCCCGGCATTCTCCAAAATCAAGCGGCACCTGCAGAACGAGCTCTCGGAAGAGTTTTTCCAATTTCCTCAAGGTCAGTCAGTTATCAGTCGCAGATGTCGCAGAGAAGCGTTCAAACTCTGATTCCGCCTCGTTCGTGGGATGCATAATAGGCAGCACTGATTCGGAGTGGGCATTTGCGCTATTCCTGAACGAGCTGAGCAAGGTATAGTACCACATACATACACAAGTGCCCCCTTTCAAGTTTCGCACGTCGCTGAAAAAAGGGGCCATGATGGCTGCGCAGGTTGCGGACCCGAAAGCGAGCTCGTTTGGGTACGGGACGTTGAAGGAGACGATGTTGGTGACGATCGAGAAGCTGAAGTGCTGGTGGGTGCAGGCGGGGGCCACGGAGCCGTGCCGAATGAACTTCGCGGTCGCCGATGGCCACAGCGTGGTCGCGACCAAGTACGTCACCAGCGCCACGGAGGACGCCGCTAGTCTCTACTTCTCCACCGGCACCGCTTTCGAGCCCCACACCATCCCCATCATCCCTCCCCCCTCCTCTTACCCCGACGATGAAGACCACCACCAACACCCTCGCCAGGCAGACCAGTATCGCATGGTCCGTTTCTCTCTCTCTCTCTCTCTTATTCTTTGCACTTCGTCTTGTCTCTTACACTGTTGACTGGGCACTGCAGCGCAAGTTCGACAAGAGAGAGAAGATCGTCTTGATTGCTTCCGAGCCCCTCACGTTTGAAAAAACGGACTGGATAGAAGTCCCCTGCCAGACCCTCATCGTGGTGACGCCCAAAGTACTTTTCCCGCTTTTTTCCCCTTTCTCTCTTTCTTTCTTTCTTGACTCACTCATCTCTCCGGTGGACTTTCTAGACACCCCTTTCATGAGGATAACGATTGCTTACTCATGTGTTTTCACCTCTTGGTTGCTTTCAGATGAACGTGCTTCAATTCCCTATCATCGACGAATTTGTGGACAACATCTTCAAATGCAGCTGAGCGCTTTGCTCACTATATATTATCCCTAATACCAACGCATCCCCTACGACAGACAACCCGCATTTTTATTCCTACCTCGAAGATTGTTTACATAGATGCCTCTGGAGCATATCTTGTTTGAATTATCACAGCACTTTCATATTCCCTTTTGCTAGCATATTTCTCTTGTGATTTTCTAACCCACACCCCTTACCATCCCGGCTCCTGCGAACTTACATTTGTGTAGAGAGCGGTCCGGCTACGCAAGCTTTGTATTTTGTTTTTCCTCCGAGAAACTTGGCACACCTTAAGAATTAGATAGATAGACATGAATAGAGGCTAATCAATCTTGATCCTTCATCATCATCGCATCATTACAAACAGATCCTTTTTCTACCCTACTGAAATTACTGCCGTTGGTATACGCTGGGCGGAAGTATACCTTGTACCTCGTAATTGCAAGCATATAATTGCCTCACGATTTGTTCCATGGTTGTATTCTTTTCTTGATCAGGTGAGAAAGGTGCCGTCATAGTTGCGATGCAGAACTGACACACGAAGAACCAACAACCCTGGTAAGGCCATGCTGTTGTTTTGGGTAAATATTGTGCGGGGGGCTGTGCCACGACTCCTTGCCATCGGATTTCCTTCTTTTTCTTCTGCCCTACTTGGGAGCGTGTTGAGTTCACTTTATGAATCGGCTCATAATACTGCAAGCAGACCAAAAAAAAATAGATTGGAAGAAGTATCTCGAGTTTTTGTTTTGTGGTGAGAAATGGTCAGTCATCTGTGCTAGATATACATACACTTTGAGAACGGTTGCTCTGAGGTTATTTCAGGGGCTCTTTAATGTAGACTCAGTGCCCGGAAACAAGTATTTGTTGACACATGTATGGAGGTACACTGATTAAAAAGGTGTCCCTCCTTTCCGGATTATTGACAATTTGGTTGTCAATTTTGGAGCATTTGTTTTGTTTTATTTACACATTTTTTATCACAAAACAAATACTTATTATGGATATAAACACAGAACGTCATAAGAATCATCTTGATTATTTGGAGCTCAGTTCACTTTGTTTCACCAAGCCTAATATGAAGTTTTTTTACTGAGCTTCTTGGAAAGAATTGGGTAGCGACTGTGTGAAATAATGGAATGCTGATAATTTTTCAAGCAAAGTGGTGGCAACTTTATGGTTCTCCTTGCTTGTCTCCTTGCTTCTTGTTTTTACCACCTCTCCTTTTGCGGCCACCGCCACCACCCGTGGGTGCTTCTTCTTTTACTGCGCCTAACGAGTTCCATGAGTCCACGAGACCGGTGCCCAAGTGGCCTTTGAATAACTTTTCGGCTTCGTCAAGGCATTTGATGGCATCTTCATTTTGCAACTGCTGACCGCAATTCGCTTTCAGCAACGCGGTGCAGAGTCTTGACCTGTAGAAGTAATCGATCCATTTTAGACACAGTTTTGAAAAACCATGATTGATTAGCTAATTAATCACGGAAGAGTCTAAAACGACAAGATTTCTATATTTTTAATCGACTTACAAAAACTCCACGCCATCATTCAAAGCCGGCACTAAGTCCTTCAATGGGCCGTCCTCGACCTCAAAAAGTCCTACAAAAAAAAAAAAACGAACCCCCTCAAAAGATGTTCAGAAATAGCCTTTTTCAAGACAGATTAAAAGTAGTATAAATTTATGAGAAGAAAGTAGAATCATTCATACCGTTATTGGCTTTTATTTTAGTGCTACAATTCCCAAATTTGAGATCTCTTCTTTCCAGCCGTCTAGAGAATGCGAAGCTGCAAAGAATGAGACTGAATAAGGGAATCAAACGTTTCCAAATGAGCATTATATTTTGTATCTCCCTGAGGTACTTCGATAACGCCCGGAGGCCACTTCCAGAGTGTTAGAAATTCCGAGAAATAACGAGTTATAGGTGCGTTTCCTTGAGAGATGCGTATGAATAATGGTCGAGCTTGAGGAGCTGCCGCTAAATATCCTGATCCTGATTGCGTTCCACTCTGGATCTGATGGGAGTTTCGGTGCTTTCATGAGGATACAGGCTGCACGTAACCATCGGGTTTATATAGTTTGTCTTATGAATGAACGTGCAACCAAAAAAATTGGCTCCCCGGTTGTCGCAGAGAACTGGGCTCCATAACGTTGTGCACATTTGATGGTAAGGCAGCAGGCGTCAGTGATGACTGGAAGCATGGCAGCGTTTCCAAGAAATTAATTAGAAAAGCTTAATACGAAAATTGCCCCTCCATAGACACTCGATTATAAGAGTTAAAAGTGTGATGGCCATCGGTCACCGGGCATTCTGAAAATCCATGGTACTACCGAGTCGAGTGAGAGCGATATATGAACGCCGCCCTTCATCACGCACGATTCTAATCACTGCTCGACACCCTCTTATATAATCAAGCAGCATCACCAGGCGTCTATGCAACACAAATGGTTCAAAACCCGTCAGAAATGGGTTACACATTTGTTGTGTAGCACCTAATGAAGCACCGGTGCATATTTATGTTGTGTGGCACTAGGACCCCGGAAACCCCCTATGGAGTTGGGTAATGTAAAATCCAGGTTTTTGGAAAAATTCATACATTTTTCAAGCTCATTCATACATGTTTCATGAGTATCATTTCCCCCGGGGGAGCCTCCGGGATAGGGGAAATCCGGGGTATTCGGGGACGGGGGGGTAAATTTCTTAGTCCTAAAACCCATTAAGGGGGTTTTCACGAAAAATAGGGCAAAAAGATAAAAAAATTTGGTAAAAGTCAAACGTTATCATAAATTCATACATGCCAGGTGAGTAACCTTCATGAAAAAAGGGCCATTCATACAGATTTGATGAGTATCATTTTGGGGTTTTGCCAAAAAATTCATACATCTTCATTACCCACCTCCATAGGGGGTTTCCGGGGTCCTGTGGCACTTCATTCAGCACCAATGCATTCAACATCATCCACCTCATTAATAGCACGTTCAGCACACTCTTCCCTTGCTGTATCCACTTCCATGAATCCATTAGGCCGACTGACCCAAGCTACAAATAAAGGGTCTTGGTTAAACGACTCACAAAAATTAGAGAATCAACTCCCAAAACTGGTGGGCGTTGAAATTACCATCTGTTGACCAGTGAGTGACTGGAGATGGACGTAAAAACACTGCAGCGCATTTTTGGGAGTTGATTCTCCAATTTGGGTAGAATTTTTGGGAGTCGGCAGGAAAATTTTCAAGAATAATCAAAAAAATTAATTCCTCCGTAATGAGTGGGGCCAAGCGCCCCAAACTTGAAAGTTAATTAGGAAATGACCTAAAAGGTATTTTTGGAGCATATTAGCACCAGAATACGCCCACAATTGATTGTAGCAATAGGCGTGTGATTTTCGAGTAGAGTTTTCCTATTCCTACTTTTCTTAACAACAAAAGCTGTACTGATTTCATTGTAGGAGCCACTGAATAACAAAACTTATTAAAGAATCCAATACAGGACCTTTTATTCTTTTTTCAAGCTGAAATTAAACAGATTTAGCTTGCCAGTGCACTCAAATGTTAGCCTCCAAACTTAGGTACAGTATTCCTGGGGTGATTTCTCACATCACTATTTATACTTTCAATCACTTCCTCCAGAGCCCCCAAAATTTGATAAAAGCCCCATTGTATACTTTGAAGTCTGCTTTCAAGGCTAAGTCAATAGCCCAGGTAATTTACCCATTGAAAACCTCATCAAAAAAGCCAGATTCACATGTGAAAACTAATGAATTTGGATTACAGCTGAGGAGTGAAATATATTCAAGCAGCATAGGTAAAACCAACTACATATCATCCAATAGATATAATAAGCAAGGAAATAATAAAAAGAAGAAGAAAAAAGAAGAAATATCTCAATAACAAATAACAGGAAAAGAGAACTAATAGTCTTTATATTTATTTGGGGGGGCTGCAGCCTTGAGAGTTTCAGTCAAATCAAAACATTTGGCATATTTTTTCTTCCACTCCAAAGCCTCAGGTTCAGCTGCAACCTCCCAGTCAATCTGCAAAATAGGGGCAGGAAAGAGAAGTGGATTTTTCAGCCAAACAACCACAAAATGTGAAGAGGTAAAAGCAATGAAGATGGGGGGATTGTTGTTTGGGGGGCACCTGGCGGGGAAAAAAGATTGGGAGAAAGAGAAAACTGGGCAATTGAAGGCATTGGCAATTGGGTCACCCATGCTTGGCATGCACATCCAGTTGCGTATGTGACAAGTCTCCTTGATATCTGGAAAACTGATTCTTCTTAACATTGCATCAATGTCCGGGAAAAAAATGTTGATTTCGTAGAATCTTCTGTTATCCACGATGTGTTTATGGAGTTCTTCTCGGATGCTGGAGAATTTGTTTTTGCCTCGACCCAGACAGTGCGCAACTACTCAAAATCCGCAATGACCATCTGAATCAACGTTGAGGGTGGTGTTGACGTAATCTAGGACTATTTCTGGGAGTGCCTTCATGTAGTATGAGTCCTCCCATGCTTTGCGGAGTGGGAGTGGTGGCGCTGGTTCTTCTTCAGGTGACTGGGGCTCTGTAGTTTGTCCTTTTGGCGCAGTTGGGGTTATTGGGAGGCGGCTAGCAATTTGGACGGCGCGGAGCTTCTTCTTTGGTGGTGGTCCTGGAACTGGATTGGATCTGGCGGCAGCTTTTCTGACGGGTCTGGTACGGGTTGGTGTGGCGGATTCATTTTTTTTTCTCAAAGCTTCCTCCTTTTCTTTTTTCTTCTTTTCTTGCTCATCTCTTTTCTTCAACTTTTCTTCTCTTTCTTTTTTTCTTTTGAGCCCAGCTGCAAGCAAAAGTTCCCTCTTACTTTTTTTCTCCATGTATTCAAAAGCGGAAGGGTCTCTAGTCGTGGATTTTGGGTGGTTTGTTTTTCTGGCCGTTGATTTTGGTTTGGTAGGTGCTCCAGTTGTAGTCTTGGGTGCGTGGGTAGTGGTTTTGGACTTGTTGGTTGCACCTTTGGGTCTTCCACGTCCTTGAGGAGCTTTCTTGGGAAGCTTGATGTTGACAACGTGTCCAGAGACTTCCACGAGCCGGCTAAGAGTGTCCAATCAAACATTACGCTGCGCAGGATTCATTTGAAGTAATTGATCCTTGATCTGGTCAAATTTTTCTTCAAATGTGGCGTCAGGTTTTAGGGTGGGGCTTTTATGGGTCTGTAAATGAAAAAAAAAAACTAATTCATCAGTGTCTGTCCGTATGATGCATGGGAACATGCAACTAGGCTTGTTGAGGGGGGTCGTTGGGTGGAGTAGGCGCCAATTCCCATGGGGAGTTTTTTTGGAGCGGAAATTGGAGTGTTCACTCCCATCGACTCCCAAAAAAAAAGCCATGATGAATCTCTTGGTTTGCCGACTCCCATTAAACGATTGGACATGACGACATCTGTTTTGAGTATTTTCGGCAGATAATTTTGAATGACGACTCCCATCGACACCCCAAGCAAAAAGAAAAAAAAATTAGCTTGCTGACTCCCATATGATAGGAGTGATTGAAGATGGCACTGACGACTCCTATCTGGATTATTACGGCGGTTTAATTTGGTGGGCGACTCCTGGCGACTCCCACATTTACACAAAAGAAAAATATTTAGGTCAGCGACACCCATTTTCTTTCATCTGGGAAAAGGAAAAAACTGACGACTCCCAAAAGGTTTTCATTGGTGGATATGTTAGTTGGCCGACTCCCATCAACACCCACAAAAGGAAGGATCAAACTGAAATCAGCGTGTCGACTCCCATCTGACCGGGGCATGGCATGACGACTCCCAAAAAAAACCCGTATGCACTTCTTTGGATTGCCAACTTCCATTGACTCCCTTTTGACTATTTCCGGTATGCAAATTTGGCCCGCTGACTCCCAGCGACTCCCAAAAAACAATATTTTTTTTTCCAATGACAACTCCCGGCGCTCCCCCTCAAAAATCCGGAAAATGAAAAGGAATGGCAAAATAAAAAAAGGAAAAAAACTCACTTTAATGTGCCATTGAGGATGGAACTCCTCTGGCTCAACCAACTGGCCCAAATCCACCAGTTCAGCTAAACGGTGCTTGCAAGGGATCCCCGTCCGTTTTTGATGGAATCCATTACAAGTGGCCGTCTTCTTGAGGGATGAGATAGTGGTTAAATTGTTCTGCGCCTTCCGGAGAGCGTAGTGAGTGATGCAGCCGTGACAGTTCTCAAAAATTTTGGCTAAATTGAGCAGAGAGTTGATTTTCTGTTGGTGAAAGTGAGCTGAGATTTTGTGAGCTTGAGCCTCCAGAGCATTGGTGATCATCTTGACAACGGAATTGAAGGAATGATTGGGACCAAGGAGATGAGATTTAATAAAAGCATGACCAGATTCAATTCGAGAAGTTGTCCAGTTGTTGAAATGGGTGATTGATTTTGTCCAAGCATTCAAGTATTTTTTGGCCACCGGGAGCCACTGAGAGTCCATGTACTTCTGAAAGTCAGCACCAAACTGAGAAGAAAATATAGAAAAAGATGCGCTGAAATCTGATGGAGAAGATAAACGGATGAGATCATTCCATTTCTTGATCATTGCGTGTTCAGAAGTCTTGTTCTTGATGTATTTAGTGCCGTTGGTGACCAGGTTCTTCTCAATGTGCCAGATGCACAGCATGTGGTATGCGTTGGGGAATTTTTGGGGGAGGGAATTGATCAGAGCTTGTTCTCAATCCGTGATCACGACTTCAGGGAGGGGAATTTCATGTGACGTAAAAATATTGAGGAGATTTTGAAGCGCCCATTCGTAGTAATCTTGAGTTTCTTTGCGTAGAAAACAAAAAGCAAGACTGAAAGATTTATTTGTGCCAGTGACGCCAGTGATGTGGAGGAGCGGCATCTTGTATCTGTTTGTTTTATAGGTGCAGTCGAGGAATAGGATGTAGTGATAGGAACAGAGGAGTTTGACAGAGCGCGTGTGACAAAAAAATAAAGCGGTGAGGTTGCCTTCATCGTCAGTTCTAGCCGCAGTGGTGAAATCAGATTTTTGAAGAGTTTGGTGGAGATGGACAACGGGGCTGATGCCTTGGAGCATTTCTTGAGTGGCTTTCTTGCGCGCAGTGTAGATGGGAGAAATGGTGACCAAGATTGTCTTGTCGGGGTGTGTTTTCTTCAAAGTGGCCAGAATAACCGAGGGTTTTAATCCAGCGTCACCAAGTTTTTTCATTTCTTCATAAAGAGATTCGGTGAGCTGACGGTTGGTGGTGTCGGCAGAGGGGTCAAGAGATGAGGGGTGGTTGTGAGCCGGATTAGAAACACGGAAACGCCAGTGGCCCTTCTTCTTCTGGAAATAAGCAGACGCGGCGAAGGGGCAGTTGATCAAACGGGTAACTTTTGGGATTTTATGGTTTCCTTTACGCATGTTACGCTCGGGGTTCCCTCCCCTAAAAGAAAAAAAATAGACCACAAAAGAAATTGTTAGCAAGCAACAAGAAAAAAGAGAAATTCAAACTGTGCGTGCACAGAAATAACAGGAATAAAACCTTTCAACTTGCCTGAAAATAAAACAAAAAGGTGATAAAAAATAAACATCAGTCAGCGCCAGGAAAAATCATCATATAAGAGCAGAAGAACCAAGAGAATTATGAGAGGAAAAATATAAGAAAAAATGCTGACCTGTCACATTTAAATTGAGCACTTTTTCCAGTGACAGTCCTCTTTCTCACAATGGCATAGCCATGAAGTACAGCAAAATCCTTGACAGCATCAGTGAGATCTTCAATGGTGTCATAGATGCCTTCAGGTGGAGGTGGAATTTTGAGGGATGCTTGCTGATCAGGTTGATCTTCTTGATTTTTGGGGTGATCTTCTTGATTGTTGATTTTTTCAATGGATTGATTATCTTTTATTTCTAAATTTTTAATTATTTCTTTAGTTTCAGTTTGATCTTCTTCTTGTTCATCTCTTTCATTTTTTTCTAGTATTTCTAAGCAGGTGTCAATTATCTTCTGTTGTTCAGCTTGTTCTTCATTTTCATTTTCAAGTTGAGGATTGATTTCATTGGGAGCAAGATTTTTATTATTATCTACTAATAAATTACTATTTAAAACTAAACTAATATTTTTTTTCTTTTGGCGCATCTTTTTTATGAATTTTTTGCGTTTTTTTTTCATTTTTTTTGTAGTTTTTTCTTGATTTTTCGTTTTGAGAAATTCTTGAGCGGTTTCTTTGGGCTTCTTGTAGAAAGAGGGGTCTAGGAAGGGGGATGGGCAGTCTCTGGGGCTAGTAGGCATCTTGGTGGTGGGTGATTTGTGGATTGGTTGTGAGTGTGGTGATGGGTGTCGTTCGCGGCGGGTCGATCAAGGTGGGTGGTTTGTTTGGTTTGGTTTGGTTCAAGCTGAGTTTTTTTGGCAGGGAGTCAATGCGTGCGCCGACTTGTGGTCGGAGTTCTCAGTCGGGGTTTTGCGGGTGTCAACTCCTTTTCCGCAATCAACGCCCGTACTCATCATGGTTTTTGGCTGGGCGACTCCCACGGGGGTCGCAGCTGAAATTAAATTTAATGCACTAAAATATTATCCCGCCGACTCCCATTTCTGACGCGGGATTGGAGAATTGACTCCCATTTGGTCGCTGGGTTGTCGAAATATGGTAATTTCGACGTCCACCAGTTTTGGGAGTCGATTCTCTAATTTTTGTGAGTCGTTTAACCAAGACCCCAAATAAAACCATGAAATTGAGGCTGGCAGCAAAACCATTGGATACCCCTCCCCCCTCAAACCTTCAACATTTCTTTTTGTCATAATCCCTGATGCTGAGGCCCAGACCGCATTAACCTACACATGTTGATTGGTACACAACAAAGTATCTTGTGGGGTAATTTCACATAGACAGTAGTGAAGAGTTGATTTTAATTTCAACTTATTGCTTTAAATATATCATCAAATTCCCATCTGTATACATATGTCTGAGTCTCTGATATTCCATGCTACAACATGACACTCTAAGTCATTTGAATAGCATTGTCAACAGTCTCAGAAATTCAGATAACACTGATGTGAGATTCATATAAGTGTTCAGTTTTTTTAAGGGCCTGTACCAAAGTGGATGAAAAACTATTTTTTCAAAATTTATTTCTCTCAACATTTCTTAGAACTAAAACTTAGCATCATCAAAAGGTATTCTTGAGCTCAAAAGTGAACAATTTCAACAATTTAACCCTCCTGTTGTTTTCAATCTTAAGGATGTAATTAATCTCATTAAAATACTCATTTTCAGTTTTGGTTGTATAGCCACGGTAACAAAAAAAAGAAACCAATATTGGAATCTTAGTCCAACATACTTGAGCCATTTCCCCCAAATTTGTATCCCTGTACACATTTCCAGAAATTGTACAATCATACTATGAATTAGTTTCAAACAAATTGACAATGAATTCATGACCAAAACATCATTCCTTTTTAAATATATGTAAGGACAATACAATGTGCAAAAATGATCAGCCATGAATCCAATCTTCCTACATACTCTTGAAAACAGGTTCCTTCAAATCTTCAAAATCCTCTCACCATAGTGGCATAGTTTCTCCACAAATCATGCATGACTTCTTCCAATGACAATAGCAAGCCCCATTTCACAAAATACGTAAGTGAGGAAACTCCTGTCTTGGGAGTCAAGTTCTTAATTAACTACTCTTGGCGCAGGTGAGGGCGCTGCCCTTTAAGTCTCTGTAACTCAACTGTTTCACGCAAATGTGGAATTATTTATGTACTGGGTATTGAGCTGGTCTAGTTACTTGAAGAAACACAACGACAACATGCACTAGAATACAAGAAAAAACCGCGCAAAGAAGCTGATGAATCTAGAAGGTTATCTAGGGAAGGGGGAAAAAACGAAAGGAAACAGGGCAGCTGCATACGTGTATACTTTTGATGCGATAAAACCACGCACAGCCGCGAAAATGAAGAAGTTCAAGTATATGAAAGTCATTCCTCCCGAGGAATAAAGGTAACCAAGTGATTATTCTATGTGCCAGCTTGGTTGTGATTAAAGGGGTAGCGAAAGGAGGTTCTCAATACCTTCAGGATTAGCGAATGGAAAGTAGTTTGGTTGAAGCGAGCGAAGTGGATACAGGGGTGCAGCATGGAGGTGTTTCGAAAGGAGGCGGGAAGGATACAAGTACTAATCTAATATGAGAAAGGGGGAATTTCTAGAAGAAAGAAAAGAGAGAGGTTAGGGGGGAGTAGTAGGCAAGATACGATGGAGGTCAGAAGCGAGGAGATTGAGCTCCTGGAGGGACCAATGATGGTCGAGGTTATTGAGCTTAGAGAAGCGGAGGTTGCGTGAGGGGAAGAGCGCGAGTTGCTGGAGTTGTCTGAATCCCTCCTGGGCAAACGCGAGCGGGAAGTAGGGGTCGCGCTCCCCGTGGAGCCAATGCAAGTGGCTCGTCCGCCGTGCTGCCGTGCCCGTCGGTCTGCTGAAGAGCCTTTCCAGATGACTCGGCATTGGCAGGAAGCCAGACTGTGAAAAAAAAAAAAAATGGCTGAGTCAAGGGGACCCCCGTTGGACGCCTGGAATAACTCGCACGTACTAGCATGATCAGAGAAGCTGGTGGTTGTTCCAGAGTCAGGCCGAGAAGGAGAGACATAACGGCACCTGCAAATTAGAAAGAGGTACGCTTGAGTTTTTCTTTTTTTTTTTTGAAGCGAAAGATGAATGGATAGGAGAGACCTTGGCTGAAGCCAGCGATGATAGTGCGGCTGGTGTCGAGATTGTTTCGGTTGATAATATGGATGAGGCGACGAACGTTGATGTTCATGTTTGGGATATCTTCGTCTTGGTGGATGTGGGACCAGTTTCGGATATCGAACCAAGCGGGGCGGAGCTGGCCACTGAAGACTGTGATGGGGAGGAGGTCGGCGAGGGGGACGATGAAGGAGATGGGCTCGAAGATTTCCGGATGGAGACGGAGGAGTGCCTCTCTGAGAAGGAAAGAATCCGAGGCTTGGTGGTCCCCGAGTCCGTGGAGAAGCAGACAGGTCCAGTTGTTCGGCTTGCTCACCGCCGGCAAAACCTTGTACTCCAGCGGCTTCAGCTCCTCCTCCAGCCAGCTCTCATGCAAACTAGTACTCTGGTTCCCACCCCGCGGCTCAGCGGTCTCATTAATGGCCGGCCTCACCGGGTCTCGTTGCGCAAGCAAGAGGGATGAGTGATACTCGAGGTACAGATGATGCCAGAGCACAAGAGAGAGGATGAATGCCGTCCCGGCCAGGGCTACCCGGAGCGAAGACTGGTTGAAGATCGACATGGCTGGCTTGAGCGGCTGTGATCCTCCGGTAAGGTTCCGAGCGCCCGGCGGTGGGCCATTGGCGCTGCCGGCCGGCGAGTTCGGCGGGACGGTGGGGAGCAGGCGCTGAGAAGTGTCAACTGGACTGTCCCGGAAGTGGTTCATCTTGTCAAGCTTCTGATCTTCTTGATAGATAAATCCCCACGAAACACCGTCCACTGTCCAGGCGGGATGTAAAACGTTGAAAGGGTCTGTTATTTATGTAGAACTTAAGGGTGGGATTGGAGGCATAAACATAGACAAGGTTATCTTTCCAATGCATCTACCTCAGGAGACTTTCCATACAGGCTGCGTATCCTCGACCAAACTTGCGCCATGAAGGAGCGCTGTGCTG
This sequence comes from Puccinia coronata f. sp. avenae, assembly GCA_002873125.1. Taxonomy (NCBI): domain Eukaryota; kingdom Fungi; phylum Basidiomycota; class Pucciniomycetes; order Pucciniales; family Pucciniaceae; genus Puccinia; species Puccinia coronata. The sequence continues at coordinate 115,021 of PGCI01000054.1, read as the reverse complement.
CTTCACTCTCCCAACATCTCTCAGACTCGACTGTAAAAAGTGTAGCATGGTTGAATGTTTCTTCTTTTCTTACCCCGCAGAAACCTCGAGAAATGTACCTTCGTCAGACCCTTGGCCTAAACATTTTGTATGCCATTCTTCACGGAAGCCCAGGCCATCTTGCTACATGACTCTTGCATACATGCGCCCCCACTCATGACACTCTCGATCTTCCTGGTATGTAATGAATTTGCGCGGGGTAAGTGCAGCAGGGACCGACACTACGGGTCCGACTGAGTATATAGGAAGTGGCTTTGTGCTTTCGCCGCGGCCAGGTTCCGCGAATCGGTCCCTTTGGATGCACACCCTGATCACCCGGTGGTGTCAATACAGTCGGTTTGGTGCAGCCCGGCGGTGGTCAGACTGTACGGACTTTTTGCTCTTGAATCCTTCACGATTGGAGCGAGAAAAACAAAAAAAACAAAAAAGACCGCCAACCTTTGATCATGTCCATGAACTCTTTCCCATAGCCTGTATCAGCATTTCCCTCTTTAGTAGTAGCATCACGACGCCTAATCAATCGCGCCCTGGATCATGTCACCCTCCGAAACTCGTGGATTGGCTCACGACGCTGGCAAACGCAATGCCAAGGGCAAGGGGCTCCGTCCGAAGACGACCAACTTGTCTCGTTTCAAGAAAGCCCACCCATACATTCTTGATCCTGCCAAGTCGCTCCCAACTTTCATTGAGCAGGCTGGATTGTATGACATGTTTATTGACTTTCTTTGGCGTTCCATCTGCATTACCATGACCTGACTTTTTGAATCTCTTTCATCAAAGTGGACCAAGTGCAAAAGTACCACGACAACCTGGAGCAAGTTCTTGACACTACCGTCAACAAGAAATTGGCTTCTAGCCCACAAGAATTCATCTACGTTTGGGATATTTTGCTCTTAGGATTTCCTCATTAATGCTTCTCCTTTTTTTAAAAACCACTACTTGGTTTGAACGATGAATCTCATGCCAACCTGATAAAACAACTTATTTGTCTTGCGCACTTCAAACAATACCCCGTGCACGATGTTTCTCATTTTTCGGACCCGCAATTAGTCGCTGCACTCTAGGATGGCATCCCCAGTACAGCTAGTAGAGTGGACAAAAAAAACTCTACTCCACTGCACTGCTCCAGTGGTCTACCAATGTTGTCAAGGTCAGTTTTTGTGCCGAATATAGGCAATCAGATCTTATTGTCTTCCCAAACCTCACCCTCCTCCGTTCATGGGCAGCTCAATGGTCACCTCTACAAGGCGCTCTACACGTTGATTATTGGACCAACCATGGTTGGTAAAACTCGATTACTAATGGAGTTAGCTAGACATGTTTGCGTAGTCTACAAATCCCTTAGGCCTCCCAAGTTGGCTCCCGGTTACATTGACCTACCACCGCGCTCCTCCTCACTTGCTGATTTGATGCTCCCACTCAACCCAAAGCTGGACATGGAAGAATATTATTCTTGCTTCTTGGCCGCAACACTTCAAGTGGTGGTTAAATTTTTTTTTCACGTCAGAAACTGCAGGACCTCACTGACATTCCGGAAGCGAAACTGGATTTGTGGAATGAATGCAATGCTAAAATGGAGGATACAGACAGAGAATGGCGATGCGTACGCCTCCGATGTCAAAAAACAAGCTGAAGGTGCTGATAGCTCCCGAGATTCTATTGCACTTGTGAACAAAGCCGCATCCGAAGCCAACCAGAAACTCAATTTCATACAAAACAAAGAGCTCAAGGTACATTGGACGAGGCCAGAAGTCTGCTCGAGCCCAGGGACGATACTCACCATATTTCCTAAGTTCGGCTCTTTTGTTGAGCTTTATCCCAGATCCCCACATCAAATGGAATCTTTGCTGTGTTCACCAATACGGCCTCAAAGCTAGCCCATCTTTTTCCGCCGCCAGACAGATTGAGAGACCCTAGCTTGAGATTGCCCCCGTTCGGATCCCAACGGTTCCCGCCGATTTATAATATCGCAACACTGGACCTATGTAATGGCCAAGCCCGTGCCGAGATTGTGGAAGGATTGATATCGCCGCTTTGCCTGTTGAGTTACGGCACCCTTTTTATATGCGCTGTATCTTTGAGGAAGCGATTGAAACGGTGCCAAGTGGTGCTACATATCGAAGACGTTTTGACAACTGCCAAGACCAAGATACTTTGCCAGAGATCCACCCCTTCCCCTCCAGATATGTATCACTGAAGCACAAATCTTTGCCTTATGGACTGGGCTCAACCATACAAACACCTCACACGTCTTTGCATCTGAACTCGGAGCTATGTAGTTTTGAATCATCCAGCTCACTGCATCTTCATTGACCCATCTCGAGATGTCATTCTCAGCCACTATCCGCCGCAATTCGTGTATGCATCAGCAGCCAACGCAACATTGGCATCAAATGAAGACATCCTGATTGCTTGTATGAACGGTCTTGCTACAGCGGTGCAACACAGACATATACATTCTTCATGGAGAGGCTGGAGAATTGGCGACCAAGATAATTCTACATACTACGGGCCATGCACGAAAAGGCCGATGGACTCGTGTGTCATGAGGCCCACTCTATCACGCATGGACATTCGGTCCGATGAGTGGATTTCCTTTGTACCCTGACCGGGTTGTTCCACCATTTCACCCGAGCCGAATTATACACGCCCAACGGGCAAGATTTCATGGAACTTTTGTACCGCGGCCTAGCGGTCGAATGTAAGTGTGGACACACCGAGCTTGACAATCTTTTCACGATCTACATAAATATCTTGCGCCGGAATCACCAAATCCCCGGAGGGAGAATTCCGACCCGCTAGAGCTTGCCAATATTCACCTTTTGTGGCATTCGGACCCGCCACCGGAAGGAGCACTCGATCGACTGGAGCGAGAGTGCAAAGTGGTCCCCAAGTGGCTCAACAATTCACGCCATCAATAATCCGTCCCTTATCCTGTTATCCAGCTTAAGCAGGGACGGCAAAAAAGCGATCCCGTATCGAATAGAATAGACCGAGTACTGACACCCACCACCTTGGGCGAACGTATTACGAGTTTTTCGGGCTGGAAGAGATCGCTTGCAGTCTCTCGCCTAAAATTCAATAGATCTACGCTGAGAAGGTTGCTTGATTCGATGCCAGAAGACACGCTCATCAAGCTCCACCCAAAAGATGTCCAAACCATGCCGAATTCCGAGACCGTCACATGGGCCAAACGTATGAGTCCCATGTTCCAGCACCGCAAGAATCGACTGCTGTTAGTTTAATATTCTACCCATCCTCCAGCGCCTCGCCAGCCTTCAACCTCAACGTCCCTGCTACATATTCATGGACAATATTTATCATCAAACCAATCTATAGCCAATTCGAGAAAAGATGCAATCCCCACTTAGTCGATTAAGAGCTCTCATGGACCCGGCTTGGACACCAAACTAGTCCCGGCATGATACTTATCATGACCTCGTCTCCCGCAGCAAACGAGACAAGAAGACACAATGACACAACTCTTGTTGCAGCAGATTCCTACATAACTCCCAACCTCATTTTTTTCATTTTTCCATCAATGTCGTCTGTGATGATTTTCGTATATATATATGTACGCGCATGTGTGACTCTGAGATGTAAACCAGATGCCCTGATGATGGCTATGTACCACACAGGCCATGCACACAAGTATCCCTCTATAACTTGACTCAAGTCCCTCGGTGTGTTCGCGGGATTTGTATGCATGCAACAAAAAAACAGTCACATAAAAATTGGCATGTCTCTCAGCCATGGGGGCCCCAGAAAGAGAAGAAAGGGGGACCACGATTTACTCGTACACCATACATACCAATACTGGTCAGTGGTTGGACTGGAGTGTGTCTGAGTGAACCAGGTCTTGTTGCTTCTGGTCATGCAACGGGCGGCTGACCAGGAGACCACCAAAACTTGCTGCCCCGCCCAAAATATGATCGTCATAGAAATACACCAAGACACGGTGAACTTGTAGCACTGGAAAATCCCTCACATCAAAAAAGGCACCCTTCATCCGCAGGGAAAGGACGCCAGAAATATCGTCCTCAATGAGACCTTACAACCATAGATGCGACTTTCAAAACAAAACAAAAAAAAGAGACAATTGTTGTTGTTGAAAAAACAGCGGGTGGGGGGATATTAGGACCTTGCGGCCGCCTTGAGGCGCGGTTTCTTCGAGCTAGCGGGAAGCAGCAGCGGGTCTTCGGAGCTTTCGCGGGAGAAGGATTCGTGGCCGGCGGGCAGATGATGATGATGATGATCATCATCATCATCAGAAGGGGGGAAGGAAGAGGAGGAGGAGGAGTAAGGAAGCGGCTTGATTTTTTGGGGGTGAGTGAGGGCGGCGACGACGACGGGGGAAGAGGAGGAGAGGGTTCCGGGGGGCAAGTTGCGGAAGAGCAGGGCAGGGCGGATGGCGCGGGAGGAGGCGGAGGGGGTGCAGAGGTCGGGGGGCGAGTTGGGGCAGGAGGCGCGGGGCCGTTTCCTGGGCACGGCGCGGGCCGTGTGTTGTGGCGTGGCATCGTCCTCGCCATCGTCGTTGGGCCGCAACCCGTCCAGTACGCTCTTCCGCCGCAGCCTCGACGGCGTCCTCGGCTGAGAGCCCAGCGCCGGGTGCGTGGATCCGTGGATCGTGCGCCCAGCCGCCACCCGCGACGTCCCCGGCCGCCGCAGCCGCTGCAGGTACGGCGAGATCAGCGGCTCCGTCGACGTCAGCACCGACGACAGTGACGTCGACGTCATCAGTGACTGTAGCATAATGTGCAGAGCCGCAATCACTTCAGCATCCCATCTCTTGTCTCCCCACAAAAACCAACGCGACCAGGCATGAAAAAAAAAAAAAAAAAAGAATATACCCACCGAGTTCGGCGACGAGAATCTGCATCCAGCGGGGTCGTCGTTGTGCGGCTGCTGGCACAGATGTCGGTGGGGATGGGTGTTGGTGTTCTTGTTGGACGACATGGAGGCTTTGGCCAGCTTGTGGTGCGAGATGTCGGACGAGCGTTCCTGGACGCGCCGCTTGAGCCGCTCGAATAGCGCATTGGTGACCGTGTTGTGCGGGTCAAAGTACGGGATCTGCGCGGCTCCCGTCGCCAGCGGCGTGCCCGTGCCTGAGCCTGCCGTCGGCCCCGTGATCGTGTCGCTCGTCGGCGGCGGCGGCGGCGGCCCGCCCAGCCGCTTCCGCTTCGTGCTGGGCTCCGATGTCCGTATCTTCTGCGATGATGATGATGAGGAGGAGGAGGAGGAGGAGGAGGAGGAGGAAGAGGATGTACATGATGAGGATGGGATAGAGATGACTGAACGATCTGACTCCGAGCCGCACGAGCTGTAGTCTTCGTCGGAGGTATTGTCGGGCTCTTCTTCCAGGGGGGAAGGTTGTTCCTCCTGCTCCTCAAGATAATCGTCCGAGTGAGTGTGCTGGAGGACAGGGGGGTCGATCAATTGGAAGATCTGCAAGGCGGGGTCTGCGCGGTCTTTTCCCTTGAAAGAGGAGCATGAGGAGGAGGAGGAGGAGGAGGGGAGCGGCTGGTGATGTGCGAGGCGGGAACGGATGTAACCTCGGTCCTCGATGACCTGGAGCTGTCGGAGGTCCATCACGTCGTCCGCCTGCTCGTCCCCATCCCCCTGGTACCGGGACGCGATGCTTCCCAGGGCCCGGGCGAACTTGCGCATCGACCGCATCCGGAGTGCACAGATATTCTCCAGCTCCATCCCTTCCTCTTCCTCTTCCTCTTCCTCCTGCTCCTCTTCTTCTGTGTCCGTGGGATCGGACGTCGTCAGGAACCGCTGCAACGGGGACAGCGTCATCGAGCCCCCACTCATCACCGCTCTCCCGTGTCCGTGTTCGTCCCGTCAGATGGTCGGCCGCAATACTTCCGAAGCTGGATCCTCCCTGGATGGAATCGTTTTGTGCGTGCAAGTAGGTTCCTTCTCGTGGGATTGTTCTGCCTGTGGTGGATGGAGAGACGCGTCTTGACGAGATCTCCCACTGCGCTATTATGTTGTAGCCAGCTGACGAACTGCCCGATTTCCCCGATCTCACCCCGCGATGCACCCGGCCGGGGACGGGTTTCCCCGCTGAGGGTGTGGATGCTCTACATTGAACGTGGACTCTAAACGTAAAACGTGTGCAGTGGAGAACCACAAAAACCAACCGACAAACAAACGACACCACCCGAAAGAAAAAAAAAAAAAGAAAAAGAAAAAAACAGAATGGCAGCCACCCAGACTAGCCTCCCCGTCACACATGTGAGTATCTCCCACTCGCACTCCAACAGAATGATGACAACGCTGACACGACTGGGTGGTTTTTTGGGGACATTTAGACATGGTCCAGCCCGCCGGAGCGCCCGGAGGCCATCCAGGTGCTCATCCTCGGCGTCGAGCGGTACGACCCCACCCAGGTGCAGGTACTGGAGGACTATCTCACGGAGCAGTGCGCCCGCGGCTTCTACGACCCGCTGGCCAACTTTGCCACCCTCAAACTGTGAGCTGTCAACCATCATCTAAACCCACCAAAAAAAAAAAAAAAAAAAAAAAAGATGCGAGCTGAACTGGTCTCTCTTGGGTTTTTGCTTGGGGATATACATAAAGGTACCAGTTTAATCCCGACTTGGTCCCCCTCGCCGCTGAAAATCCTTCCACCCCCATCGAGGCTATCCACGACTCCATCACCATCAAGATCCTCCTCTTGAGCATCGTCCATCGACCCTTCGACAGCGACTTCAATCTGTGCTTGAGCCTATGTGGCGATCGGATGGTAAGCCCCTATCCCACCCAAAGAGAAAGAAAAAAAAAAAAAGAAAGGCACACATGATTTTGTTGGTAAGGGGAAGAGGATAAGCTGATGTGGAGAGAGTGTGACTGGATCATAGTCGAGTTTACTGACGCCACAGGCGACGCTTCACCTGATGGAGCTGCTTTCGGAGCTGTCGCGGACGCTGCAGGGCCGACGGTATGTGAAGTTCTGGGCGGATGTGGAGTCAGCCGAGTATGCGCCTTTGGCGGCGGTGGTGGGGAGCATTGGGCAGTTTGCGGAGCTGGTCCGACGCGCCATCGGCCGCAGCGTCGCCAGCTGCTTCCGCGCTATCGACCGCCCCCGGCTCGCTGCTTACCTCAACCTTCCCCCCTCCGACGACGACAACCAACTCGACCATTGGGTGAAGCATCAGGGCTGGTCAACCGCTACTGACGGCGACTCCAAAATCATCATCCCCGATAACTCAGATAATTGCCCCGTCACCCTCGTCATCAGAGAAAATACTACCATCGATGGTCCGTCCCTCTCTCTCTCTCGACTCCCCTTCATAAAACCCTGGCTAACTTCTCTCTCTCTCTTTCTCACTCTTCTTACTCATTGACAGACTTGCAACAATTCATCGCCAAATCCGTCGTCTGCTGAGATTTCTCTTCATGGAGCTTCTCTATCTCTCTCTCTCTCCCCAAATATATATACATATATGACATAGAGCATCACAAGACTGTCCCCCTTTCTTTTATATTTCGGTGTCTCTTGCTCTGATTCTAAAAAAGTAGACTGGCAAATTGGTTTCACGTCTTTTGCTTGGAGAATTAAATGCTCTGGTTTGATGACAAGGAGGAAAAAAATCCATAATAGCAGTTTTTTTGGCCGAGGAGAGAGGCAGAGAGTGTTGAGATACATAGGATGGTTCATGGGTTGTGTTTCTGCCGGTTGGCTACCACAAACCAAGGGCTTCATGGCGGTGCCGTCTCCCAAGTTGTGGTACCCTATTGCGGCCGCGCGAGGGGATCGTGCTCACTTGAAGCTATCAAAAATGCTGCTGTGGATGGGAGCATTGAACTCTTCCCGCCAACCCATGCAAGTATTTTTCACAATGTAAGCATGCCCGGCAACGCGTTATGAAGGTGTGGAATGGGGTGCCGCTCTCATTGAGCATCGAGTTCAAATATATTTATGTAGGAAGCATCTTTCCCGATTTTGATCGATCCAATTCAATCCCGCGTATGTACACCAAACAATTCATATCTTCAAGCTCCACATTGAACATGATGATGCTTCCAAGTTTCAATCCATCATCTTTTCCCGCGAGTCGCGACCCGCTTTCGGCAATCCATTCTGACTTTTCTCTCATGAATCAGCTATCATAAATCAGATGACAGCGGTTATGACATCCTTCTTCTCTTTCCTATGTACAGTGTCCGGAAAGGAGTCAGTAGCAGAGCACAATTTTTACATTTTCAAAAAAGAAATACTCATTCCAGCAAAGCACAAAATAAATTTTTACTCAGCTGGAAGCTGCCAACTGAAAATATCTATCTCATTTGCAACCAAAAAAAGTGATATCTTCTCACTTTTGGGCCTGCAGCTCCCCCTGAAAAAAATCATGTGCCACTAACTCTTGTCCGGGGACTGTATATAGTCCATCAACGCAGTCTTCAAATGAAAGATCCGCCCCCCACCGATTAAATTTAAGTGGTCCCCAGCTCCAGCTGAGCTGATGAGCTATCCAAACTTGGGAGAGCAACTCTTCATTCCTGACCTCCCGGAGAACTCCCCTAGACTCCTCTTCGCCCCATTGCCTGTATAAACAAGATACGATATAGCCGTTTGAGTAATTAGACCGACTATTTGCATTCCTATTGGAACTGGGGAAAACTTGAAAGGGAGAAAAATAAATCGCCTATTGACGCTAGGAGATATGGATCACTAGTCCGGAGAAGCAGGTGGGAGGCCAGTATTTATTAACCGGCTCTCCAATCTCCCACTACACCCATCATCGCCGTATCAGTAATCGACGCCAGAGCGCAGTCAGTCACCCTCATCACACACCAACAAGATACACCAGCTTACCGGAGTTCGAGTCCTCGTTAACAGCATTCACTTGACCTAACCAGACTACCTCTCCAGGATAATCTCGATGAAGTGTTCCATCTACCTCGCTGCGATCGTGTCTGCTGCCTCAGCCAGTATACGGTCGGACGCGCCCCGTGTTGAACAAGTCTCGGAGCACATCGGCGCTTGTCTCGCCGAGGGTGGCTCCTCCAATGACTCTCCCGCAGTCCAGTCAAACCCTTGCATGGCTTGTCAGTTGGCAAAGAGGCCCTGTAATTGCAGGCGGTAGGACTTGAGCTGCACTGCTACCTACCCCATCGACCCACTCTACTGGCACCCTCACATTCTACCTCAACGCAAATGTCGGAACTCTCGGATTTATAAAACACCCAAAGTCAAACCTAATGCAAACCTGAACCAATCAAACCACTCGTCATACGTGGCCCAAAGAGAAACAAGAATAGAAGTAATACTACAGATTCAAAGTCAGCATAAAATTCATCATCAAAATAGAAAAGAAAAGAAAACCAAAAAAATAAATAAAAACAAACATAAAACAATATATAGAATAAAGCAATATAGATACATACATACATACCTGAAACCTAACATTTAATCCAATTAAGAAGTAAAAAAAAAAGGAAACCCTGGTGATAAAATTCACAAGTAGCTCCCCCAGCCTGTGAAATTTTTCGCACCTGGGGATACTACTGTGGCATACAAGATGATGAACTAGCAACAGCAAAAAAAAAAAAAAAAAAAAACACCATGGATCTAACTTGTAGTCTTCCAGGAATGGCATGACTAAAGTAACATTGACCATTTTATGATATGCACCAAATCTGATATCCTTATCTTTCAATAACAGACAAAATTGAGTCATGATCTATGGCTCATTTCCATGTGGATGCCTGGATTTGATGATACAATATATAAGTCAACCCCCCCCCCCTCCTAATTGATAAAAAAAGAATCCAGAGGGTGTTGGAATTCAGCCCACAGTTACTGGGGTGGAATCTGGGGAAATACATATAGCTGGCCAGTGAAATCAGATCCCACTGCACCAGTGGACGTGGTCACTCAGAAGAACAAAAATGGGATTCACTCTTGCCACTCATGAAATGGTTCCAGTGAGAGAAAAAAAAACAGGGTTGCTTATAGACATGGATGGTGGATTCTCTGACCTGCAGAATTTGTTGGTCAAGCATGAAGCCGTTCAACCATCCTGCTCATGTGAATGAGATTGTGGCTTTGACCAGGTACTGGATGGACCCTTGCAGCAGCAGGACCCGTCAGATAGGGTGACTTGAGTATTGCTGGGGATGATTTCGTACAGTGAGGAAAGAACAGCTGATGTACTGAGGCAGCAATATGAAGGATATTCTTGATTTGGATGTATTTAGATAAGCAGAATAATTATCAGGGTTAGTGTATTGGTGTGAGTGGTCCATCAAAATCAAGATATGATGACTAATTTCAACTTTTTTTTTTATGGGAATGATTATGAAATGCTCATATCTCTCAGAACCTAGCTCAATCCACTTTGGTTCATTTTCATCCAAATACTGTCTTTCAGGCTTGCTCCCAAAATGTCATGATTCATGACATTGTGGGAGAAAGCCTGCAAGACACAGGGTAACATAGCACAAGGTATTGTAAACAAAAGGATAAGTAACAGATTTATCTTAAAGCTGAGTCAGGAGCTCAGATCCGAAACCTTTCAATTTACACCAGGTAGAGGGATTCAGATAACCCAAGCTAAGGGAGCTGCAAGACCTCCAAAGATTGCATATACTAGGGACATGATTGTACAAGAAGCAATAAGAATCCTTCTTAACATTATTTACAATCCCACTTTTCTGTGGAGAGTAGTCATGGATTTAGGCCTAACCAAGCCGGGTGTCATAGGGCTCTAGAAGAGATTAAGCAGAAATTTTAAGAGTGCCTCCTGAATAATGGAGGGTGAGAATGGGGTAGAGAAGATTTATTCATGGAAGGGTCTATGATGTGGTAGGATTCCAACAAACCATAAATGGGAAGGAAAAGTGCCAGATGATAAGAATGTGCAAACAAATTAGGCACCATTTGAATGGTTGTAAATACTACTTACCTTGGGTGAGCTAATCTTAGATTGACTAACAAGTCTCAAATAAAAAGCTATCATCTTCATCTTTCTTAGTAGTATTGTGTTCAATAATAATGTTTTTTTTTTTTCTTGTTGGACAAATTGAGGTGCATATATTTGGAAGGGTTCTCATGTGGTTCTCATGTGTGGTTGATAATGATATGATTGAGGATGTCTGGGAAGAAGGATCCCAGTACAAGGTAGGTGTAAGGAACAATTAATTCTCCTTTACTTTATCCAATGAAAGGGACCTAGAACAAGATACTAAGCATGTTGGAGAGACAGTTTTCTAGAACCCAAAAAAGGGATGGTTTGCTAGCACAGTAGAAGAATGAGTTTAGTCTCTCTATACAATGGATAGATGGAAGAGGATGAGAAAAGAGGAAAGAAGGAAAAGGAGCTCACCTAGCACAGTAGAAGAAGGAGTTTAGTCTCTACTGAGCTTGTAGGAGGGGCATGGGGAAGTTGAGTTTAAATACTGAAGGATGATTATGTAAGTTAGTTGATAGAGATGTATGAAACCTACAGAATGGGGGTTCACAGTAGGGAGAGAGATGTTGCTTTCCAACTTGATTTAGAACTCCTTACATGATGTGCTGGGTTGCTTTCTCAAGAGTGTATAAATTTGTGAAGGAAAGAACCTCAATTCATGGAGTTGATATTTTTTTTTTTGTTCAATTGGTAAGTTGCAATGATCAGCTCATGCGCTATACAAAAGATATTGTTAGGAAAATAATGGAGGTTGCAATTGAATATTTCACCTTGAAATTCCTTGCCCATAGTCTGGCTTTGTTCCAGTCCAGGTGGCAGACTGAGGAAACCTCTGATCAGATCAACCAATTGGTTCATGCAGGATAACTCTTATAGCTCACCCACCACTCTTTCTTCATCCACTGGAAATTGAAATTTATCGAGCTGTAAAATTTGCCAAGGGTCTCCCCATGGGGTATATAAAAGACCCTAAAAGAGGGCTTTCTTTTGCCAATAGATAACTAGTTTGCTATGTAGTACTGTTTTTGTCCTCATTGATCCTCTTTCCTCCGCTATGTCTTTGCATCATAACAAGTGCAGACTCTATGTCAGCGGAGGGTGAGTGGAATTAAGGTGGCTCTGATCCCAGCGTCGCTTGAGTGTTCCTCTGTGTAAAAAGTGATGATGAGTTTTTTAAACTTTGAATACAAAAGTTGCTCCTGGACCCTTCACACGGTGTACATATGTACTGGTGAGTGGTGATGGTGTCGGTGGAGGACCCAGGAAACCCCCGAAGTAGGTGGGTAACCAAAATGTATGAATTTTTGAAAAAAATAGCAAAATGATATGCACGAAATTTGTATGAATGGGGTTACAAAACCCAAAGGGTACGCACCAAATGTGGCAAAAATGTATGAATTTCCAATGAGTTCCAGTTAAATCCGCTAAAACCCGTATAAACCCGGCTGTAATACGGGGGATTTCGGGCTCCCGGTGGCATTTTGCCTTGAGCATACGCACGAAAATGTATGAATTGGCCAAAAAAAGCCATTCCCCGGTGCCCCCCGATGTATGAATTTCGCCAAAATCTGGGATTTTACGTTACCCACCTCTATAGGGGGTTTCCTGGGTCCTGTCGGTGGTCGGCCGTGATGGTGGTGTTGTGAACGTTTGTGCATCTGGGTAATTCGCGTGGTGGGGATGACATCATCCCACCGGCTTGTTCTTTTTTAACCATAATAATCTTCAACGACAGACATAAATTTTCACCGTTGAAAAAAAAAGGAAAAGAAGCAGCCAGCAACCACACTCTGACTCACCCCATGAGCCTTTACCCCAGCTGATTTGTTGGAGAAACATCATCGAGAGAGTACGGCAAATTAAAAAAAAAAAAAGAGTTCCACTTGCACATACACCACCTGTACAGGCAGCGCACCACTTCATATTAGCAGACCACCCTCTACATACATAGTACAGTCTGACCATCCCCCATCCAAAAAATTATTACGTCCTCCACCTTCCCCGTCCCTCTTAACCCTTTTCCCTCCTTCCCCAGATTCGCAGCCGCCTTGTTCGGATCCGTTTCTTGCGATTTGCTTGTTGCGAGGCTGACAGAGAGAGCTCAAAGGGATCCTGGTTAATATGTAAGTGCTCTCTCCACTCGATCATCCCCCTTGTTCCTCTCCATCATTCCCTTCCCTTCCCTTCCCTTCCTTGCTTGTTGACCATATATATCCTGAAGGGGCAACACGTGGCTTGCCTCACCGAGCATTTACCCCGCGCTGCTATGTAGTCAATCACCTCCACTCTCTCTTGACCCTCTCTTCCACGCCCCCACCCACTGCATCTTGATCCCTACACGAACCTGTCTCTCCTTGGCAGATGTACATTCTCCTAGTATCCCTACATATTTATCTCTTCACCACTGCCGCGAAGCTCTGTTGATGTTTCTAGCTGAGCCCCATCCGGTCATTCTTCCTGACGTCATGACACGGATCAGATCTGCGCTTCCCCAGAGAAAATGTCCATGATTTCCTTTCATCCACATACATACAATATATAGTACTGACCTCCTGTTGACAATTTCCCAGCGATTGGTTGGGACCAGACAGACAGACGGGGAGCCTCGCGAGAAACAAGACGGTCCATTGAACGTGGAAACCCATTCCCTTCCTCTTTCTTCGGCAGCAACACACACCCATTGATCGACGTCCAAAACGAGGGAAAAAAAAAAGGAAACACAAGGCCGCGGCACAATTACAATTAGATAACTCTTTCGGGAAATGAATGCCATGCATACCATGAAGGCGGCTCTGCCCGTCGACGGAGCCTCGGCCCCGTCGGCCACGCCCGCCCAGCAACCGCGCCACCGTCCAGGGGGCGTGTTCTCCCGGTTCGACTTGTCGGGAAAAGTGGCGGTCATCAGTGGGGGTGCGCGAGGACTAGGGTCAGTCTTCCATTCTTTTCTTTCTTTTTTCTGACTCAGCTTTGTTTCCTTTCTTTCTCTCTTTTTAATTTAATCACCGGAGAAAATGGACATCAACGATGGAATTTGGGTGGGAAAAACTGAGCCCTCTCTCATCTGCCCTGGTTTGCTTCCTAGCTACGAAATGGCTAGGGCCCTCTGCGAAGGCGGGCTCGCCGGCATCGCTATCTTGGATATCCTTCCCGAGTTTGGTGAGAGCGCGATCAAGGAATTGCATGCGGATTTCGGCCTGTAAGCCTGCTCAATACATGACAGAAAAAAAAAAAAACAGGAGTTTTTGCATGGCAGCCTATTGTTGTGATTGATGATACTATGAGAGGCTTTCACCCTAATTGTGAAATGTTTTGATGATTATGTTTTTTGAAATATCTAGCACGGCGTCGTATTACAGAGTGGACGTGCGGGACAACGATGCGGTGGAAGAAGTGATCAATGGGGTGGTGCGAGACTTTGGCTCGGTGGACGTGCTGCTGTGCTCGGCGGGAGTGTCGGATAACATTGCGGCGGAAGACTACCCCGCCGATCGGTTCAAAAGAGTCGGTCACTTTTCTTCCCGCCTTGTCGTCCACCCACCCCCCCTCCCCCCCCATACACACACACGATTCAAAGACTGATTAATCAGTGCCACTACTTGTCCCTAGGTCATAGACATCAATCTGAACGGTAAGCGCAGATCCCTGTGTTTGTATACATATATAGGCTGCTAAACCATCTTGCATTCAATCTCTCATTTGGATTCAGGGGTGTTCTTCTGCGCGCAGAGCTGTGCAAAGCACATGATATCTTCGGGCCGGGGCGGGTCGATGATTTTTATTGGGTCGATGAGCGGGAGGTGAGTTCTCCTCTGGCTCCGAAGTGGTACACGGGGAGAGATGAGACTGATCGTGCAGCGGGGGCTTTGTTTAGGATCGTGAACTACCCGCAGCCGCAATGCGCTTGTACGTCTCTCTTGACGCTCCGTCTCGCTCTGGGCTTCCCCGCCGTCTCGTTAGCCGCTTACTTATGTCAGATGAAAATGCCGGACAGATAACGCAAGCAAGGCCGCAGTCATTCACCTCATGAAATCGTTGGCGGCGTAAGTTTATCAACAGCTTAACTCTGACTATCCTATAGGAATATATACCGCTCACAAATTCACGCGTGTTGGTTGTTGTTCTTTGCTTGATGCTGTTGACAGCGAATGGGCGCCGCATAAGATCCGCTGTAACTCGATCTCGCCCGGGTACATGAACACGTTGCTGGTTGAGAAGTTCGAGTAAGCTGAAGAGGGCCAGCACAACATGTGGATGCATTTCACTCTATATAGCTTCGGAACGCTGACTCCATTTTATTGATTGCTTTTTCTTTTTTTTGGGTATGGATAGCCCTCTTCTGAAGAAAACGTGGTTCGAAAGGACGTGAGTGGTGCAATTCCATGCACATGGATATATGAATTCACGGGCCTGGTCGTTCTGTTGTTCTTCATTTTCTAGACCCGTGGGACGCATGGGCCATGTCTCGGACTTGAACGGCGCGGCGCTGTATCTGGCTAGTGATGCGTCTTCGTTCACCACGGGCACTGACTTGTTGATCGACGGGTGGGTCTCTCTCCCTTTCTCTTTTGATGACTCGCTTTTTTCTTTGTCTTTGTCTTGGATCTTCGTGGGTCGGTGATGGCTTCCCGTTGTTCCATGCTGATCTGCGCCGCACTACATTTCTTTTGTTCTTTTCTGAAGTGGATACTGCACGTGGTAAAAACGGAAAAACAAGAGACAAAAGTCACATTCAAAAGAAAAGAAAAAAAAAGATCTTGTCTTTGCTGTAGAAGGACACAACAGCCCATAATACAACTACATACTAAGTATGATCCAATTGTTTTTCTTATAGATATATTTTTTGTTTGTTTGTTTGCCCCCATTTTTTTTTTTGCGGTTGTTGTGTTTTTTTCTTCTCTCTCATGTGTGAGCTTAATAACCTAACAAAAAAAAAAAAAAGAAAGAAGAGTAAATTATTTGTTTCCCCAGAGACTAATTGGCTCCATTTTCTGTTGTCTTGACGTCAACGTATATGTGGATATGCTTTATGAGGGGGGAACAGTGTGGGTGTGAAATTTGCGGAATGAATAATGTTTATGGTACGTAAAGACTGGTCATGGGTCAATGGCACAGCAATCCAGACTTCAGGTTTTGCTCTGGCTTGCCTCTTCCAAGTGATGGAATGGCAAGGTAGCATCTTGCCATTCCTACCAGCGAGGGCCCGAGGGGTAGATCAAAGTCTTGATGCGCCAGTATTCAAGAACGTCAGTTTGAGATGCTTCGACGTTTGCGTTTAGGTAATCTCGGATCTCGGAATTGAGGTTGCTAGTCAAGCTGTCATTGTCAAAAACATCAGCAAGGATGTCGCTTAAGCTCAAACTCTGCCCAAGGGGCTAAAACCTAACTGACTCGTCGGTCCCCCACGGGTATACCCGATGCCCGTCGGATATTTCTCGGGAACGGATTTTGTACTACCCGATAGCGTCATACCCGAAGGGTAATACCACGGCAGGACCCAGGAAACCCCCGAAGTAGGTGGGTAACCTAAATGTATGAATTTTTGGAAAAAATGGCAAAATGATACACACGAAATTTGTATGAATGGGGTTACAAAACCAAAAGGGTACACATAGGGTTGACGGCGCCACTTTTGGGAAAGTGCGCGCCTCCGGGCGCCTACCTGGCCCCTCCGGGGGCGCGCCAATAGCTGGCGCGGTGAGTGCGCGTCCCGGCGCAGTATCTAAGGCCCCAAAAGGGGCTATAGGGGGTTAATTCACTTTTTACTTTTTTTCGTTGTGAGATTTGTTGGTGAAAATGGGTACCCCATTGGGTAACCCGAGTTTTGGTCCCCTATTTACCGGGGATTCCCCTGTCAGATTGACCCCCCAAACGGGTATCCCCGGCCGGGGAGCACTTTTTGCGGGGGTGCGCGCCCCTCTGGTTTTTTCAGGAAAGGTGCGCACCGGGGGCGCGGGTGCGAGGCGCGCGCACATCGGCGCGCCCCAGGGGATGGCGCCGTCAACCCTAGGTACACACCAAATGTGGCAAAAATGTATGAATTTCCAATGAAATTCAGTTAAATCCGCTAAAAACCGTATAAACCCGGCTGTAATAAGGGGGGTTTTGGGTTCCCGGTGGCATTTTGCCTTAAGCATACGCACAAAAATGTATGAATTGGCCAAAAAAAGGCATTCCCCGGTGCCCCCTGATGTATGAATTTCGCCAAAATCTGGGATTTTACGTTACCCACCTCTGTAGGGGGTTTCCTGGGTCCTACCACGGCAGGCCTTTTAGCAGTGCAAATTACCCCGGGGCCCAGCCCTAAGCCAATCCTATTTTCCTTGCGCGGTCGGGGGACACCCCCGGACCAAATTTTCCTTCAAAAAAAGCGCCACACAGCCTGTACAGCCAGACGTACAGGCACAGGGAGTCGACTGGCTCCCTACGAAGGTTGCCTGCGGGTGCGGGCAACGGCGCTCGGGCTGGATGGGCCAGGGGGAACCTTGCAAGAGGATTGCAACGGTGCTGGTCCCATCCTTCCAGTCCCAAAAACAAAAAAGTTAGCCTTTTGGGACTGCGGTGCTCTGTTTCATACAGGCCTGTATGGCCCAGTAAAAATGTGGCGTTAAAAGAAGAGAAATAAAAAATGTAGCCAGGGGCGCCCCCCAACTCCGCAAGAAAAATGGGATATGCTGTATGTATGTTATGTGGGCCCCTTCACATGGCATGGATTAATGCCCAAAAGGATACGGAACGAGGTGCTTCTTTTTAGGGAAAAATCGCATCCATAAGACACCCGCCGCTCTCAAAAACCGATAAAAAAAACTTGAAAAAAAAGCAGACATGAAGCGATAGAGAGTACGTCTACTGAGTGTCCTCCTACTGCTCAAAAAAACAAATGTGAAAAAAAAAAAACAGGACGAGGGGGTTTGTATGTAAATCAAGAGGGGCTAAGGGTTTTTAGCCTGTTTAGCGGCCCACTCCTTCTTGGCGAGGGTATGGGCATGGTCATTTAAGCCGAGCCTGTTCCTGCATATCTCGATGGCGTAGAACTGGATCCGGGTGATGAACATGGTGTTCTTCTCCGTGTAGTCTTCCATAGAGTTGGTCCGGATCAGCGTCCCAAAGTTGTAGTCCGCCACTGCCCAAATAAATATCCACATCCCAGCACACATCCCATCACCAACTCACTGCCAAATCAGCTTTCCGCCTTGGGTTTTGAGCTAACGGATGGATGGATGGATGGATGGATGGAGGGAGGGAGGGCGACGGACCCGTGTTCTCAAATAGCTTGATGTACTTGCGCCAGGCCTCTTTCCCCTCAGGACTCTTCATCATGGCCTCGTCGATCTTCTGTAATTTGCCGTCTTGGTTCGTCGCCATCTCTGGGAACGCGGCCTGGAACTCTTGAAGGATCTCGTCGTCGTGTCTTTTTTGTTCCCCCGCCCCCCACGCCACATGGTTCCACGTACAAAAAAAAAAAAAAAAAACGGTGTTGTTTAATGATACGTATTTTGTTGGATTGGGCTTGGCTATCTTAGATGCAGCAGCAACAGCAGATGATGATCATCATCGGTGCGGCTTACTTGGTCAGCTTCATCTTGCTCGGCTTGAGCGCTCCCAACAGGTTCCAGTAGGTTTCAGCCTGCTCGATACATTTGACAGCGAATCTGTGGTATGATCATGAGCATGATGAAGAAGACTGAGGATAAGCCAACCAAACGAGCGTGTGAAGCGACCACGATTTTTTATGGACGTAAGCGGGACTCTGTGGGGGACTCAACTGTTTCTCAATCTATTCCCATGCGCCATATACGTAGAAGTCAAGTAGGTAAGTATTATAGCCAAAAATGGTCAAGTTTCGGTCAGTCAGTCAGGCAGTCAGTGCACTGCTGGGTGGTGGTGGCTCTCGCCAGCCATCATGCAACGCTCGTCAACAACTCCCACTACTCACTTCCGGTAGGTTGGGCGCATTCGCCGCGTCGAAGTTCTTCGGCACCGGGTCCGACGGGATGTCCATTCTCGGGGAGGTTGTTCTATCTACTAGGGTCGAGTTGCGTGTGTCGTGTGTTCGTTTGTTTGTGTTCGTTTGTTTGTGCTGTAAAGTGACGTCGCTGGTGCTGACCAACTTGATCCTTTTAGAGACTAGTGCACTGTTATCATGATTACGTAAAAGGAAAATACTCACTGCTACATATATTTATTTAAATGCAAACATAAAATTACCAAAATCCGGTGGGCTGAATTCAATGGAAATAAAAAAATGCAGACATGGCGAAGGAGCTGGATACATGCATACATACCATGTTTTAAAAAGCAATCTCAATTTTTCTAGATCAAAATCTGCCCAAGCAACATTTAGGAGCTAGGTGACCCTCAGGCTCAGATTGTGTTATTACTTGCATTGGCAAGTCCCTCAACCAATATAAGAATTCCCTCAAATATTGAATTTGGAGGGAATTGTGCTTATAAGTTAGCTCTCTGATCTACATCCAACTCATCCAAGAGTCACCCTCTCCAGATCAGTGTCAAAATTTCTTTCTTTCATAAGCAGAGCACCACATGATCATGAGTGACCTGGGCATGCTTTTCCAGTCAAAATCTTGGGGCACAATTTTCTACACAGGCAAGTGCCTAATTAGAAAAAAAAAAAAAAACAGGAACCCTAAATGCTATTAGAATTGGCCTCATGTGATAATCTGAAAACTGATGAAAAGTCCTACTATCCCTTTGATTCAAGGGAAGGAAACTTCTCATGGAAAGGAGTCTCACTCAACGTTTTCCACAAGATTCACCATGTCATTAGATGAACTTTTTTTTTATTTAGCAGTCCAGTGGGAACAACTTGGGTGCCTCATGAGCCTGTCCTATGTGATGGTTCAGGGGTCAAGGGTCACCTCTGAGCCCCCGCTTCTTCCATGTAGGTATTTCTTCAGCAAGGAGGTTCCCGGCTCCGGATGAAGTTCACCTGGGGATGCCAATAGTCTCAGTGTCACCCTTGATTGATAAGGGCCGTTCATGGGGTCAAAAACTGCTTTCTTGGAGGAATCAGCCCATAGTTTCTTGGGGAGTGTCAGTACATATTCTTCCTTTGTTCTCTTTGGGAGTGCAGTATGGTGGTACTGGCCCGCCATAATGGCCAAAAAAAAACAGAAATCAAAAAATAAAAATTTTTTTTGCCAAAAACTGATTTCTGATTGATTTCAACTGCCAGACTGGCCATACATACATCAGCATATACACAGCAAGCCACCATGCATTTCATACATGTCATACAACCTCTTAGTACTGGATTCTCCCAGCCATGTACTAATGTAATTGGTACAGCCATACCCTTACAAGAGTATGGTTGTACCAACACTGGTCCACTATGTTACATTGCGTTATCCCGGCAATTTCAGTAACGTAATTGCTCAGGTTGAGAAGCCGCTGCGTTACCATTACCCGTAACAGACCATTTGCTGCCCGTAGCTATAGTGTAATGTTGGGGAATAAATTGCCCGCCAGAAAAAAAGGTAATGTATTTTCAATGCATTATCCAGGGTTATCTGGCATTATCTTGCGTTATCCAACCATATATTTCAAATAAAATCATACATGGCATGTAGGAGTATTGTGTGGCTTTGAGAAGAGGTCCCACTGAGTGGGGAGTGCAAATAATCCAGGAAGGCTTCAGAGGGATTCCCAGAAAAGTCACATTTTTTGCTGTTTTATGCCCTACAAGTAGCAATATTTTTTCCTCCTGTCAGTCAGTAATGTAACAGAATGAAAAAAAAAATTAAAATCTGGTGCTCAGTTAGCATAAAGGAAACAAGAAAAAAAGTGAAAATCAAGTCCAGATAAAGTAGTGCTGTAAAATTACGGTTAGTGGCTGCAGTGGTAGCAGTAAAGAAGAAAAAACTTGCTACTTTGCATTACTCTACCGTTACTAGTAAAGTAGTGGAACAGTGTTGATTGTACCTTGTAAGGGTATGACCGGGTAAGGGTAAAGCTGGGGACGGCCCAACCCTTCTGGCCATCAAGCTGGGAGGTCTCCATCCTTGACGACCATTATGTATGAATGTCTGGTATGTACCAGCCATTGGGTGGGGAGACCTCCCTTCTCTATGGACAGTACATACCCGTCATCATGTGGGAATAATGAGATTCCAAGTGACAGGGCCTGACATGTCACCTGTGACATCTGTTGTACTTTCTTTCTGTTATCTTCCTCCGTCGTTGTTTCCTTTCTTTTCTTCCTCATCCTGTTTTCTGCTTTATTCCCTAGGTCTGCCCCTCCCCTGCCCCACCAAGCCCAAGCGTCCCTTTACTGACAGTAGCACCCGTGACAGTCCATAAAGGTTATTTTCCTTTCTCTCTTGCATCTCATCATTCATTACCAATCTCCATTTCTTGCTCTCTTGCCTATGCAATAAGACCCTTGTCCTGTTTTCTGCTTTATTCCCTAGGTCTGCCCCTCCCCTGCCCCACCGAGCCCAATCACCCCTTTACTGACAGTAGCACCCTTGACTGTCCATAAAGGTCTGCCCCTCCCCTGCCCCACCAAGCACAAGCGTCCCTTTACTGACAGTAGCACCCGTGACTGTCCATAAAGCTTATATTCCAATACATCAAGCGGGAAGGTCTCTCTGCTCAATGGCCTGTACGTACTGGTCATTGTGCAGGGAAATCTCCCTGATCAATAGCCTGTTCATACCAGCCTTTGATCAGGGAGGTCTCCCTGACCAATAGCTGGTATGTGCTGGCTTTTGATCAGGGAGGTCTCCCCTCCCAATGGTTGGTATGTACCGGCCATCAATCAGGGAGGACTCCCCGTCCGATGACTGATATGCACCGGCCATCAACCAGGGATGTCTCCCTGCCCAATGGCCGGTATGTGCCGGCCTTCAATCAGGAAGGTCTCCCCGCCCAATGGCCGGTATGTACAGGCTATTGATCAGGAAGGTCTTCCTGCCCTATGGCCGGTATATACCGACCATCAATCAGGGAGACCATCAATCAGGGAGGTCTCACTGCCCAATGGCCGGTATGTACCGGCCATTGATCAGGGAGGCCACCATAAAGCTCTACCAGGGTGTGGCCGTACTCCTGCATGTAAGGGCTGTGCCCTTGTAAGGGCCTGGGCCTTGCGCATTAAGGAGGTGGGCCCAAAGATGCAGGCTGTAGATTTGGCCTGGATGGCGGTTCAGGAGCACCTTTGGCCCCTTTGGCGGTTCCATGCCATAATTGGCCAGTATGGCGGGTGGTGCGGTGAAAAAATGGCCAACTTGGCGGCTCAGGGCCACTGAATAGCCAGATTGGCGGTTCAAAACCACATTTGGCCATTTCGGTGGGCCAGTACCACCATAGTGCAGAGGCCTGGCACATGTATCAAGTCAACCCGAATATTCCGCTGGGCATGAAACAAAGAAAACGTACATATTTATTTATATGTATTGGATTGATTGCAATGTGGTGCTCATCAAAAAACAAGGTTCAACTTCCACACAGATGTCTCAGCACGCGTTTTGGATCGGCTGTTTAGCGGTTGTGTGGGCTCCGCTTCAATGATTCTGTTCCAAAGTGAGCACCTGATTCAGAAAAACTTGCGCGTGAGTTGTAACAAGAAGATGCGTTTGCATTATGAAACACATTCGAATCAACAGACAAGTGGTTTCTTCCCAGATATCCACCTGGTCCTAACCATAGAGTAGCATATGAGAGTACTTAATAGTGCTCATTAATTTGTCTCCCGTGGTTAATTGTATCAGAAAGTAAAAAAAAAAAAGTGACGCAAGAAGTTAAGCATGAAGAAATCGTCAGCGTTCATTTTCCTCACACTGTTGCATCGCGTTCAAAACCAATTCACAGAGCTTCTAGACTCACCTCCAAAAGCAGTCAATCCTACGAGCGTGTATGGGACCCACAAGTTGAGTAATTCAAAACATGAAGGTGAAATTTCCTCCCGTAGTTCATGATTTTAATTGATTCAAATATCTCTAGAGCGACCAAACGATCCATTGCGCAATCATCCGACCTCACGCTTGATATCCAGGGCTCAGACAGGGAGTTGGACAGCGCTACACCACACATAACCGATTTTCTGAGTCAGTTTTCAGCTTGGCTGTGCTGATCTTCACACCGTGAAGGAAAAAGGTCACCCTCAGACGCGTGGCTGCTGACAGCAGAATTTTTTTGATCATAGGCGGCTGGCCAGAAAATGACTCAGCCAAGCGTGACTTCAAAGAAGGGCCCAAATTACGAGATTTTCTTCCTTCTCCCGTGCCCGATCCGGATTACCATCACGAGTTTTCTCATCAAGCGAAAAAACTGAAAGGGCTGTCTCTCAGTGAGGGCGGTCCAGAATGGTTAGGCTTAAGTATGAGTGAGCCCACTTGATATTCTTTCGCGGTGACCGTTTGTAACATGAAATAATAGGTTCAAAATTTGGCTGAAGTCGCCCTCTTGGTGTGCATAACATCCAGGTAATCCTCCCCCACACACTCAGTCTTCTTTTGAAAGCAGCGGTTCGACGACTACGCCCATCAGACCGCAAGCGAGAAGAGCGGTTCTGCCCTCTTTTGAACATTCAGTCCCAATAGTTTCACCATCATCAGAGAAAAGTTCCAACTCCCTCGAAGCTTCACAAGCGGAGGCTTCTACGAAAAGCGACTGGTACATCAAAAATTCCCATGAAGTAAGAATCGCTAATAGTTTGGCAAGGTTTCAAAAGATCTATGACGCAGGTAGACAGAGCCGACCAGAAACCAGCGGCTTGCATGAAAAAGAATTCCAAGAAGAAAGAATCGCTAAGAGCTTGAGAAGGTTTGAAAAAGCCCATGAAGCAGGTCAGCAGAGCCGACTAGAAACAAGCGGGCGGCAAAAAGGAAGCACTAGTGGGTCTAAAATTCCAGAATTGGATAATAATGAACGTCCTACCCCTGTTCTCTGGGCTTGGATCTACTCGATGATGCTGGGGGTCTCGAAATCATTACATGATGAAATTACGCAGATTAAAAAGAATGAAATATCGAGATTCGTCGCAAATCTTGCTTCAAGTGTTTGTCGATCAATGGGCCACGAAGTACGAGTGCGAACGAATGAATTGACTAGCCCGGAGTCCAGCAACAGCTTTAAGGAATTCGCCCATCTTCTCTGGTCTGTGAATTCAAAATTTGTAAGGGTTTTTGTCCCAAGCGAAGAGGACTACTATGGCGCACAATTTAACCTGCAAGAATGGGTATTGAAACTTTTTGCTCCATCGGAAGGAGGTGAAGCATCGATTCCGAAAGTTGAAGTCGCAGTCTCTCAAACCGAAAAAGCACACCTCACCGACGTCATTATCAGAGCCCTTTTTGCAAAATATTCAATCCCAGCTTACTACATTGTCGGCAAGATGAAGAAATACCCACTAGAATCGATTTTCCCAAAACAAGTCTTATTGGCTGAGGCTGTAGTGGATGCCATGATGTTATACTATAAATCGCAAACAAGCCTTATAAGGTGTCGATCGAGTTTTTTAGGCCCGACTAAGTGGCACATGTTATTTGACACAGATTATCATTTTGTACTCGCTTTACAAAAAATTCAAAAGTGGCATGCAGGCTATGACTCGCACCAAGTTCCTTTGAACCATCTTCAAAGAGGAATACAGAAATGGAATTTTTTCCCATGGAATCAAGATATACAACTAGAATCAATGTCAGTTTTTCAGGGCCGTAGAGAAAAATTTTTCTCTGTCAAAAAGAGAATCGATATGGATAATTATGTGCGCAAAATTATCCGAGAAGATGAAAGCGAACATAACGATTTGGATATCCACGATGAACACATATTCAAAAAGATTGCCCAAGAGAAATGGCAAGCAATTTCACGAAGTGCATTAATGGGAACTCAAAGGAACGAGGTCAAACCGTCGAGTTCAATTGAAGTTTCTTTTATGCTATCCAAATTGGAGATTTGGAGGAAGTCACGAAAAGAAGAAATCAACCAGGAATTTGGAGAATCCTCCTATCGTAGATTGAAAGACGGGAAATGGTTCTCTAAGCAAGCGGGGGAAATGCTTCAACTTATTTATAGAATAAACTTCCTACTGATCCACAACTTGGGACATCCCGATGAGGATATATTTCGGGCAGAACAAGGTAGTGTTCAGAACGAATTCTACTATCTTCTCACTGGTTTGCATAGTTCTCAACCAATTACGGAAAGTAAAGGCACTTTTATCAAGAGAGATCACACTCAGCGTAGGATTCTGACGGCATTGAACTATGATGATGATAAGTCGGAAACGGAGAGGCATTCCAGCGAAAAAGATACGATGATGACCAAAGCAGCTGTTCTAGTTATATTCTCTTATTACTTCAAAAGTAATCCCGCCAAATTCGTCCAAATTTTTGTGAATGAAGAAATGTTTATCAAGATCTTGGCGCGATTTCAAACAAGACATGAAGACCACCGCGCATATATGGCATTCATGAGGGACCTTTTTTATAGACTAAAATCGATGGAACTTTTTCCTTGGAAAAACTATTACATTAAGCAAGAAAGTGATGTCGTTCTACTTAGGCGTTCCTTTCAAATGCACACTCAATGAGTATGATGATTACTGAAAACAAGAAGAACAGAAAAATGTCAGCTGGATATCAATCTTTTCATTTCGAAGTGTAGTCTCATTACTTTAGCGCTGACTCCTGAATGGTTTGCATTGATCTCAGTAGGAAAAGAAGAAGATCAAGATGATTGACAATCTTTCATAAATTGTCATCTCATGATATGTCATGGGAGCACAATTACTTCGTTTCATTCTACTCTATTTACTTTTTCTACAACTTTTTGTGCCGAAGCTCATTGCAGAAAGTTAAGAAAAAAAAATTTCACCACATGATGAAAGCATTTCCTCTTCACTGAAACAAGAACGTCAACATCATTTTCATTCAGCTAACCTTGATCATGAGTACCTCCAATTTTGTGAGCGCCGTTGAGACTCCGGAGAGATGAAGCTGTACTAAACGGTAAATGGTCAAGGGGCTAAGGTGAGAGGGTTGTCAAAAGAGAGAGGGCGAGTGGGTCTGTGTACATAACATGAATGCGCACAGAAATGTAATATGGTGATAAGTGACAAGTGCGATGGGAGGTTGAGCTCGAAGAGGGAGAAATCAACAAATCCACCATTTTCTGTGTAGTCAATCTTGCAAAAAATGAATCAGTGAGTGGAAACAAACGGCGTGATTAATCATGCTGCATAACTTGACTCGCACGGTATGAGATTTGAATAGTAATCTTTTGTGTACATACATATTCTTGGAGTTCCTATGTAGCAGAAGAGGGAGAAGAAGAACTCCGGAGGAATGCAAAGTTGTGGGCTAAATGGAATTTGAGTTGGTCAAGTTTGAAAAGAAAAGAGAAAAAGAAAAAAAAATTGAATTTCAACTTTTCCCCCAAAAAAACAGTCGCGAAACACTTCGCGAAGCAATGTCCATCAGCACTTCCGCCAATCACGAGGAGCCAAGCCTATTCGAGCCCATCGGAAATACTGCCGAACGTTTAGCACAGGGTGACCAGCAGGGGCAGCACACGAACCAGAGCGATGAGGAGGGAGAGGAGGACGTGGCTCTTCCCGAAGGCGTTGATTCCATCGAAAGTCTCTGCATGAATTGCGGAAAAAATGTAACGTCCACTCATGAACATGCACCATCTCTGCAAGGAGGGGGAGAGGGCACTGCTAAGCTGATTTCCAAGGATGCATTCATTTCGTAGGGAAGCACGAGGATGCTGCTCACTTCAATCCCCTTCTTCAGGGAAGTGATCGTCGTCTCATTCCGCTGTCCGCACTGCCATCATTCGAATAACTCGATCCAATCCGCCGGACAAATCCAGACGCGAGGGTCCATCTACACAGTCAAGAATGTGCATCGGCCCATTGACCTCAACCGACAGGTGATCAAATCTGAGCATGGCCAAATTAAGATCAAAGAGCTCGAGCTGGAGATTCCCAAAGGGACCGGCAAAATGACGACGATCGAAGGACTGATTCGGGATACAATCGACGACCTCAGTCTCAACCAGCCAGCCCGAAAACATCTCGACCCACTGGTATACGGTAAGATCGAAGGACTGCTGGAGAGACTGACCGCCATTCTGGAGTTCCGCTCCCCGCCTGTGACGGTGGAACTGGAAGATATCACCGGGAACAGCTTCATCGAGGCCATCGATGGATTGAATGATCCACACTGGTCGAAGCGAGAATTCAACCGGACGACGGAGCAGAATGCCGAGCTAGGCCTTGTCCCCCAAGCGGAGGAAACTGCACAAGGACTGACGGACGACTACGAGGGTGAAGATCCGGAGGAGGTGTACTCGTTCCCAAGTACATGCGGCTCGTGTGGTCACACTTTAAACACACGGATGAAGAAGATCGAGATCCCCCACTTCAAGGAGATCATCCTCATGTCCACCAACTGTGGCTCGTGTGGATACAAGGACAACGAGGTGAAATCCGCCGCCGCCATCTCTCCCCTCGGCACCAAGCTTATCCTCAAAGTCACGGACAAGGAGGACCTCGCACGAGATATCCTCAAATCTGAGACTGCTGAACTCACGATCCCCGAGATCGATCTTCATCTCAACCCAGGCACACTTGGAGGTAGGTTCACCACCCTCGAAGGACTCCTCAAACAAGTCTTCGAAGAATTGGACCAGAAAGTCTTCGCTAGAGGCGACTCTGCTGCCGGCCAACCTGCTTCTCAAAATCCTCCCGAATCTGGTGACAGTGACGAAGCGCAAAATTACTCAAAAACTACCATGGAAATATTTTTGGACAAGTTTAAAAAAGTCGGTGCTTAAAAATATCCTACAGGACAAACTTGGCTCTGAAGATGATGCTGATTATTTGAAACGGGTTATTTTGACAGATCATTGAAGCCGATACTCCATTCACAGTGATTTTGGACGACCCGATCTCCAACTCGTTCATCCAGAACATTTATGCCCCTGACGATGACCCGGCCATTGAGAAAATAGAATACGAGCGAAGCTTTGATCAGAATGAAGAGCTTGGCTTGAACGATATCAAGACTGAAAATTATTAAACGATATTAGTCTCTTTTTTGTCCCTCTTTTTCTCTCTCTTTCTTACCTCCTATTAAACATTCATCATTTGTACCTTTTTGTCACTTCTATTGCATATCTGAAATCTTCAACAAGTAGTAGCAGTACCTTTTTCATTCTTCATGCTTCCGCACCTCCAACCTTTTCGTTTCTTTTGGCTTTTATCAAGATAAAACAAGTTACCTACTGAATATGTAGTCATTTCTGTCAATAGAAATCATACATGTCATTACAAATCTCCCCGCCCAAGAGCTGAAATTTTTATAAAACTCATAGTGATATCCCGCAATCACTTGGCACAGCTGATACCCACCACCCTCAGGACTGCGTATCACTCAACACAAGTTCCTCGCCGCGGCCCGCGGAGGCAGGGGCGCGAATCGCCTCGCGCGCAGCGTCTGACGGGAGGTCGCGTATCGCGCCCCTGTCTCCGGCCAGCGAGGGACTGGTATGTATGTAGTTCGGTTCGACTGCGTATCGGATTACGTGTTGAACCGGGGTTTCAAGCGAACTTAATGAAGTCCCTCCTGGTTTCGGAGGGCAGGTGGGCCCCGCAGGCCCTGCGGGGCGAACGCAGAGGGGCTTGATTAAGTTAGGGTTTCATAATATTCTTTCCGGTTAGCTTAGTCGGTAGAGCATTCGGCTTTTAACCTATAATATTCTTTGCAGATCTGATGATAAGAAATGCGTCATGGGTAAGCACGTGCTCGCTCTGGGTCCGGTCTCCAACTCGATTATAATTGCTACTCACCTGACGATAAGAAATGCGTCACGGGTAAGCACGTGCTCGCTCTGGGTCCGGTCTCCAACTCGATGAGGAAGAGTTGAAGCCGGGCCGGGCGAACGGACTAAGTACAATAAGATGCGGCGCAGCGCGGGTGGTACATGATGATAGAAGAGTTAGGTTTGACGGATTTACACTATGATTAAGTTAAGTTTGTACACTTGGCAAACTCTATCTCTAACTAACTCTAACAGGTTTCAAGGTATTCGATGCGAACAGTTGTTTTTGTAAATAAATATGTACATAAACACAATGGTCGGCAATAAGGTTTCGTCATAGGCCCAGCGCACCGCCATCCAATTTGCCGAAAACTTAATGCCGGCCGGTCACTCATGTAGATATGGAGAAGAGAGAGTACATAAATATGTCGGGTCGATGTCGTCCTTGCAGTGCACTCTCTGTAGCTAGGATGAATTTCCACTCTTCTTGAACGATCTCTCTTCCCCTCTTGCTAGATTATGGGCACCGTTTGAAACATCTCGCTTTCCTTTCTGCAATAGGTTTACTGGGCAGTCTTTACAACTGCAAAATGTCCAGGAAACTTCAAATGAACCGTTACCTCAGTGGTCACCAACGTGACCCGAAAATGTTACTGCCAGCGGTGATATTCCATCTTATCATTCAACTGGAACTGTCCTTCAAGGCCACAGCACTACCAAGCATAAGGCCGAGCCTTCCACCATTTTGGGATGATTCCAGTCAAGCTGCAGTGTCCCAATTTCCCAACAGCATGGCAAATGCGTTGGATGACAGAAATATTGACGGATATCTGCCGGCAAATAAACGGGTGGCCCCGTGGTCAAGTTCCCTTAACATTGGAAGCGAACAACAATATCATGGTAAGCAGGCTTGTAATCAACCTTTCTCCAAGAGTCCAGCCAGTGCTGTACATAAATTGAAATCTCTCTCAATTTTCCGCACTTAAATCGGGTTTCAGATCATGGGCCAGGAAAGAGACTCAAGATAATTCCGGAGGCTGGTGCAGAGAGCTGGACAGCATCCAGGTTGGCACCAGAAAATGCGGGCTACCTGCAAGGCTCCAGCATTTACCCCTCCCAAATGCCTGGCGTTTATCATGGTAAGTAAAGAAGTAGTGTTCAGGGTTAAGGAATTGTTGCGGTTGCTAGTTGGATGACATTGGCAATGCTGACGATATGCACAACGCATCACGCTTACTCAAAAATTATCATGCAAACCAGGTGCACTGGATCAGCAAGGCGAAGTCTATCCGCAGGAAAATGTCCCACCACTTAAAGCAATATATCCCACTTCACTTTTACCCTTACCGCAATCGTACATACCAGTATTAAACCTCCTCCCAAACTCTGGGCCATCTTATGACTGGGCTGAAACTAGCTCCCAGATCCATTCTGGTGTATCAGGACCCTCCGCCGTTGGCCTGGATGAATTCCCTACAAATTTGCAATCTTCTTCCTCTCATCATCATGCAAATCTGAACTACTTTTCAGAATTAAAAAGGATTCTTGAAGTGGATTCTATTGACGACAAAGGCAAGTCAAGAAAAAAAATGATCTACTTCTCTTGCTTTCTAAAACTGATCATCTATCATTCTGGGGGCCTTTGACATGTTTTCCAGGAGGAAGCCTTTCACATGATACAACACCAGAACTGACATCAGACAATGGATTTAACTCCATGTTGTCATACAAATTATCTGAAAGAAGCTTCTATAATCAATCTCAAGAATCCTCCTTCCTGGGTCATTTCCAGGAAGGTTTGCATCTTCCAGCGCCATCAGAATATGGAAAATCAAATTCATTTGGGGAACAAGCAGAAAAGCCTTTTGAAAATCCTTTTCAGGAAGAAGGCAAGTCTAAAAAGGAAAATTCAAATTTCTGTCTTTTCTTCATTTCATGACTAACATTCTCCACTCTCTGGTTCTTGGATATATCACCTGTCTACGTATGAATTACTTGAACCCTTTTTTATCAAACCAGAAATAGAATCAAAAAAATCATTTCAATCTACTCCATCTGTGAACGGGGGGGAAAGTAGCTTGGAAAATCATTCCAATATTTCAGAAGTATCTATGGGGAATCATCTTTCAGAAGTACCTTTGGGGAATCATTTTTCCAAAAAAATGCAATTGAGGCCTTGGGATGAAAAGATTGGATTCCATCCCAAAAAACTGGCCAGAGTTCAACAAGATAAGTTGCTTTGTAATGTTGATGAAGCTTTACAAGATAAAAAATCCCTTTGTTTGGGAAGAACAAGCCACAAGGTAAATATGACAAATATGATAAATTTGGCTTGCAGCAGGGAACAAAATCTCAACATTGCTATAAAAAAGAAAAACAAAAATGAACCTTCTCTTGCAAGTTTGGCCCAAAATGTAGGCTTTTTCATTGAAAGACATTTGAATAAATTACTATCTACAAGAAGTTTGAAGCTACCAGAATCAAGATATTTTATATCTTTCAAAATAGAATTACCAAGAAAGCAAGATGTGTTCATCAATTTCACAAAGAGCAGCTATGAATTTTATAAGGGATATGCTCAAACTTCATCTAAACTAACTATTTTGCTGAAGTTGATAACATTTGTAAAATTAGCTGTTCTTGAAAAACTGAATTTAATTGATGGGAAATATGAAAAACAACTTTCAGATTGGTTAAGTTGTATTTTTACTGATTTAAAAGGAGCCTATCATGAAGATGAGTTTGCAAAATTTGGAGAAACCCATGAACTGTTACTTCAAAAACTTGCATTGACTACACATCAATTTAAAAGGGAAGTACTGGAAATTTCAATTTCAATAATGAGAAACTGGTACAGAGATTTTCAATATGAAATCTGGACAAAAGTTATCAATCTGAATCAAGGGTCAAATTCCAGTCCAGAAATAAACATTTTGAATGCATTTATATTTAAAGCACTTGCTGAGGAGATAATTATTGATCAAAGATCTCCTGGATTTTATCAGTCCACTAAATTAGGTGAATTGAAAATACCAAAGATGGAATTTTTTCCACCAACAATGAAACCTTTAATGTCGGTTTATAAAATTCAAGTAACTTTTTCAACAGAAGAGATTTTCATAAAAGATGAATTCCAAAAATTTTATCAATATCCAAGTACTAAATTGAAAAGAGCCAAAGATATTCAAATCAAAAAACACACGGATAAAATTGACCAAGAAGGAGTCAGTTATCTGAGATATTGTACAAGATTTTTAGTTCCCAAAACTGAATTTGCAGATAATTTAAACATTAAGCTAGACTTCCTACTTGTGCATTTGAAGTTTTGCCATCAAAATCTGATCTTTGTTCAAAATTACAAGGGGATGAATGTTGTTCCAAATGCAGTCCCCAGATTCATTGAATGGTTCAAGAATGTTATATTCAATTCAGAAGACAGAAACTTACCATTGGTTGGAGATGTAACAGTAAAAGAAGATGAATCTTCTGGATCATTAGAGTTTGGGCCGGTCCAGAAATACCTGATCAATGATTACTTCATTCCAAAAAAATCACATTCACAAGTGGTTCAGGTCTCACTTGCATTAATTTGTTACTGGTATCAAAATTTCAATCCATCTACTTTTTTCAAAAGTGAGGAAGAATACTGGAAAGAGATGATTGAATCACTAGGGATTGTTTTGAATTCTTCCGGTCATTATTCTTTGTTGAGGATTAGTAAAGAAGGAAGTTATCTTGGTTAATTGTGAATTTGTATCTCAAAAATGGATGCAAAATCTACAGAATCCCTTATTTTTCATTCTTCCTTCATTTTGTCAAAGGACCAGTTTTCCTTGAGAAACATTAGGGGGTATCAAATATAGGCAAATCCACACTTATTTAATTGACTGGTTTTCAAAAATCCACCCTTTTTAAAACCTGTTGGTTGCTCATCAAGCACCATTTTGGATGCAGTAATGAAGGAAATATTTTTGGATAAGTGACTGGTTTCTAACTGTGGATTTGGTATATTTGATACCCCCTATTATTGATCTGTTTTCTTGTATTTTTTATTTTTTTAAATTAAGGTGATTTTCACCACAAAAGAATCCCCCTTTGAGCAGGTTGCAACCTTCCTGATGGGCTGATGGGCTGGTTTCTCTTCACCAAAGCTCTCTTGACTTCCCTTATCAGCAACCATGGTGATGTTATTTGTTTTGGGTCTTGGTTAAACGGCTCCTGGTTTTTGGCAAATCAACTCCCAAAACTCCAGGACGTTGGCAATACCAGTTGTTGACTAGTGGAAGAACATTGGTGGATGTAAAAATGCTGCAGCACACTTTTAATTGGGAGTCAACTCTCCAATCTGGCCACGCATTTTGGGAGTTGGTAGGATAATTTGCCAAAATAATCAAAAAAATTGATTACTCTGGGAAGAGTGGGGCCAAGTAGCCCAAACTGTAGAAATAGTTAGTAAGTCACCTGAAACATACTTCTGGAGCATATTAGCATCAAAATACCACCACAATTGAATGTAGCAGTGTTCTGGTGATTATTGTGTAGGTTTTGAAAAATTCCCACTTTTCTTATGGCAAAAGCTGTACTAATAGTGTCACAGGACCCATTGAAGAATAAAAATTATTAAATAATGAAAGAGAGAACCTTTTAAGCTTTTTTTCAGCTCAAATTAGACATTTATAGTTGGCCAATGCACCAAAATCATAGCCTTCCAACTGGGACACATTACTCCTGTGGCAATTTCACAGATCACTTTTTACACTTGGAATGACTTCCTCCAGAGCCACAAAAAATTCAAAGAAGCTTTATTGGAACCATTGAAGTTTGCTTTCAAAGCCAAGTCAATAGCACCCGCAAAGCACCCATTGAAAACCTCCTTGAACAATCCAGATTCCTCTGTAACAAGTGATCAATTTAAATTAAAGCCGAGGGAAAATTTGAGAGGCAACATCAACTAGATATGATCAAATAGATTCGATAAGCAATAAAAATTAAAATCAAGAAGAAAAAATTATTAAACAAAAAAATGAGGAAAAAATGAATAATAATGTTCATATTCAGCTGGGGAGTTAGCTAAAGCTTTGAGAGTATCTGATAATTCAGTGTTGATTTGAGCTGAGTAACTTGGAAGTTGCAGCTTGGCTTTGACACGTGGTTGCAATTTTTCAGGGATTGACTCCCATTCTCAGTTGCGTTTTTGGTCCAGCAACTCCCACTGGGGCTGCAGCTCAAATTAAAAATAGAGCCTCTAGGATTATCCTGCTGACTCCCATTTCTCAAGTGCAATTGGGAGATCAACTCCCAAAGGGTTGGTGAGTGGTCAAAATGTGGTTCGCACAACATCCCACAGTTTTGGGAGTTGATTCTCCAAAAACCGGGAGTTGTTTAACCAAGACCCTTTGTTTCTTGTTGAGTAGTACTAAGAATAACAACTTACAATTCACTCATCCAGAACAATTATTCCCCTGAGATCAACCAGCTAGTGATCATGATTAGAACAGTGTTAAATGCGTTGCATGCCTGTATCTGGGCATCTGCGGCCATCATTTCTGGACATGTTCATGGTGACCCTGTTCAGCAGTAATAATACTGAACAATGTCACTGTAAATCTGTTCCAAAATGATGCCGCAGAATGCTTGTGTACAAACCTGCTCCCACCGCTCCCATAAGAAAATCTCCCAAGCATGAGTAACAGACCAGTGGTCTCCAATAGCTTGGGAAACCGCTGTTGGGAAAACTGCCCCATTGCTCTCCTCCTTTTATAATCTCCACCCACATGTAAGTGGCAACACTCCTTCTATTGTCCTACCAGGTTCTTGTCAGAATTCTAGCCGGGTTTCTCCGCTCTCTTTCTCTTTCCCTTCATCATCACAACTCTTATGCTGTTCCTGCTCATTTTTAAGTCATCATATAGTCCAGTAATTATAGTCTCTGATTGAATGACTGTGTAGTTCCCTCAATCAAACTCTATGTCCTATCAACAAGCAGTGTAGTCTTGTTCTTAGATGAAAATTGTCCTGACACTTGTAGCTGTCAGATGTCCTGTTGTTTGTCCTGTCACAATGTGTGACAGATGATTGTCTGTTTTGTTCTGCTCCGGACGCTTGAAATTAAATCATCGAGTTTGAGCAACTTCACCGCGAACCACCTGTCCCCAGCTCCTTGGTCAAACCTCCCATCTCATGAACTCACCTTCTTGCTTAAAAGTACAACAGTTCTTTGTTCCAGACCAAATGCCTAAAACACATTTCTGGGAATACACAACATTCACCATCTCCTCAATCTAAACCAAAAAGTCTGATCTCATTCCCTTTTTCCATTATCAGTTTTGTCCTTTTGTTCACCGCCACCCTATAAACCCCTACTTGTTGTGATACCTCCTCAATCACAGCCCTTTTTTGGACAATAGAATGGCAGCATGCACTGCCTCATTGGCAGCATGGACCACCAATTTCTCTTTCTGCTCAGCATTAGCCACACGTGCCCTATCTTATTTTTCCGCTCTTGGCTAGCTCAACATCCTTTTGTTTACCGCCACCCAAACCCCTACACTTTGTGATACCTCCTCAATCACGGCCCTTTTTTGGAAAATATATTGGTAGCATGCACTGCCTCATTGGCAGCATGGACCACCCAGTTCTCCTTCTGCTCAGCATTAGCCACATGTGCCCTATCTTATCTTGCCGCTCTCGGCTAGCTCAACATAACGGCCGCTCTTGACCCTCTGATGCTCACTGGCTTTGGCCCCAAAAGGCTTCAACAGTGCCTTACTCAAATTCTCTGCAATTCAAGATTCATTTTTATATATTGCATGTGCTATAATTGTGTAGTATTATTCCACTGAGGAGTGGAATAATATTCTAACTTATAATTATTTTCTAAGTTCTGTTCATATTGAATATATTCATTTTGATCTTCAGAGTTTATCTCCCCCGGAGGAAAAACATGAACTCCTCAGATCATTCAACCAGAACCACTACACCAGCAGAACAAGCCATTGGACAACCTTCACTACTCAACACTTCAAGGTCCTCCCATCTCCTCACTATTCAGTGGTCTTTTGGGGTCACCTTTTGTTGAAAAGTAAGCATTGCTCCAATCTCTTCTTCTCTCAACTAGTCTTCTGATTGCTTGATCACACCTCTTTTCATCTTCATCATTGATCATTAAAGAGGCATTTATTATCAATCATAACTTCATTCTTCTCTTGCTTTTCTGTGGGCTTTTGAGCAATTAAACCCACATGGGTTTCCCTCTAAAGAACCTTGATCAGAGTTTCCTTTGATCTAAAAAACTGGGAAGCTGAAGAGCTGATCACCCTCTCTGTTTCTTTTAGAGAGGAGGCGTAAGAGTTATCTCTGCTACTTGCTTTCCTTTTTGGATTGAGCCTTATTCCTCACCTTTAAGGTTAGAGAAGTATAAACAAGCTTTTATAATCATCATCATCATCATCATCATATTCTAAGTTTCATTATCCATCTTCAAAGTCCTCTCTTTCTCCCTCTAGTTGTATCCCATTCCCTTAAAATACAACCAGAGTTCCCCCCCATCTTGTGTCCTGCTGCCACCGTAGAGGCCCAGGCTCACAATAGCTTATTTTTCACTTCTGACCATTTTTTGTAAAATTGGATATATGTTTTGCCCATCCCAAGCTCACATTTTCCTTCTGGTTAGAATTGCAAATTTTTGTAGTGTTAATGCACACCAATTAGTTGGGGTGAAATTTCTGTGCACAGCACTAATTTGGGACTTTTTGGTGTGAGATATAGTGTACGCCAAAATCATTGGGGTATGCTATGGTGTAAGCCATCTATATTGGTGTACATACTTGTGCACACCAACAACTTTGGTGTGCATCATCAAAGTACACCTTTTTGGTGTACATGAAGTAAATTTTTGGTGTGCCTAGAGGCTGACCCAAAAAGTATGGGAGTTGAAAGAGAAATTGTGCCAGAAAAAAAAAAACTTGGGAGTCAACCCTCCAAACACACCACCGGGAATACTCCCAATGGGAGTTGGCGCCTACTTCACCACCAATCCCCCCCTCAAAACCACTCCTTATCTATCACATGATGACTAACATTAAACTGACCAAAATCTTCCTTCATTTACTATAAAGACCCATCTGCGTTCTCATCTTAAGCCTGATGCCAATGTTGAAGAAAGACTTGATGTGATCAAGGAAAAAATTCTTCAAATGAATCCGACACAACAAAACGTACAATTGGACGCCATTTCCCGCCTTTTGGACGGCTCTGGGACTGTTAAGGACATCAAGCTTCCCAACAAGGTGCCTCAAGGACGTGGAAGACCCAAAGGCGCAACCAACAAGCCCAAAACCACGACCCATGCACCCAAAACCACGACTGGCGCAACTGCCAAACCAAAATCCACGGCTAGTACAACAAACAAGCCAAGATCCACAACTAGAGATCCATCAGCATTTGAATACGTGGAGAAAAAAGGAAGAGAGATGCTTACCTTGCAAATGTGATTAAAAGAAAAAAGGAAAGAGAAGAAAAGTTCCGGAAACAAGATGAAGAAGAAGCTAAAAAGAAGAAACAGGAGGAAGCTCTGAAAAAACAAAAGGACTCTGCAGCACCCACCCAAACTAGACCCGTCCGAAAAGCTGCTTCAAGATCTCATCCACCTGCAGAACCTCCGAAGAAGAAAATCTGAGCTGTCACAATTGCTAGCCGTCTCCCAATAGAGCCACCCGCCGCATCAGCAAACGAATTGCCACAAGAGCCCAAAAAACCAAAAAAAGCTCCAGCACCAAAACTCCCACTCCGCGAAGCGTGGGTGGACTCAAGCTACAAGGACGCATTGCCTGGACTTCTAGATGAATATGTCAACACAACTCTCAATGTTGAATCCGATGGTCATTGTGGATTTTGAGTGGTGGTGCACTGTCTAGGTCGAGGCCAAAACAAATTTTCAAGCATCTGAGAAGAATTATTACAACACATTGTGGACAAAAGAAGATTCTACAAAGTAAATGCCTTTTTTTGGATATTGATGCTTTGCTCAAAAGAATTCGATTCCCGGACGTCTCGGAGAAGTGTAATTGTCCAAACTGGATGTGTATGCCAACCATGGGTGACCCACTTGCCAATGCTTTCAACCGTCCAGTCTTCTTTTTTTCCAAAATTCATTCCCAAACTTTTTTTCCTGCTAATGGCCACCCACACAACGAACCCCCCATCTTCATTGCTTATTCTGGTTCACATTATGTTGTTGTCCAGCTCAAAAATCCCTTCTCTTTCCTGCCCCCGCCGTTCCGCTTGACTGGGAGGTTGTAGCTGAGCCTTTGGAAATGGAGTGGAAGAAAAAATATGCTAAATGTTTCAAATCAACAGATACTCTCAAAGCTTTAGCTAACTCCCCAGATGAATATAAACATTACTAGTCATTTTTTCCTCATTTTTTTTTTTTCTTACTTTTTCTTCTCTTCATTTTAATTTTTATTGCTTATCAAATCTAGTTGATCATATCTAGTTGATGTTTCCTCTCAAATTTTCACTCAGCTGTAATTTAAATTGATCAATTGTTACAGGTGAATCTGGATTGTTCAAGGAGGTTTTCAATGGGTGCTTTATGGGCACTATTGACTTGGCCTTGAAAGCAAACTTCAATGGTTCCAATGAAGCTTCTTTGAATTTTTTGGGGCTCTGGAGGAAGTCATTCCAAGTATAACAAGTCATCTGAGAAATTGCCACAGGAGAAATTTGTGTCTCAGTTGGAAGGCTATGATTTTGGTGTATTGGCCAACTGAAAATTTCTAATTTTAGCTGGAAAAAAAGCTCAAAAGGTTCTTTCTTTCATTATTTAATAATTTCTAGTCTTCAATAGGTCCTGTGACACAATTAGTACAGCTTTTGCCATTAAGGAAAGTACGAATTTTTCAAAATCTACTCAATAATCACCAGAACACTGCTACATTCAATTTTGGTGGTATTTTGGTGCTAATATGCTCCAGAAATATGTTTTAGGTAACTTACTAACTATTTATAGAGTTTGGGCTACTTGGCCCCACTCATCACAGGGTAATTAATTATTTTGATTATTTTGGCAAATTATCCTGCCGACTTCCAAAATCTGTGGCAAAATTGGAGAGTCGACTCCCAAAAGTGCGCCGCAGCATTTTTACGTCCACTATCTGCTGAACTACCTAAGTGCCTGCTAGGTGGTGCGAGCGGTCGGATGTAAATATCACTTTACCGAGCAGGCAGGTCTGCTTGGCGAGCTGGCAGGCGCCTTCTCGTCGAGCTGGCAGGTGTTTGCTCGCCGAACTGGCGGCCTCCCCAACGGGATGGTACAAGGCAGCCTGCTCGACGGGCAGGCACGAATAGGTGCAGCTATTCCTACTCGCCGAGCAGACTGCCATACCTACATATGTACCTGTCGAGCAGGCAACCTTTTACGCGATTAGGTACAGCTGTACCTACCCGTCAGGGTAACCTCCTTGGCGAGTAGGTACAGATTTACCTACCCACCAAACAGGAACCCTTCTTAACGAGTAGGTACAGCTGTACCTACCTGGCAAGCAGAGACCCTGCTCGGCGAGTAGGTACAACTGTACCTACCCGGCAAGCAAGGACCCTGCTCGGGGTCCAACTGCACCTGCCCGTCAAGCGAGGACCCTGCTCTGTGAGTAGGTACAACTGTACCTACCCGTCAAGCAGGGACCATGCTTGGCGAGTAGGTATTAGCTCTACCTACGCATCAATCACTGCATCAACTGTGCACTCAGATCAAGAATTTGGATGAATTTCTCTCTGACCTTCATCATGCACCAGGGGCATTTTTTAATGACGCCTGATTTGTTTGGTCAGTCAAGTATTTCAGGGAGTTCCTGTATTTTGTCTTTACCAATTTTTAGGAAGTTCAAAGCAGTTCTTTGCAGTGGTTGTGATTGTAGTTCTGGAACTTGAAAGCCTGGGATACGCGGCAAAGCCGCGCAGTTCCCAAGTCATCAGAAAATACAGTACAAGCAGATTTTTAATCAAAATTGACAACCTAGCTTGAACAGTGTCAAGATTGAAGTCATTGAAAAGCAAATAAAGAAGCAGAATGTATAGTCCAAACATGAAGACCTGCGGCAAAGCTGCTTTATGCTCTATTACTTATATTCATGACGCTGCCAAACAGGGCCTAGCAAGTTTTCATGTTGAGAGATTCATATCTCTTGGGAAAATAGCTATCATCTCCATGAAAAATATAATCCCGCTATCTTCACACAGGTCCACCCTTGGTGGAAGGCGCCGGGAACCCTGCAGAGTGCCTCTGGGCCCGCTCAAGAGGGGGTCAGTTAGGGAATCCCACAACTAGCACAGTGCTATCCACCAGATCAGTACTTTGTATGAAATTTGAAAGTTGACACAGCGCACCCTTATGTGTACAGTGCCTTGCCAAAAGGATCTGACGCGGGGTAACCAAGGTAGTATGTAGAGGGTACAGGATGTGAGGCCCCGCCTACTACATCCTTTTCTTTAGCGACTGTTAAGTCTATATTATGAACAAGTAAGGGGTGGTTCTTCTTTGAGTGAAGAGGAACCCTTGAAGGGGAGTTGAGTTTTTATAGGAGTTTGATTTGAAAACGTGGATTGTCTTTTTTTTATGATGAAAATGGAAACAAGAATAACACAATGAAGAAGGGGGAACAATGACAAAGCACACAAGTTTATATAACTGATAAGGCATCACAACAATTAAATGAAAACAACGGTTTTGAGTTTTTGATCCAACGTTTTGCGCTTATTAAGATCGCAACGTCCAAACTACTAACCGTCTATTTCCCAATAATAATCATCAATAATCAGTTCATTACAAATTGGGCTTACCATATGCCCCAAATTGTCCCTATTATAATTTCTTCTTCTTCTTCTTTAATTGGAATAATTCTTGATGTAATTCCTGAAACTTCAATAAATATGCTTTCTTTGATTGCGGAAAGTGTTCTTCAGCTACCCATGTATCATTTGCTACCGTCTACCCTTCCCACGACACAAGAAATTCATACTTACCTTTCTTTAATGCTCGCGCGTCTAAAACATGCTTCATTAGTCTCCAATCTACTACTTGATTGTCTCAATAATAAACTTCCTTTATCCCCTCAACTGTACCTTGATTTAACTTACTATTCTCACCTACGTATCTAACTATCAAAGAAACATTAAAAACTGGATGTAATAGCGGGTATTCCTTTTTTATATTGAGTTCCACCGCATTCAAACCTATCATCCTTATTACCTTAAATGGACCGATGTAACAATAATCCAATTTTGAATTGATTCACCTCAATTGAATAAATTTCCTGAGTAATAAAACCTCTTCACCTTGAACATAATTTGGGGCCGGCTTCTTTGTTTTATTATATGACAAAGCTTGTCGCTTCCTGGCCTGTATCAAACATTCCATTGCAGTCTCCTGTGTCAGCTACAAATCTAATAAAAACTCATCAAGTTCCTTTCGACCTGTACCCTCCGTCAAAATATTAAACTTTGGGTGATGGCCATAAGTGAAAAAAATGGTGAGACTTCTAAGCTTGACGAATCCAGGTTATTTATAGAAAACTCAGCCATGTCTAGACATTTATCCCAGTTATCTTGATAATATGAACAGAAATGTTGCAGGTAATCCTCCAGTATCTGGTTCATTCTCTCTGTTTGGCCGTCTGTTTGTGGATGATACGCTGTAGAAAGAGTGGACTTTATATTCAGTGAAACCATCAAAGATTTTCAGAAATCACTCACAAAGGTAGAGCCCCTATCAGAAACTATCTTGTCCGGCAAACCGTGAAGCCTAAAAATGTTCTTCCTAAACAGGTTAGCTAAAATGGCAGAAGATGATGATTCTTTACAAGGAATGAAATGGCTCATTTTACTTAACAGATCAATTACAACCAAAATAGAGTCAAAACCCGCGGATGACGGCAATTTGGTGATCATATCCATCCCAATCAGACTCCACGGTTTTGATCCCGCCACCAATGGGACTAACTGAACATCTTTAGCTTGTTGCCGGGCTTTAACGCGTTGACAAGAATCACACAAAGATACAAAATCCATAACCGACCTACGTACGCCAATCCATGTAAACGTCCTGGTCAACACCGATAACGTCCTAGCGATCCCAGGATGGCCTACCGTTGGCGAGTCGTGATACAAATTCATCAACCTAACTCGTAGCAAAGAAGGAACTACAATCCTTCCTTGGTACCAAAAGACTCCTTGCAAAAACTGTAATTTAGCCTCCTTCCGTTCCTGATCCAAATAATTAGCGGCGAAATACTTAAGCAAATCTTTATTAGGCATCTGAAATTGCAGATCATGAACCTGGCCGGGAGCCGAGTCTGAAAATATCTCTTGACATTGTTCTTCTTCCGTTGCTAACTTCTTAACGATTGATGTTGACTCCGGCAAGGCAACTCGATCCGCCACAAAATCTTCCAGCCTACTAGGAGTGTCGGCTGGATTTTTCTTTCCTGATATATGATAAATCAAAACGTTAAAATTATCTAGGAAAAGGGCCCATCTGGCTTGCTTGAGTGAAAGAAGCTTTGCTGTCTTGAAATATAACAAATTTGAATGATCGGAATAAACTTTAACTGGTATCTCTGTCCCCATCAACCAGGCGCGCCATTCTTCAAACGCCTTGACAATTGCCAATAATTCTAAATCAAAAATCATCCAGGATCTTTTGCGGTCAGTAAGCTTGCGAGAGAAATAACTGACAGGCTGCAAATTTCCGTTGTTGTCCGGCTGGCTCAACACTGCTGCAATGGCAAAACCCGAACTGTCAACATGAACTACACAAGGCTTACTAAAGTCAAAATGCCTCAACAAGGGTTCTTTAACAAATAGAGATTTTAAATATTCAAATGCCTTAATCAAACGGTCTGTTTTCCAACCAAACTTCTTACCTTTGTCTCCTTTAGTTAAAGACGTTAAGGTCTCCGCTACGCTAGAAAAGTGTGGTATGAAGCGTCTGTAAAAATTTGTAAAGCCTAAAAAACGCCGTAATTCTTTCAAGTTAGTTGGATAAGGCCATAAAACAATAGTTTCAAGCTTCTTTGAATTCATCTTCAATCCTTCAGCTGTAATATCAAAACCAAGAAAGGTAAACTTTGATGAAAAAAATTCACACTTACCCAATGACGCCTTTAGAGAGTATTCTTGAAGCTTCCCAAGTATCTTCTCCAAATCCTTCAGATGTTGCTCAGCCGTCCTAGAAAAAATGAGAATATCATCAATGTCAACAAAACAACATACGTCTAAATGCTCCCGTAAAACGTGCTGAATAAACCGTTGAAAAGTCGCAGGTGCATTTGCAAGGCCAAATGGCATAACTTGATATTCATAAAGACCCCACAGAGTACAAAAGGCGGTCTTCCACTCATGTCCGGGGGCAACGCGTAACAGATTGAAGGCTGCCTTCAAGTCTATTTTTGACAAAAACTTACAACCATGTAAGTTATTCAACAGATGCAATATGACAGGAAGAGGATATGAATCCCGTATAGTCATATCATTAATCAGCCTATAATCAACACAAGGGCAATCAGCCTTACCTGCCACCTTCAGATAAAATATTGGTGCTGCAGCTGGAGAGGAAGAAACCCGAATGAAACCTTTTCTCAAATTATCAGAAACATACTTCCTTAACTCATCTTGCTCCGGTTTACTCAAGTTGTACATTCTGCCAAATGGGGGAGTAGAATCTGGCTTCAAATTTATTTCACAATCAAAACCGTCTCAGTGAGGAGGCAAACAATCTAAACTGTCCGTTACAAATACATCAGAGAACTTCTTCAACAAATAATCACCTGTTGAATCACGAATATCAGAATTAAAAAGAACACAAACATTAACAACTATACTATTGTTGACTCCTCCAATAAACGTATTGGAGGCCTTCAGCCAGGAGTTGCCAAAAATGGCGTCCGCTGACGAGAGGCGCGTAACAAACAAACAAACTGAGGTTTTGAGAAACTATCCTGTTGTCAAAGGAATTAGAATCAAATCTGAAACATATCGCTCAACATCGCCAGAAATAGCTGCCGAGCCATCAAAAGACTTAATTCTTAATGGGGAAGACAAAAGGTTAGTTGTTAGACCACAATCTTCAACAAACTTCTGATCAATAAAAGAAGAGGAGGCTCCAGAGTCAACCAAAATGGATATGTCCAACAACTCCTTTCTTGAACCAAACAATCTGCCCGTAAAAGATGGGCGACTATTCAAAAGACAGCTTTTAACTAAAAACCCAGACTTACATTCATCATATTTGAGTTAGCTCAACTGGAGATTATATAAGATATCAGCAATTTACATTGGTTCCAAGGAGATGGAATCAACGGGGTCCTC
This sequence comes from Puccinia coronata f. sp. avenae, assembly GCA_002873125.1. Taxonomy (NCBI): domain Eukaryota; kingdom Fungi; phylum Basidiomycota; class Pucciniomycetes; order Pucciniales; family Pucciniaceae; genus Puccinia; species Puccinia coronata. The sequence goes on along the minus strand of PGCI01000054.1, from coordinate 70,901 downwards.
AACAACAGCCGAGGAAAGTAGGATTGTCGTGAGATGAATGACTGGCCAAAGCTGAAGGAACTTGAAGAGGAATGGAAGGGGAAATCAGAGTAGGCTCTCCTGCAGGCCCAGAAAGAGATCAGCGTTTAACAGGTTGTTTGTTGATGGCAGAGATCGATTCACGCTTCTTGCCCTTCTCAATCCCCCGCGGCCTGAAAGGGTCCCTGGAATCCCTGTTGCGATCCTCTCTAGTTTTACCACCCCAACTCTTCCAAATCTTCAGCAACTCATCCTTCTCCAACCATTTGTCGTCCGGTAACACACAACCCCAAATTTCTTGATGTTGTCAATCAAAAGGTTTGGCACAACGGATGCATAGCTCTCGATCCGTGCATTCCTTGCGCCACGCTTGAAAGCTAAATCCATCAGCCAATATAGAGTCAATCTCCATTGGACCACTCTTTGGAGATGGTTGAGTAGCCGGAAGAGCGCAATATTTGATGCGGGTAGGGGGCGCAACAGATCGTTGCTGATTAAACAAGGAGACACAATTGACATTGACCGCCAACTTAAATGCCATAGCTTGTTTGTCAACAAGATTGGTTAGTTCTGACCAACCACCTTGGTTAATGCCGAGCTTGATAATTTTGGGGTTGATGGCGGCTTCGTATACTTCACACTTAGAAAGTTCCGATAATTTGACCGTATAAAGCAACGTATTGAATTGAATGTTGAATTCAGAAATGTTCTTGTTTCCTTGAAGAAGTGATTGTAGTGCTTTACAAGAATCCTTGAACTCGCAATGATTGGAAAAGAAATCTTCAATATGGTCGAGAAAACCCTCAGAAGTTAGAAGCTCCTCTATTACAAAATCCGCCGCCAAGGAAGCCTTGCGAACTGGTAAATTCTTTTCATGAGCATTCTTGATTAACAAGCCCCTCCACCACGTATACAATGCGCATGGCTCGCCTATATTCCCCAACGCAAAGTAACCCAAAATCCAAAGGATGTGATGTTTGTCGGAAGAAAAATGACCTGGCAAACAAGCAAATGTGTCTTGCACCAGACTGCAAAAGCAATGAGTCTTGGATATATCCCCAGAAAAGTAAAGATAAGAATAAAATGGGGGCTCAGGGAAAGACTTAGGCGCTGAGGGTGCAGGGGGAAAATTCTCCAAGTGGGAAAGTTTCATATTGAAAGTATTGAAGGCTGTATCCACGACGGAGCGCATTTGTTCCATTTCCTTAGACATTTGCGACTTGCTGCAAGTGTAATCAGAAGCCAGAACCAATAATTGTTGGAGATCCTTGATAACTGAATCTTTTTGTCAAAGTTTCTCTTGTTGTCGGCGTATTTGGGCTTCAAGTACCGCAATAGACTGCGAATGAGCCAAGATGGTTTGGTCACAATCCAGATTATTGAATTGGAGACCTGATAACAAAGAAGAAACTCCGTCCTCTCAATCACTAAAGGTGGAAGGTTTGATGTTATCAGGATCAAGAATGGGTGAAGGAATAGGACGCGGGCTAAGATTAGGCTTTGGAGAGAGAGGTGGAAGGTCGCAAGTATGATTATTGGAAACAACAAAGATGTGAGGGTTAGGACTGGTAAGAGGCAAAATCAAAGGATGACAGGATGATTGAGGAAAAGAAGTTGGGTTAGGAGAAGCGGGAAGAGACATTCTAATGGGAATGTCGGGGGAGGAGTTACTCGTCATAAAAAAAAAACTTTGAAAGCAAGGAGATGATGTCAGGATTTTCTTGAAGAAAATGTTGATGATAAGAAGGATAATGGGGCGACCAATGAAGGCAATTTTTTTTTCTTGTTTATGAAGATGACACAAAAGGGAAAAAGATCACGTTATAATTGTGAGGCCCCGCCTACTACGTCCTTTTCTTTAGCGACTGTTAAGTCTATATTATGAACAAGTAAGGGGTGGTTCTTCTTTGAGTGAAGAGGAACCCTTGAAGGGGAGTTGAGTTTTTATAGGAGTTTGATTTGAAAACGTGGATTTTCTTTTTTTTATGATGAAAATGGAAACAAGAATAACGCAATGAAGAAGGGGGAACAATGACAAAGCACACAAGTTTATATAACTGATAAGGCATCACAACAATTAAATGAAAACAACGGTTTTGAGTTTTTGATCCAACGTTTTGCGCTTATTAAGATCACAACGTCCAAACTACTAACCGTCTATTTCCCAATAATAATAATCAATAATCAGTTCATTACAAAGGAACAGAGTTTCAAATCTTTTTTGGCAAGGCACTGTACATTACTAGCTACATACAGGAATTCCTTAAACCCTGAACGAAAACAAACTTCCAAGCATATGCCTTGGCGTTTTTTTTCCACCCAACCTTTGCATTGTCATTAACTAGTTTCTGGATGCAGAAGCTCACCCAGGTGTTGTTCTTAGGTCCAACTGCGCATTGCATCCAAACTTGCTGGACCAAGGCTTAGAGCATCTCCACCGGGGAGTGCAGATTGCGAGTGTAAATCCCGCATGATGCATCCCCATTTTGAATTTTAAATTTAAATTGGGCTGTGTTGCTGCATCGCAGGGCGGTCCGACGAGGTTTAGAAGTTGGTTACATTGAGGTTGTTTAGTTGAATTCCGCAAGGGAGGTGATTGATTTCACCGGTAATGGTTGGTGTCACAGGGTGTAGTCGGATCTAGCAAGGAGCTAGAACTACACTCGAGTTGATGTTTTTTACACTTGCAATAAGTCTAGCTCCGGATTTACACCCCCCGGTGGGGCATAGGTTTTGCCGCGCGGAGTGGAAATTGGGTTTACACCCGCGATTGCCACCCTGCGGTGGAGATGCTCTTAGTGAGCTCCCCAAGACTTGTGTAGTATTTGGCTGGATCTAGACGGGTCAGTCAGTGTGTCAGTTGGATGTCTTTGGTGCACTGCCTCTAGGTAGAATGAGTTTGTCTCATCTGAATAATAATCTCTAGCCTCTCTTCCCGTCTTACCAGATTGTAAGCACCTTTAATTTTAAAGTATCTCTCCTCTTCCTTTCGCCAATACAATTACTCGGAAGTAGGAAATCCTTTACAATTCTCAAATCAATTCTATTCTTAACCTGGTGTAGCGCCCACCGCTTGCTCCGAGATTCCAATACAGAGGAAGTTACCCCAAGATGTTACTGCCAGGGGTGATAATTCATCTAATCATTCCATTGATACTGCCCTTCATGGCCATATCACTGCCAAGTATGAACTTGAGAGGAGCCTTTCCGCCATTGTGGGATGATTCCAGTCAAGCTACAGTGCCCGAATTTCCATACAACATTGCAAATGTGTTGGATAACAGACAAACTGACGGATATCTGCCAACAAAGGAATGGATGGGACAACAGCCAAGCTCACTTATAATTGAAAGTGAACATCGTTATCATGGTAAGCAGTCTTATAATCAATTTTATTCAAAAGGTTCAGTGCTGCATAGTAAAATCTCTCAATTTTCCACTCCTAAATTGGATCCAGATCATTGTCCAGAAAAGAGACTAAAGATGATGCCGAAGAATGGCACAGGGAGCTGGACAGCATCCAAGGTGACGCCAGAAAATGTGGACTACCAAAGCTTCGGAATGCACACTTCCCCGGTGCCTGGCTTTGCTCACGGTAAGTAAGCAAAGGCGTGCAGGGTTGCAAGGAATAGTTGCGGTTGCAAGTTCAAAGGCAATGACAATGCTGACAATATAAATTACATCCACCTCAAAAAATGGTACTAATCATGTGCAAAAAAGTTGCCCTGGATGAGCAAGCCAGATTCTATCCGCAGAGAGATCTTTCACCACTCAAAGCGCCATCTTACACCACACTTTTACCCTTACCAGAATCTTTTATAACAGCATCTAATCTCCTCTTAAACTCTGTGCCATCTTACGAATTTTCTTCCACTAGCTCCCAGAATCATTCTGGTCTACCAGAAATCTCCGGAATGAATCAGCTGCCTACTGATTCACAATTATCTGCGTCTCATTACCATGGAAATTTGAACTACCTTTCTGAATTATACAGAATTCTTGAATTGGATTCAATTAATGATGAAGGCAAGTCAAGTAATAAGAGCTATCATTCTTTTTTTTTTTTTTGGATTCAGGACCGACGCTGATTCAGCATTCTGGGGAACCTTGACATTTTTTCCAGGCATAAAACTCTCACATGATAAAACACAAGAAATGTCATCAGAAAATATATTTCACTCTATTTCATTATTCAACTTAGCTGCAAGGAGCTGCCAAAATCACTATCAAGAACCATCTCTCCTAGATAATCTACAGGAAGATTTCCAATTTTCAGTTTCTGCAGATCACAGAAAGTCAAATTCAATTTGGGAACTGGAAAATATGCTTAGTGAGAATCCTCCTTGGGTCCAGGATGAAGGCAAGTCTAAAAATATAAAATGAAGTCTTGCTATATCCAAAGGCTAACATTATATATCTTGGTTGCTTCAATGTGCTTATCTAGGAGTGCAATGTAACAAATCCTATGCTCAACACCCAGAAGTAGAAGTAGAGCCAAACAAAATGTTTCAACCAATACCATCTGTCAGCTTAAGGGAAATTAGCCATGACACTCATTCTGATGTTCTCAAAAACTCTGTCCCAGATTTTCTTCCAAAAAACCCACAACTCACTGGATCTTTGAATCAAAAATTTTTGCTTCACCCAGAACAATACTCAGGAACTCATCCAGCTCAGTTTTTCTATAATGCTGTTGAAGCTTTCAGAAATGAAGAAAACTCAAATCAAGGATCATCATACTACAATGGAGAAATATCAAGTTTAATCAATGTGGCCTGTGGGAGGGAAAAGCAGTTAGACAATTCTGTAGCAAAAAGAAAGGAACAGATAGCTAAACTTGAAAGACAGGTAAGATTCAGGGGTTCTACCATTGAACAATATTTGAATTACATTATATCTGAGAAAGGTTTGAAGCTGAATGAATCAAGATATTTTACAAATTACAAATTGAAATTACCAGAAGATGAGGTCCTGATTGATTTTCCAAAGGAGAGTTTTGGATTTCAAAGATATACTGATATTTCAACCAAATTAAGCATCTTGACAAATTGGCTTGCATATTTCCACCTGGCTGTTCTTGAGAAATTGGATCTTATTGATGAAATCCATGTGAAAGAATTTTCAAACTGGTTACTTGAAACATTTTGCTCTTTGAAAGGAGATCTTAAAAGTTGGAGTAAAAAGCTTATGGAAACTCATAAATTATTAATTCAGAAACTTGCATTGAAAACTGTGAAATTCAAAAGAGAAGCTCCAGATGTGTCATTTTCAATGATGAAGTTTTATTACAAAAATTTTGAACATGAAATTTGGGCAAAAATTAACAAGTTAAGTCAAGGTTCCAGTCCAGAAGGTTTTATATTAAACACATTCAAATCCAAGGCGCTTTCTGAAGAGATAATGGTTGATCCAAGTTCTAGTGGATTTTATCAGTCCACTCAATTAGAAGAATTGAAAATACCAAAGATTGAAGTTTTCCCACCAACTATGAAACCTGGAAATTTGTATTCAGATTCTTGTGTAACTTTTTCACAAGAAGAAATTTCTATTCAGTCAAAATTCAAAACCTTGCCTCCAACTTGTTCAACTAAATTTCAAAAAATAAAGGATACCAAAATGGTTTACTGTGAGAAAAAGAAAATGGAAAATGGTGTCACGTATTGGGAATATCAAATAAGATTTATATCTCCCAATGTGACCTGTAATTCATCTCATTTAAATTCAAAGTTGCATTTTCTACTCTTTCATTTAAAGATTTGCCATAATCATCTGATTTCTCTTCAAAATGAAAGGGGAATGAATACAGTTCCAAATGCAAAAGAAGGACTCATTGAATGGTTCAAAAATTTATTATTCAAATCAGAATATAATACCTTGGGCATTGTTGGGGATGTGACAGTGAAAGAAAATGAATCTGAATCTGATTCACCATTAGAATTTGGTCCATCCCAGAGATACCTGATAAATGAGTACTTCATTCCAAGAGGATCACATACAAAAGTGATTCAGGTCTCACTTGCATTGATTTTCTATTGGTATAAAAAATTCAATCCTTCTTTTTTCTTTGAAAGTGATCAAGAATACTGGAAAGAAATGATTGAATCTCTAGGAATTATATTAGATAATTTAGGCACTTATTCTACAATAAACATTGATCCAGAAGGAAATTTCACTGGGTCATAAATTTATAGTTGATATCAGGGAAGCCATGCTGTTACACTCATAGAGTACACTATCTTTGTTATTGGCTCAGATTTATCCTCCAGTAGCCAATGAGAAAAGATTGAGTTGAAGTTGCTATATCATCAGTAGAATTTAGAAAACATTATTCCACACAGATCAGATTCAGTTAACCAAAGTGAATTGTAAAATCATCTTCTCTTTAATTTTGGTACATTGATTCAAAGCTTCATTTGTAGATCAAGTAATTAGAAAAAATGGCTTCCCAAAAACTGAATGTGAATGCATTGGTATTATGGGGAGCCATCTGAGATGAGCTCCCTTTAATGAGGCTATCCACTGAGGTGAACACAGTTTGAGAGTATCCCTCTCATCATAAAGTTTAAATTCTCAAACTGGTGAGAGGAATTCAACTTGAAATTGGAACAGGAATCAACTGAGGTAAACAGTTTGCTCATTTAGCACAGAAGGGATTCAACCTTGGATTCCATTCCAGACACCAAAGGGTGACCTCTTGGTTTGAAGAACACCAATTCAAGTTTGGATTGGTGAGTTTCTAAGTTCTAACCAATGAATTTTTTTCATTGGTTAGCATCACCCAATGAAAAATTTTAATTGTTCAATGTCAAACAATCCCTACTACCCATTTGACACACCTATTGGAATTTATTTGGTCCAAGTCCTTCCAATCCTCCGGATTCAAGGGCTCCAACACCTGCCAACCAAAATTATTGGGTTTCAAATCAAAGAAAAACCCACCATTAGTCTTGGTTTGTAACCAAAGAGTCAGCCAAGCTGTCAGAGCTGGGACTACGGGATACTATTTATTTTTAGGTTGAGTTCTTAGGTTGAGTTGATTGAGGTTTGATTTCACTTTTGGGGATAGGTTGGTTCATGGCTGTTTTTGCAAAAACACCCTTTCTGGCCTGTTTTTGCCATTTTTGATTACCATGGAAGTAGAGTTTGGCTGGCCCCACAACAGTGGAGGCTTTCTGAGAAGGAAAGTCAATAAATGTGTAATAGGATTGTTCACGTTGGGCGCTATAACCAAGTTTAACCTCAATTTTATGACACTTGTCATAAAATTTTCACTTAAAATTTGGCTTCATCCAAATCTTCCAAAACATCCAGATATAGAGGTGTGAATGTTTTATGAAATGTTATCCATTAAGGTGGTTAAGAACTGGTTTAAAAATGTGTAAAATCCCAATGTGAACCGTCCTAATAACAATGGTGATGCAAATACCAGGCTGGCAATCTGTATGTCACTGTCAGCACATGTGGCCTAGCCGCGGTTACAGTGGGTTATCAGGTGTATTGGGCAAATTGGCCTATGGTTTCCCATCTTACATAGAATCACAACCACACTTCATAAGCCTTAGTGAAGTAACGCCGGTTTTAAAATATAAATGACATATTTAAAAACATACCTACTCTATGGAGCACCCCTATGCAGTTGCAATCTGGACACTTGGAGTGTATGCGGTTTATGGTTTTGCGGTGCTCAATATTGAATATGCCAAGTTTCATATCTAACCCCCTGTGCCCAGTTGGCCCCCCCCCCCAAACAACCCCCAAGGAAAGCCAGACCACCCAAACATTTGACTGTTGTAACTCACTCGGACAAAGGAAGAGAGAACTAAGCAAGACGTGGAGCTGAAACATACATATCAGGGAAGCCAACGCAGGAGAAACGACGAACTCAATCCCGCTCCAGATTAGAAGATATCCGCTCAAGAAGAAGGGAACACAAGATGAAACTAGACGCCAGTGACATAAGATATTTGTCAAGCGATACGTTCAGGGTCCTAACGGCTGTCGAAATGGGCTCCAAGAATCATGAAATCGTTCCCACTGCGTTAATTGCCAATCTTGCTGGACTCAGATCGGGCGGAGTCAATAAATGTATCAGCGAATTAGCGAAAAGAGGATTGGTAAAGCGGGAGGCCAATTCAAAATGTATGTCTATACTCTGACCCCATCCGTCCCTGAGTCGCTTGATCCTCAAGACAAAATCATGAATAATAGCTGATTGACTCTTTTGGTAAAATTCATGAAAAGATGACGGCTATCGACTAACGTATGGAGGGTACGATTTTCTGGCGATGAAGACATTTTCGAAACGATCAACAGTCTACAGTATCGGAAATCAAATTGGAGTCGGAAAGGAAGCAGACGTATACGTTGTGGCAGGAGAAGAGGACCATCAACGAGTATTGAAGATTCATAGATTGGGAAGAATTAGTTTTCGAGCAATCAAATCTAAACGTGACTACCTTCAGAAGCGTAGGAATGCGAGCTGGATGTATATGAGTCGTCTGGCTGCTCAAAAGGAATTTGCCTTTATGAAAGTTCGTTCTTTCCAAACCAGAGACAGACTTTCAAAATCATGCAATTTAATTTTTTTTTCTGCAATCCCTCTGTCTTTCAGGTCTTACACGAGCACGGATTTCCAGTTCCCGAACCGATAGATCAATCTAGGCACTGTTTGGTGATGTCCTTAATCGATGCTTTTCCATTGAGGCAGATACACGACCTAGCCGAGCCGGGAAAGCTTTATTCGGAACTAATGGACCTCATCGTGAAGCTAGCCAGAGTCGGTCTAATCCATGGCGATTTCAATGAATTTAACATCCTTGTCGACACAGCTTCGAAGCCAGGTCAAGCCATCCCTGTTTTGATCGATTTTCCTCAGATGGTATCTACCGAACACGAGAATGCTGAATAGTTAGTCCTGCTCCCTACTCCTTCCTCATCTCTTTGTCCTGTGACTATAATAGATAAACTGCTTGCTAAACCATCTTTCAATATAAAGCTATTTCAACAGGGACGTCCAATGTATCCGATCTTTTTTCCTCAAACGGTTCAGATACCAATCCACGCTTTACCCTAAGTTCAAGTCAATTGTCAGAGAGGGCACACGGCAGATGAATCTAGACGTTGAAGTAGAAGCTAGTGGATTCGGGAAAGGTGAAAGCAGGAAGCTAGAAGAATACATGGAGGTCTTCGGGGTTGGCTGTGACGCGAGGGAAGATGAGGACGATGACGACGAAGATGCTGAAAGTTATGGCACTGATGATGACAGCAGTGATATTGAACAAAAGGACGAAGATCTTGAAGAACTAAATGATAAACTTGTTGAGCTACACGCGACCAGTAGTGCTATTCCTGATCCTCAACAGAATAAAGACAACGATGAGATCAGCGAGAATGGTTCGTCGGAGCCGGCTCAAGAGCAGCAAGGGGGCGAAGAGAGTGAAGAGCTGGGAAAACCCTCAGATGAAAGAGAACAAGACGACTCACAAAGCGAGCACAACGAAGACAGATCGGACCCGGCTCGAGCAAAAACGACCCTCAAGACGAAAACCAAGAAAAAGAAAAACGAGAAAGTTGACTTGGACGAGGATGAAGTTAAGAACCTCGTTATCAAAAAAATGCAACGTCTCAAAGCTTCTAACTTCAACAAACATCACACCAAAAAATCCGTTAAACACTCCAACCATTCAACTCCCCTGGGCTCGAAATTCAAAAATGACGTCAAAAGTTTATGTTCCACGGAGTTTTAGTTTCACTATCATTTTTCTTTTCGAGATGTCTGAAACATCTCTTGTCACATCATCTCACAATTCTTCAGCTCTCAAGTTCCTGAAGTTTCTTTTTTTCATTTCTTTGGTTCCTTGTAGTTTCCTTGGTACATCCCTACAATAAATAGAGCGGCATTTAGTAAAGTAAATCTACTAGACAGGGAAACAGGCTTTGTATTCAGTAGGTGATGGCAATGTATGGTTCTCACATTCTCAAATGGGACGCGTACTATTACGCCAGTCAAAGCTTGTTTGGCAAGACTTTTTGCTACGGGGCAGAGGGGTGAACCCTTGGCGGTCGCTTTGAGCCTTTTTTTTTTTGTGAAACCACGAAAAATATCGCTCATGGGACATGAAATTGAACTTTCCATAAGCAACAAATTCATATCGCTGAAGTAAATTTTCACATCTGGCAGCAAGAGGGTCGATAGGGTTTGGCGGTGGCACTAGAGTCATCATGATGACTGAAGTGATCACGACGAAACTTCGTGCTCTACAATTCAAAACATCAGTATGGCGCCGTGCTGCGCCGTGAGCCGGCTGATCGGACTTGTCATTCTCTGTGGTTCCACGGTCGGGTAAATGTCCCGAGCACCCTTTGCCCATCGTCCATCCTCCCGTCAAGTCCGTTGACGGACTTTGTCAAACTGTTCAGTTGTGAAGTCTTTGAATCTCTTCAAATGTGAATCGGACATGTATTAACCCCAAGGACACCGGGCTACATAGCGTATAATAGGAAAACTGAACTGCGCCAATTCTTATATTGTAAATGGTGAGAACACTGGCAAATGTTTTGTTATCCGGACAACATATTTGAATAGACTTAAATATGTACAAATTTATTTGCATGCAAATTTCCATTGGCGGAATCTGTATTCACAAAACAAAATCTGTGAAGTGGCAATTGTAATCATCCAAGGCTGTTTCCCTTTTGAATGGTCAAGTTGCCGGCTGCGTAATCTGAGTTGACATCTACATAATGAACACCAAAAGGCACTTCATCATCTTGGGTAATTTTATATGCCTCCCAATCATCACTGTTGTAAGCTGTTGTACATCTTTTGGTCCATTTAGAGCTTACTTCAGCGCTGAATTGATACATCCGGTTCAATTTTTAGGAGAGAAATTTCAGATTTCATTAATGAGGTTGTGCATAGAAATTGTGAGAGCGTGTAATGGAAAAGCCCCGGATGACTCGTCATCAATCTTTCCTAACTCTCCGGGACCGGTAGTACAAAGTTGCTTAGCTTCAGGTTCTCGGGCGTAAATTTCACTCAGGCTCTCTCAGGCTCAGCTTCCTAACACGCTCCAGTCTCCTGCATTTTTGTCTAGCAGTGTCGCCTGGCAAAAAGTATAAATAGTAGCCCGTAAATAGAATCAGTTCTTGTCACCGACATTCCTTTCTGTTCCTTGTTAAATCAAGAGTATCTCTTTCTTCTTAAATCGGGAGAGCAAAATAGAAAAGATAACTTTTTCACATCCTTGCCAGTAACATACCACGATGCAAGAAACGCAGCATTCGACTATCTATGCTTCAACAAAATCTGACCTCTCATCTTGTGAGACTTATAGTCCATTTACACATAGACCTCCGCCTTGGTATATGCAGGGAGAAGGGTGGTGGATGGTTCTATCACTCTTGCGACCAAGCCGAAAGTTATTGAAGCACGTTAAGCACCTGTTGGATGAAGAATCATCAAGTTCTGGCCCAGCTCCCTCGGATTCATTCCGCCCACATAAAGGTTTTCGCGGCGGGATCGGTAACGTCCAAATCATTAGGTACGACACCTCGCCAGTAGGTCAGTGTTGTCCATCGTTTGGCATTTGGGATCTGGAAAAACGCTAAGCAGTTAAATGACAACATCTTCCTGAATAGGTCCATATGACGAATTATTGATTATTCCCAGCGCTTTTAAGCCTCCATCAGAAAGCATCGACCAGTCTCCCGGATTGAGAATCACCCAGCTCTACGTTTCCACCCTTGAATCTGTTCTGAATGGTAAGTTAAATTCTTGAGAGAAGTCGAGGTACACTGAGAAGTGTATGGACCCTGACTCTACAGATTGAAATCTTTTAACAGGGCGTCGTAATTGGAACACTCCGAAGAAGCTTGCCCGATTCGAATTCACGGAGGTGGTGGGATGTTCAAACAAGATAAAACTGGAGGTCTATGCGCTGAGGTCCTTCGGCTTCACTCCATTTGCCTCCTCAACAGGCTGGTACTTCGAGCCGAATTTCTATGAGACTCCATTCTTCAATGTGATTATGGATCGCCATCTACCGAGCGTCAACATCCCAGTGAAGCTAAAGCAACTGCCGATGCTCGATTTGCCGTTACTTCAACCTCCCTTGCAGGCCGCCGATCCGTTGGACCCGCAGAGTCCAGAGATTAATTGTGGAATGATCGGCACTTCTGAGTGGAAACGTACCAGGTTTGATCTCAAAGGGAGCTGTGGCCTGTGCTCCTTTACAGGTAACTTGTCTGGCCGTAAAGGTCAATTCTCAGATGGCGACCACTTTCCGGACATTCAGCCATACCGTCTCGGCATCCACTTTCCTCGCGTCTATCTTAAAGTTCCCGCTCCAACTCTTTTATCTACACCGGAACCAGGGCCTCAAATAAATAAAAAATCATTTAAAATTAGAAAAACTATCCATAGTTATATGCCTTCCTTTCCTATAAAGCGTTTCGACTAATGCATTTCTATCCTCAACTTTTTTATGCCCATTTTATGAACCATCACAAAAGACAATAAAAGCTTGATAGATTGTGTGATCTAGAACAAGATCTAAAACAAACTTTCCTTCATGAATACAAGCGCAGTCAAGTACAAGGGTGCGGCAGCTTCTCAGTAGCCCTTGCATAAGAAGGGGTCGCGCCGAAACGCGTCACCTGTTTTTTTTGGCCCAAATGTCAACTTTGCTTTACTATGAAGACTGGTGTGTTGCTTGTATAGCAAATGTCACACTGGGGTAAAAAAGCCCCTTTGAACTGTGGGATGTTGCTTGCTCTACAAGCAACACACCTACATTCATGATGCTTGTTACATGATGGTTAAAGGCACTGGATCAAAAGAGAAGTAAGGTTTGTCTTCTTTCAAATTCTTAAGAGAAAGTCTGCATCCGAGATTGGGGGGAAGATCAGTGCTTATGGGATTCATCCCTGGATCCTAATTAATTCCTGGCATTTGACACCCCAAATCTCCTCAAACCCAACTTCATCAGGGATGTGACTATTAAATAGCTTCTCAATATTTCCTCAGACAAATATGTATAACAACTGATGATTCCTGCAACGAGGATTTGGTAAGTGAAGAGGATATATTTTTTCAACAAGAAGGAAATGGAAGATGCCCATGTTGGGCTGGATTTGTTGTTTTCTTTCTCCTTTTTCTTTTTATGCTAGAAACCTGTTCAGTACATTCCACTCACATGCCACAGATGTTGTGTCCACCTGGGTGCTGCAGACATGAAATACATATTCATTTTTTCATGCACTACTCACTGTGGCTCCTGGGGCACCCACAACAGACCAGTAGTGATCACTACAAGAATGCATGTGCTAGATATGCATAACTTGAATAATTTTCCAATTTTAAGTGAAGTACCATGTATAGCTTCCCAAATTACCTGGATAAAAACATTGGGAGAAAGAAGGGGCTTGAGAAAAACATCTCCCAAAATTTTGAAAAACACCGTCCAACTTCAAGAGTTGGGAGTCATAAGGCTGCAGAGACAGCCAGGGGAGTTTATCTGTATTCCACTTGGAGGTTTGGGACTCTTTCACATGAAGGGCATGCTCAATTGATGAGCTGTTGGGACTGTAGGACCACATCAACAGCTACATGTCAGCACTCACAGGCACCTACATCAGCAGTCACAAATTACAACTTCATGTTACACTTGCATATTGTTGTTTCTCAAATATTTTGGACATCCATGGACTTGTTTTCTCCCTCTCAAAGCCCATTTTTGTACTTTGAGGACTGGAAAATGGTTACAACCATTGAAATCTTGGCCTGTCAATCCACTGGGTTACCCAATACCCCATAACTATGATTAGTAAAAGCTGGAGCAAAGATCATTTTCCAGAAAAGTGTCCAAGCTTTTTGAGAAATACAATATGCATATCCTCAAACCATGGTCAGAAATCACAAAAGGTTGTGTTGCAATTTGTCAGTTGTCAACTTGTACTAACTTGTATGCACAGGCCTTGCTTGCACAGTGCTGACCCAGGCTACTGAAGTCTACAATTGAGCAATTTTTCCTTTTGCCTTTTGCTGAAGGCCGGTACTTCCAATTTGTCCAATGGGAGCCTTATGTATACCTTTCTGTTACTCGGCATATGGAGAATCTATTGCCCATGAGTAGTTATGTGACGGTTGAATAGAGAAACATTTATTAAACGTCCCGCTAAATTGCAACATTTACCTACCTTGATGTCGCGGGTCATTAGTTCACTTGGAGACAGCTAAAATAAATCCCTTCATTTTAATCTCAGCTATTCGAGGTGGAAATTGGATGCAATCATTCAATTTCTGGATTAGACGTCGGTTGGTTACAAATCGTAATTCCTTGTTAAGTGATATCGCAAGATATTACTCAAGTCAAAGCTACGGTTTTAAAAGCAGTCCAACTCTAACTAGTGTTCTTCTTGTTTTTTCAAAGATGAAATCGCACGGGTGGTAGAAGTGAGGTCCTATTCTTCTAAGGCCAAATCTACTTTATCCTTGCCAGAATCTCATCCGACTTGGAGCGAGACAGCATTCATTTAACAATATTATTTAAATTTGACATCATAACATACCCACTTCAAGTGAACAAAAGTTCAGGATACGCAGGATGCCTGGTGGTACTCCACTTCTTCTAATCCTTCAAAAGGTTTTCTGGGCCACAGCTGTAAGTCATAAGGCAGGAAGAAAAGCTTCTCTATGTATCATCTTTACTGGAAAACATCAACATGTCAACAGAAACTTGATTTAAACTGGCGGATGGAGTTAACAGGCAGATCTTTTCATTACTCACCATCAACAACACGTTTCTTAGATCGTGTCGATCATTTTCATCGGCGCTGTTCTGTTAGCAATACATAGGTCGGGCCACAAAAAACATCCGATCATCGTTGGATTCTTGATAACATCCTGGTTTACTGCTTGGATTGCCCTTTTACCTTTTTTTGGGAACGTTTGGTAAGATCTTACATCTCCCTTTCGTCCAAAATATTAATTAATGTATCAGAAACCACCATCCACAAAATATTGAATCTGCCTCGTACGTACGTTGTACGTTAATACGAAACATCAAATCAGGGAATACACCATGCCAAGACCACTTATCCACGCGAATGGTACGTTCCAGCTCTTTTGTCCAACGTTCTACATGGATGAAAGTGAATTTCTTTTGTTTTGTTCTCTCCCACACAGTCCGAACCGGTCCTCCACACACTATATGCCAGATCAATGCAGTTCTATTGTCTTACCTTTGGACAGTCATCCCCGGGTAAGTTATTTGCGAAACAACGAGCCTTTCCCAGAATTCTGCGACTAATTTCTATTTGGTCTGCTTGCATTTAGATTTGGTCTAGCTTTCGTTATTGAAGTGATGAGGATGCTAGTAGAGTTCATCAAATTTTCAAAAATCGATGAGCCTGATAACCTTAAGAAACCAATTGCTGAAAGCTTCCGGAGAAAAGGCTCGATTGATTCCAATGGAAGTGAGGAAAGCCATGGTAGCTTCTCCAGTTACGAACCCACGTCTATCTCACTCGATAGCATCAATGATGTATCGACTTTAAGCTCGAATCCACCTATTTCTACCAAATTCAAACAGCTATGGAAGTTGCATTGGAAAAAATCAATTATCCTTTTGCCTTTGGTGACCGCCTTGCCAAGTTTTTTCATGGTTTATCAGCTTCAACAAGTGATGGGATGGCGATATGTACACTGTAAAGAATTATATCTCATTCACAAATTCATGAAAGATCTTACTTGTTGAATTTCAACCTGACTAATTGTGACTTTGATTATCACTCCACCTCAAATGAATCAACTACCTATCGTTTGACACAATCAGCTGATCACTTCATCTGCTCCGCGCCCGATATTCTTATCCGTCGCAAGAAGGCATTGATAATATGTTGTCATCTTGTATTAACAAGTCTTCTTGGAAGTAGGTCTGAATTTTCGAATCATGTTTACTTTTTTTTTATTCAGAATAGAACAACTGACTCATAATAATGTCAAATGGTTTTAAAATATTCAAGTTGCCTGTGTGATCACGTACTTCTTATTGAGATACCAAACAGCGACTGGCTTTCACCGACGGATTCATTACCCTTTGCTGATTCGATTGAGTGCTATGTCAGCTCTAAGTGGGTACGTCAAATTGATAAACGCCTCTCTTCACTTAAAAAGACAGAAAAATACTGATCAATTGTGAGGGGGATAAAGGATTGGCGCAGCACTGGAGTTTTCAATAGATTTTAATCACTTTAATAGAGGCCTTGTGGGTTACATACCTTCCTTGTATTTGATTGCATTTCCATTAGTTTCTGCGGTACTATTTGTTGACAAGGAAATTCTCAAAGAGTGGAAGTCTTGGATTGGATTAAAAAGCGTTAAAAAAATCTTTTAATTCTACCTCAACCTCAGAAGATTTGGATAAGCTTTCCACTTGAATTATTTTCCATTTTTTATTACTTGCATTACTGTAAAGCCGTTTGTCAACAAACATTAATATTACAGCATTGTTTCCACCACTTCTGATTTCATTTGAAGCAAAAATCATCTATTCTTAAGAAAACAAATCAATCAATTGAATCTCTGATGGAAAGCTTTCAGAGACAATACAAAAGAGCAGGGAAATTTATTTTATATGAAGGTCAGGATTTCATCTCAAGTTGTTGCTTGATGAATGAAAAATAAACTTTGGTCCCTAGAAGTTTGATATCTACAATGGGACTCCCTGTTCTATAATACATAGTTTTAAAAACACATCTTTCCTGTTCAGAAAACTTGAACTTGAAGAACTATTAGAAGTTTGAGTTCAGTCAATGTATGTAGAATTTGAGCCACTGTGTTGAGGGTCCACGGCATATCTTCAGTCATTTAGAAGGAATGATTTGGACACACCAAACCCAAGAAGATTTGAAACAAGAAGCAAAAAAAATGTTACCTTTCTTCCGAGGATTTTTTGAGACTCACTGCAGGATTCATGGCTGAATCCTTCTAAATCCAAAGGTGTTCAAAATATCTCAATATGTACTCGATCTCATGGTCTTGCTTACCCAATTTCTTTTTCTTCTTCTCTCATTCTCCCTTTTTCTTTCCTCAATCCCATATTGTCAATTCTTTTTGATCAAGGATATTCAGCACCTGTTCCCTCATTCTTGTCTTCTTATTCTAGCCTCTCATACATTCTCTCTCTTCCATAGATTTATCAACCTCTTCTCTGCTTGAATGTTATTCTGTTTCTCCCTCAAATCTCTCTCCTCTATCTCCCCTCCTTCTCACATTTGGATGTTCTTGACTGTTTACTTTCCAGCCCATTCTTAATATCTTGCCAATCATATCACTCAACCATTTCGTTTTGGTTTCGGAAATGAAATCCGGGAAAAGGGAAACATGGGATTATAGGGTCTGGCGGCTACAAGAGTGACGTTAAGTCATGGTGGTGGGGCAAGTTGAGACCATGCCGGAGCGTACTTCATAGCGTATCGATAAATATGTAGCAAGTTGACCACCTCGTTTGTACGGTACATACTTGAACAACTACCTCCATGATTGCGGGGGCCACATGAGATTACTTTCCGTTGATGCGTCTGTCTGTATCTCGTTTATCAG
Organism: Puccinia coronata f. sp. avenae; assembly: GCA_002873125.1. Lineage (NCBI taxonomy): Eukaryota > Fungi > Basidiomycota > Pucciniomycetes > Pucciniales > Pucciniaceae > Puccinia > Puccinia coronata. Next base: position 53,278 of record PGCI01000054.1, on the reverse strand, counting down.
TACCGTCTTGCTATATTCTAGCTATATAATTCAGTCGTGCCGGATGGCACGTCGCAGGCTGAGCTCCTCGGTGGTGTCTTTAATAACTGATCGGCTGTGTTGACACCTTGAATCAAAACGGCAGGACATTTGGACACATATTCTGGGTTGGTGTGCGGCGATAAAATGAGGGTCATCAGCGGAGTCCTAAATTTAAGACATACCCCTCTGATCGTGACTGGTTCTTCAAGCGCATTCTGTGTGTCCGTACGTTGTACTGTATTTCAAACCAAAACGATGGACACAATCACGTGCGAGTCTTTTTTTCACGAAGTGGCTGTTGAATGCTCTCGGCTGTTTGTGCAGGTGTTTCATTTGGTCGTTGTTGAGGGGAGATTCATGATTCCGTCTGGTTTCTGAGGACTCACTGATCACTGACTCAGGAGAAAGACAGATCTGCAGAAAACTATATACATATAATTTTTCAGATTTGATAAGCAAGGAAGGATATGTAAATAAATAAGCAGGCCGGATAAGCACCATATATTGGGTATGCACACAAATCACGTGAAAATGTCGTAGGCTTGCACAGAGAAGGAACACAGAAATCCAGGATTCAGGTCACATATTAGGAGAAGCACCCGGGCTATCTTCTCCAGAGACTCGCTGGTGGAGCTCGTGAAATCAGAAACCAGTTCTTACTCAGCTTATAACAGCAGCATACATACACCCTCCTTGATCAATTATTTCAGCACACTATTATCCTCCTGCATCACCCAACTGACTCATGCGCCAGTGTGTGTGTGTGTGTGTGCAGTAGTTGTGCGTGCTGCATTTTGATAATAAGCCTTTATCAAACTAAATTAGGAGCGTATCATTGTCATCCTCTTTCTCACAAGTTCATGGTCCGAGGTGGCTTTAGGTGAGTCTCTTTCACAGCTTCCCTGCTGATAATGATTTTGTCTGTTTTTCTTCTTTAAAAACTTCATGATGATGCTCGACTCGTCGCCGGGTTTGGTCGATGCAGACCATTTCATACCTTGTGCGTTTGATCAAAAGCGCATTTTGACCGCTATCAATAGTTCAGTCACACGGAAGGCTGTAATAAAAAAATATCAGCAGTAAAAGAAACTAATGGTCTACAGCTTGATCAGTAAAACAAGAAACTGGGGGTGTGCTATCATTTATATATATATATATATGTAAGAATCATCATGCCATCTTTTTCGTCATCATCATCATCATCATGACTCTGAATTACTCGAGAATCATGACTCTGTAAAATAAAATGTATGGGCGATCCCGAGTACCAACCCGACAGTTTTTTTAACTGGTATGACGTTTGGTGTGACTCCTGAAATGGATAACATTGGTGTGACACGAAGACAGTCCATCCATCCATCCCAACGCTTATCATAGTTTAGAAGAAAGGTCTCGACATCCCACTGGGTGGCCGGTCATTCTGATTTAGTTATAAGTTAGTCCTTGATTCCCGAAACCTAGAAAGAAAACAAGTCCCATACATATGTTCATTGTTCAGCCTTCTCTTTCTCTATTGGTTCAGGGATTGTAGTAACTGTAACCAGCGCGACGTTGCAGCAACTAGATACTGTTATTATCGCCCGACGCCGGTTTCCTTTCTTGACCGCCCAGCATCGCCCCTACGAATACTTTTATCAAGCTGTGTGCCCATTTTCAAAACGGCAGGGAAATCCTGTCGAACAACTTGTGTGGCTTGGCGGTTGATACAAAAACAAGGCGAAACCATAATCACACCGTCGTCTTCTTGCTTGTCTTGGACGATTGATTATTCCAGCGCACGACCAGCTATATAATATACGCAAAACGATCTTCTTCTTTTTCTTTTCTCCTCCAACAAAAACAACCCTCTTTTCGCGAAGGTTTGGTGTTGCAAGTAGCAGAAAAGCTTCAGCATTCCATTCAGAATTAAAGGTCTCGTGCTACCACACAAATATTTACCATCCGCAAATACCGGTGACTTTGGGTTTGTAATTTAAGCGAGCTGAAGGCTCTCCAGACTCGGACGAGCTGGAGATCACTGTTATTATTACCTTAGCGTTACATAATACAGAGTGTGGAATCCGGCAACGTCCATCCATCGATAAATATTTGCAAGTGTACAAACACTTTTCTTGTATGGCTTGAAACCAGTACATGAAAGCTTGGTCGTCTTCCGTTACATATTTTCCAAAAGCCAATTCACTCACAACTCCTTACAAACTCCCCCACAATAGAAAAACCCCACCTCCACACACCTTCCCTGTTGACCAAAGACTCTTCCCCATCTCCCAAGTGAATGGATGATTAATTATTACTAACCCGATCGAATTCGGTGGCATCACGCTTTGTCCTCTTTTCCTTCTCGAAGCCCTTTCCGATTCCATCACGAGACTTCATTATCCGGGTATCACTCTTCCCCGCATCGTGTGCGTTTTCAACCTATATTTTTACTTTCAGCTCCTCCACCTACCTGCTCCATTTCACACCGTGCTTTTAGCACACAAACTAGCTTTCCGATACAAGTTACTATAAAATGTTTTAAAATCATCTTCTTCTTTACTGTTTTGAAAGCATTCTTCCTTCTGCATTCTTTCCTTCGCGTGTCAGATCCAGCATCGGTTTCAGGTCCAGAGCTCTCACCAATTTTAAACTCAATATCATTACGCATTACCACCTACATACCACCACCAAATTTTTTTTTAGATTTCATATTACCTCATTTTTGCTGTAGCTACATATCACTAGTCAAATTAAAATCATTATCAGTCCAAGCTCAATCCACTCGCGATTTGCACCCCGCCTGATCACCCATTCCATTCACTGAACAATCCCACTCCCCCATACACACATACTCTCTCTCTCTTTACCCCTCACCAGCCATCGACCAAAAAAGGAATACATATAAAAGAGGGAACAAGTTTCTTACTCTCATCTCTCCATCATATCCACTCCAACAGAACTTGTCATCGTCAATATCAAACACTCCTCCATATTCATCATTGCTTACTTGCTTCTCTTATAAGCCGAATCAGGAAGCCTCAAGAAGAAGACTCATCCACTTGTTACAACCACACATAGCATATTTGGAGTAGAAGCGATGAATAGTTACACGTTTCCAAAGATAAATAGTGCCGATTCGACCACGCTTGCGCGAACGACGGGTATGAAAGATGAGTATGACTTCCTAGGGATGATAGGAGAGGGAACCACCAGTCAGGTGTGGCTGGTGCGCCGGAAGAAGCGGGGGGAGGTGTGTGTGCTGAAGGAGGTTCGGGTCAGCGGTGCGGATGCCGGCGGAGTGGGCACACTAGTGGCCAACGAACTGGGGAGCCTGCGAAGGCTGGATAAGAGGTTCCCGTTTGTGGCCCATCTGTGCGGCCGCGAGTCCGCCGGCCCGGGCTGGTTCCACATCCCACTCGAATACGTCTCCGGAGGCAACTTGTACCAACACATCCTCCAGCATGGCCCTCTCGGCGAGCCCCGCACGCGTCTCTACGCGGCCGAGCTCGGCTGTGCACTCGACCATCTCCACACACGCGGCATCATCTTCCGGGACCTCAAAACTGAGAATATCCTCCTCGCCCCGGACGGCCATCTCAAACTGACCGACTTCGGCCTCTCCACGATCCCCGGCCGTCGCCTCGCCACCTCCATTTGCGGCACCCCACATACCATCGCTCCCGAGATTGTTCGCAGGCAACAATACGATTATCGAGTAGATTGGTGAGTGGATAGTCTTTTGTGCTCATTGATTTCATTTTAGCGGACTCAGAAGGAAAAGTACTTACCCAGAGATATATATTTTGGATGCCGATTTGGTAGGTATAGCCTTGGCGCCTGTCTCTTCGAATGTCTAGACGGCCATGCGCCGTTTGCCCGACTGGCGAACGACCTACCGGCGCTGCTGCATTCGGTGATCCATCGCGAGCCTCGGCTGCCCAAGCCGCTTTCCGCTGCATGTCGAGCCGTACTGGTCGGCTTGCTCGCCAAGGACCCCGACGTAAGGATCGCCAGCCTCGATCAGCTGCTCGCGGAGCCGTGGTTCGCCGCCTCTGCACAAGCCCCGTTTTCCAAGGAGCGCATCATCAACAAAAATTTCCAGCCTCTGTTCCTGCCAACCTGCCATCCTGTTCCCACCACTCGCCTCCCTAAAGCCCCTTTCATCCCTCCTTCGAGCTCCTCCTCCTCCTCCTCCTCCTCGTCGTCGTCCACCTCTTCATCGTCGGCTCTCCCCGATCCTTCTCCCACATCTTCGCCCATCTCTCCCCTCTCGTTCTTACATCCTACCCTATAGTTGCTACCTTCCTTTTTTTTTTTCAACACATTTTATACCCTCTCGTTCGGCTTTTTTCTGGCAGTCGTTTCCAACTTGCATGGTGATAACTACGGACCCCCCCTGGCATCATCAAGATCAGGTTTCTTGAGACTGCACTATTCACAACACTCATCCTTTCCTCATAATATACCGTCTTATCTATCCCCAATTGCGTCACAAATCATCCTGGCGAACCTTTGCAATCATCCATGCCGACCATAATTGGGCACCCTAAACTCACCCTCATCATCTCCACTCCCCTCTTTCCATCCCCCGCCCACCTGCTCCTTTGTTTGCTGTTTAGAGTAATGTATTATTAGTGTACTTTGCCTCTTTTTTGTGCGGTGTGTGTGTGTGTGTTTTCCTCTATGATCTCTACCCTCCCAATATCCATGTTGCTAGCAACTCTTTTTTTTCGAGATGAAAAAAAAAACATGATGTTGATCAGTAATGTAATTTTTAATGCCACGGTTTGCCATCAATAAACACAGCACTTCTCAGGGCTGCTTCGTCTTGGTTTCTTAGGTTCTTCTATAAGTATCGCTTTGATCAAAAGGACGGAGATGGTTAGTAGTGCGGTGATCAAGAGTCACTCAAGCATTACAACCCCTGCACCTCACTCCAGCTGGTTTCGTCAATCACTAACACAACAACATACCCAAGATTTTTTTTCACTATGACGGCTCAAGAATTTGCATTTGTCCCAGATATGCATGTCCAAGGTTGCTTGTATGGATGCAAACAATGGAGATAAAATCATGATTTTTGTTTTCCAGTGAAGAAACAATTAAAAGGTAAGAAGAATGGTTTGGAGCACTTTTTTTTAAAAAAAAAGGGAAAGCTGGGTGGAAGCCCAAGACCCAGTTCAAAAAAGGCTTAACTTAACTCCCCTCACATCGGTCTACATAGCTTCAAATAAATATGTGTCGGACAGTGAACTTGGGGCTTTCATAATATCGATATAAACATCAGTAAACCAAAAAATGAATCCTACTGAAGCCAAAGGCCCTCCAGATTCCTCGTCCCTTTCCTGTGATCAATCTGATGAGGAAGACGTAGCTCAAGGTCAGTTGATGCATTGTAAAAAAAACAAGTCTTATGACCGTTCAAATCTTTGTTAAATACTCTCCTTGTCTCTCATGTTGCTGATGATTGGTGATTTTACTTCACAGAGGACCCACCACAAAACCACAAGGTAAGGAGAATGGTTTGGGACACTTTTCAAAAAAAAGGAAAGCTGGGTGGAAGCCCAAGACCCAGCTCAAAAACAGTTTAACTTAACTCCCCTCACACTGGTCTACATAGCTTCAAATAAGTATGTGTCGGACAGTGAACTTGGGGCTTTCATAATATTGATATAAAAATTGGGGCAGCAATATCAATGAGATGAGTGAAATCCACTTCTTATTCCGTGAGTTACACTTGTCAGGAGAGGCTGTTCCTCTCCCTTGGGTGACCTGGAGCCGTGGCTCCCAAGCCACCCGGTATATATGGGCGCAGCCCCTACATATGAACTTGTCCCCCTTCTGTCGGGGGAAAGGGTGTGGTTAGAGCAATATGTACGTTGGTCTGATAAACCTATTCACACTAGAAAGCAGAGAAGGCCTTCCGAATCCACTTCATTTGAGACCCGCAATAGAAATCCGCTTTAATAACCTGGGCAGTGACACTACCTCAAACTCATCAGTCAAAACACTCATGTACATGGGAAGCTCTTGGAACGAGGGGAATCTGTTTGGTGGGTACCAACACCTGAACCGTATGGTTGCGAGTCGATGGGTGGATTTTCTGCGGGCCGCTTGCCATTGAGTGATGCTTCACTTTTTGCTATTCCGTGCGGACCCTCTGCATGAATGATGCCTTCTGGGTATCAATTGTCGAAATCCTGGATGGGCTAAAGCAACTCTCCAAGCGAAGTAGCAGGCAGTTACATAATAACTGCACGAGAGGATGCAAATTCAGAAGCATCTCCCACAGGCCAGGTTGTTAATAAATGTTTTTTGCCTGTCTCAATTCTAGGGATGCGAAGAAATACTTCATGCAGTCTGAATCATCTCCGGATCATGATGGCATTTTATTCGAGCCAAGATCTAGAAAATTCGACTCCGCAGTGCCAGTATATAAAACCAAACGAGCAAAACCGGCCAACTCCAGCGTGAGGAATTCCTCGCAGACGTAGTGCACCACAGATAGCATGACTTGATTTTGCTTCCGATGGCCACAGGGTCGGAATACTTTCTCTACAGATAAGCTGGTCAGCGGGTATCGGCCTCAGGTTTCTGATTTGAATAAAAAATCACCTTCAAGTAGTGGTTCAGCGCAGTAGTAGCCTGAGCATTCCAGCCTCACGAGATTCTCCTGACAGTTTCTGAAACACTGGCACCCCTAATTATCGATATTCTGAGTCAGATGATAAATCTGACCAACAATCATTTGTGCTGGCTAGGTGGGCTCGCCAGGAATTCCGGCTAATTTCGCTAAACTGACAGGAAAAGCCCGGCCAAGCTACGTAAACATATCTTTTCCATAATTTCGTGCACATCCCTTACTTGTTTTAACCTTTTTCCTAAATACAAGCCTTTTGTGATTGCAGTTTGCCGGCCGGGCGTGCATACCCCGAGGTCGGGACAATCCACGGGTAACATCGACAGGCGGTGATACGGATCAGGATTCTTGACATGGTAAAACTGGGTCAATCCATGTCCGGGTTTCCAAGAAGGAGGTTAGCACATACATGTAGTGGAAGGGTTGTAGGCCATGAAAGCCCAGTGCCCCCCCCACTTACTCCATCCGCAAAGTAGCTCACCGCCGAAATATCTGATTTACTGTCTAACCACCTTCTCAACCCAAAGTTAAGGAGAAACGCGGGGGGGGGGGGGAGAAGGTAGACAGACCCCCCAGGCGGGTGGCGCCTTGAAAATCCCCCGACTTCGCGACAACAGTACGCTCTGTCCACGCAGTGTGATCGTGCCAAGAGGAAAGGATGAGATGCAACCGGCACCATGCACCTCAGCCATAAAAATCCCTAGTTTTTAAAGACAGGGAAAGAAAGCATTTGCGGATGAGCGCCCATACAGCGGGAGGCTTGGGAGCGAAAGTCCGGGCCTCTCTACGGTAGGCACAAGCGTAGCCCAAAAAATCGTAGCTCACGATGCGGCAAGTGAACAAGGTTTCTCCCTCGGTGCCAACTTGCCAAAAACAGATTCATTGGGGCTCAGCAGAGCTCAAATGACAACAATTCACTCACTTATTAACAGATCCATTGAGCCATAAACGTATCAGCTTTTTTTTCCCTTACAGTGGGTGACAGAACCAGTTATGTTCTGAGCTCAGGTTTTCCCCATGGGATATACTGATTTCGTCCCTGAAAACTTGCCAACTCTACACAAAAATTGCTAACTCTGAAAGTAGTTTTCCAACTCGACTTCAGAGTGATTCTGTCAATATTTACTAGTTTGGGTCAGGTTCAAGACCAACAGATTGCATACATCATCAATGTTTAGGTAGCATCTAAAAGCCGCCCAAGTTGATACAGGTGGCGCTTGACATTTCATCAAGAGATTACTAGTTATGTAAGTTAAATGCAAGCAAGAAATCAAGCCGAGGGATATGTATTCACGGGGATCTTTTTGAAAGTAGGGTCTAAATGTGATGGAAGTGTGGGGATATAATGTAGCAAGAATTCAAGAATACAAGCAAACATGAGATGACACGGAAGGCAATATACACATTCACTAGCACACAGGCATCGTGTCCAGGCATCGTGTCACAAGGAAAAGAGTTCATGAAGCTGACAAATTTTTATTCAATGTTGAATTTAGTGGCCGTTTTGCTGGGAAATGGAAGTAATAATTGCTAGCTTCAGAATGTTGGTCATACTAATAGCCGCAGGATGATAGCCTCACACTGTGATGGTATCATCCGCTCGAGGCCTGATTGGAAGATGCACCCGCAACATTTTGAGTGGAATTCCAGTCTGAATCTGAGCCGTGAGCTTGTAGCGCCGAGTTGTCACCTGCTCCATTACTGTCCAAGTGAGCAGGCGAGGTTAAGACAGAGAACTGGATAGCCTCTTCGCTCTGGGCGTTTAAGCTGCCATTGTTGCTCATGTTGGTATGCGTATTCGACGGTGAGGAATTTGCGTTGGGAATGTGCGAATTTTGCATATGCGTTGAGGTAGATGCCGCACTAGGGGTTGGACTTTTAGGAGCACAGCCGGCTTGATTTCCCGTCGAGTTTGATCCCGGTTGTGCATAACATACAGCCACCGAATTTCCGTTATGAGAGCCGGAACGCGTATCCGCTTTATTGTAAGGCGGATCATAGGTGGTACTAGGCGCAGGTTGTTCCGCAGGGGATGAATCTTGATGGTTCCGTCCATCTCTTGGCACATCATGCCGGAAATTCGACTGTTGTTGAGAATCGAAGGAGTAGCCTACGTTATGATGGACGTGGTGAGGTTGATTGGAGTCCCTGGGGTGACCAGATGCTGTAGAATTCATTTGATTGGTAAAGTTGTATTGGGTCGATTCCGGAGTAGAGGCGGAAGGTTCTTTCCGCGATATCGTGTTGTTGTGATAATGGGGAGGCGGTAAGCAGCTATTTTCTCCGTTGAGCAACCCGGGATCATGCAAACTACTCGAGTTGGACATTTCAGGAGCCAACCATTTATTGCTTAAGGCTTCAAAAGAGTCAGGTCCCCGATAAGTCTCGAAGAAATTGTTTTCAGCAGGATGTGCCTGATAATGGCGCATCGGCGGGAGAGGAGGCGAACTTTCCATGCATGATGGTTGTGAGGCGGCGAGAGGGCGGTGACTATATGGTCCAATGCCATGGGAAGCCATCATTGTAGCTCTCGGGTTTTGGTGTTGGTCGTAGTGAGTGGGATACATGGGATCAGTCGCTGGATGAGGACAGCTTTGGTTTGGCTGTATCAAACGGGGCAAAGGATCCAACTGGGTGGTTTGGTGACTTGGCGCCCGAGTATATGGCGAATACCTAGCTTGCGATAGCATTGGGCTATAGCCATTCATGGCAGAGGCAGTTTCTTGGCGGCGATTGACCATAGAATCCTGGGGTGGATTGGAGCCTGGTCGGGCTTGATTGTGACTATCATTAATAGATGGAGTCTTTTCGTGGACAATTGAAGAGGCGACTGCAGTTTTCTTGGCACCCCGGCGCCCTCTTGGCTTCGGGGCTGATAACAACAGTTGACCAAACCCAGGCTCGCCAGGTCCAAGGCAGGTCTAATGGAAAATGAGGAATTAGTGAAAGCGTATGTAGATAGAATTCTAATGATGTTAAGGAAACTTGCATCGGGGAATTCAGGACCAAACAGCGGCACAAGGTCGTAGCGAATTTGCCATGCTACTCTCCGCGCTAGAGTTTGAGCGGTTTCAAAGGGAAGCCTGTGGCAACGAGGAAGTGAAATGTGGGCATTTCCGTCGAGCCCTGAGAGGCATAAATAATAGTACATACCATGTCCCTTGTATTTTTAGATAACCTCCCCTGACCTTGCGTAGATAAGGAGCAATGGTAGGATCAGATTCCACCAACTTAACCACATCTGCTTTAGTATGTCCGAGTGCTTTCCATATCCCGGTGAAATGAACCATGCCTGAAGATCACTTGAGGTTAGCGCCTATGTCTCAAGTCGACATGGGGGAAATTGATCAAGCATACCTGTCTCACAGTCGATCATGATGTACTGGCCGCTGTCAATAGAAATATTTCAGCCTCCAATGCGATTTGTTCCATCAAAGATGATCAAAGGGGCGTTACTTTAGAGGATATTCGAAAACAGGAATGTAGCCCCGAGGGTCGGTAGATGTGGCATATCGAGTCATGCTGACTCGATGCTGCGATGGGTATAGCCGGACTGGGGGAGGAGCTCTAGCCTCCTCATTGACTAGAGCTTGGACGGTGCGAGGTGGTTGAGGAGACATGGACGTTAGGAAGCTGGAAGTTGGAACCGCAGCCATGTCGACGACTGAGAAGCTTATTGGTAGAGGTAATGATTTGGCTATCTAGGACAGATGGCGCACATTTATCAGTATCAACGACATTGGAAACTGGCATGGATTCACCACCGCAGTGGGATTGAAACCAGCGAAAGAAAGCAGGAAAGGTATGATGAATCATGATGATGATGATACCGATCCGAAGCATTAGACACTGACTCAAAAACAACAGCTGCGAAAATACTGGCTGTCACCGAAGGATAAATGCAACACTGCCAAAAACTGAACTCAATGAGGGGAATCAAGCCGGGGATGGGATTTGGTGGTTAAGCTGAGCTTCAATAATGTGGGGAAAACAGCCTCCACACGAGGCGAGGAAATGTTTCGAGAGCTCTAGCTCAATAGAAAGCCGAGTAAAAAAGTAATGTCGGGGATCGGAACAGAGGGCGACAAGGGGCGACAACGCCAAAAACTCAACCCAAAGATAAGTTGATTCGTTTGTGAGAATTGTTGCCTCGCGAGAACAAATAATGGAGAAAATTGCAAGAAGGTTTGGCTGTCTCGTGAGCCATAGAAATTAGCCTAAAAGGTGGTGGGAATTTGAGCTTCGCGGAGCAGGCCTTTCGGTCGGGAATAACAATCTGCTGCTCCCGGCTGTCAGGCAAGCCTTCATGGACTTGTCGCAACATTACCATGAAGCTAAACCTCCGAGATTGATTTCATCGAGGAACTAGATTTATCCCAAGGGAGGCACCGCTTTCAGCCAAGTTATGATAACCCGTCTGAGGCATCGGTAGCCTTGACGAGGTGATAGAGGTAATGCTATCACTGGTGATGGCTTCACGTAACGTTTGTTGGAGTAACCATGTATGTAGTGCATCACCGGCATCGATATTGATGCAACAGTTTCAAAGGCACTCACGCAGCAGTCAAGCTGAGTGGGTGACCGAGGACCAAGGATCACTAGCAATACAGGATACTAATCAAACGCGGTATTTTACTACATAAATTTTCTCGGGCCAGTACCGCCGGAAGAATCAAAGCCATAGCAGGCCGCTATCATTTGTTCGAAGGAGTAATAGCAGGTGATAATAGTTCAGATTGCTCATCTGGGTAGATGCCGCTAGAAAGAAAAGAGGGATGCATCTTAACAGGCATTCTCATTGAATATAGAAGCCATGGCCTACGGCAAGTGAGGCATCTAGGAAATACCTAGTTTTTAGGGTCATGAAGATTTATAAAGAACAATTGAACAATGAGTGAGAAACCCTTACCTTGGGCGGAAGAGTAAGAACAACACGATGTTCGTTTCCAGCCAGCTTCCTTGGTGAGAGGTTGTTCAGACTGGCGCAGCGCAGGAAGAGTCGGGTGTATCAAAAGATCAAGATAGCAAGAAAGAGCAAGAAGATCGACTTTGGTGAATATTGATGAGAGAGAGAGTCTGTTGTTGACAGTGAGACTTCGCTTTGATGAGGTATGTATGTATTTTTTTTTTTTTTTCGTGACTTCAGAGATTGAAGCCGGCGTCGACCAATTTTCCCCGGAAGCTTTCGCGTATTAATATTATGTGGGCAAAAGAGGCCGATTTGCTGAGGGTGTGGATCTGTTTTATTCACTTGAGCGTGTGAACAACTTGCGACCGAGGGGGAAGCGGGATTGCTTTGACTCACACTAGACTATGTACAGTGACTGTCTGCCCAAGAAAATATAAGATCGGTCACTGCTGGGCAAGCACTGCGCGAAAGTTTTGATTTGGTAAAGCGGGCTCTGAAGCAAAAGGATTCTGTTGATGGAGCTGGTGATGATGAGGCAGGCAGATGATCGAGACCTATGAACACCGTATATAGGGCCAAACCTTTCCAAACTCCACGGCCACCCATCATCCTCATGCACACAACGTGAGAGCGAGCTGAGGGATGGATGAGACTGGGAGATCAAGTCTGGCAGGATGGGAGTCTTGGACAGTACTCTAAGTCAGTGAGAGTTTAGCAAAAGGTGAGAAAGCGTTGTATTTCATCACTCATGGCCTCTCATGGCATCAGGGACATAATCATTATAAATGCATAAACTGCCGGGAGTCGAAACCATTTAAGAGTGGGAAATTGGAATGACGGCAGAATGGGGCCCTGAGCATGCCAAGGTTTGGCATGCCAGCTCATGCCAGCGGCCAGCCTATGTACATGCCAGCAGTGCAAGAAGCTTATATAAACTTTGCAGCCAGTTGCAGCCTTGTTTCCGTACGACATGAGAAAAGAGGAAGAGGGACTACATATTGATTTATTTCTGCTCTCATGATTCCACGAACAATTTGAAAGTGTTTTGAGTTCTATGTACAAAGGGAATGAACAGGAGTCAGGACAGAACAGGAATGAACATTTGTACAATGAGAATGTCAAATCCAGACCGTGTTTAAAAAAGTAAAAATGCCAGAAGAAATGACGCGCGCCTTAACGCGCCTCCATGTCCCCAACAAGATCCAATCGTTTCAGAGGAGGACCGGACAGCGGCGCAAAGCGCCCACTCGCTCCGCGCGGTCCTTGGAAAGAGCCACGCTTCGTGAGCCCTGAAACGTGGGGAGCGTAGTGTTAAGAGTGTTCGGAGGCTCGCCACCGCGAGTGGCACCCAGCTGCTAGAGTTCAGAGCAGCTCAGAGTTTCAGTAATAGTTAAATCAAGTCCAGTAAGTTTTAGTCATCCAAACGGCGCGCAGTTATGCCGGCTCTATATGCCGGCTCTATATGCCGGCTCTATGTATGTACCCGCCGCTGTTTCACGGACTGCGACTGACAGGAGACAGACGTCAATAAGTGTGGATGGAGTGAAATGCAATACAGGATCTATGTACATACAACCAAGGAGTTTGTATAAAGAAATGACGAGAGGACATGAGGAAGATAGACACACAAGAATGGCAAACATGTACACACACGTGCAGGGAGATCAGAAGGCCAATTCAGAAACCGAAAAAAAAAAGAAAAAAAAAAAAAAAAGAGAAAAACAACTGTGGAGAGATGAAATCAGGACGTCCGAGAGGAGACCTAACGGGGCGCGGGAAAAGAAAGAGGACTATGTAGAGGGATGTGCATGGTTGAGTTTGGCCAACTCGGCGAGCTTGATGAAGTTGTTTTTGAGTGACGGGGGGTCGCGGCTGAGCGCGAGGGAGGCGGCAGCAGGCTTGTGGTCGTGGGAGGGAAGCTGCAGGTACGGATGGGATGACCGTTGTTGATGTTGTCGCTGCTGCTGCTGCTGATGCTGTTCCTGCTGCTGCTGTTTGAGCATCGCATGTTGCGTCTTCATGTGCTGCGTCTTGCGCGACTGGCCTTTCGTCGCTACTCGCAGAAATAGCCAGTTGATGGCTTCTCTGATCCCGTGCCTGTTGCATCCCATTACCATGCATATGATTCGATTCGGAATTACTGAATGGGTCACTTCTGACTTTTTGAAAAAGAGGTGAAAGCAGCCCAAAACTTACCCATTCAAGGCCGACACCCCAAGAACATGGGCTTCACTGAGGCCCAACGATCTGGCTTTTTCCGAGCGATCGGATTCCATAACCAGGCGGTTGAACATCTGCTTGACTTCCTCGACGGCCATGGGGTCCAGGTGCTGGTGATGTTGGTCTTCGAGGTCAGCGTCGGAGGTGGATGTGGTGTTTTCCAGAGTGGGATGGTCGTAAGCGGGGGCAGACGAGTTGCTGGCGGTTGGCGGGCGGGGGTTGCGGTCTTGCTTGTTGGCGATGATGAGGACGGGGATGTTGGAGTGGGCGATGGAGGGGTGCTGGAGGACTTTCTGCAGCTCTGCCCATCCTTCGCCTCGTTCTGAGCCCGCTGGGGGTTCCGTGGTGGCTTTCGCTTTGCCCTTCCCCTTGGAGTCGGTTCCTGCGGATACGTCGCCCGTCGGGTGGGGGTAACTGCTCTGGCTCTGGCTCTGGCCTTGCTGAGAGTCTGACTTCCACCCGTTCCGGAACCGGTCCTGGCTGTCCAACACCCAGCATATCGCATCCGCCTCCTCGTAGTACTTCTCCCAGATCGTCCGGATGTCCTTCGAGCCCCCCAAGTCCCAGAACTTCAGATACGTCGACGACATAGTGATCCGCCCAATGTTCTGCCCAATCGTGGGCGTAATTTGGGATGGGCTTAGCCCCGGCTGCGAGGGCGAGAAGATCGTCTTAACCTTCTCTAGCATCGTCTGACATATATCCGTCGGTCCCCCAAGTCAGAGAAGCAAAACAGGGAAAAGGTTAACACAAAAATGTCCCAATGTACTCTCTCTTTGATCTCAATCATGATTCTAGTTTTTATTTTTTTATATATCTTTCTAGGGGGGATTGTTTGGTAGGAAAATAAAGTCTTACAACGACTGACAGTTTTTCCAGCATGATCGAGGCCCAGGATGATGACGTTGAATTCTTCCTTGCGGGTGAGGTGGGCATGCAGGCCAGAGAGGAGACGGTACATGGCTGTATGTGTCTCCTCTGGCGTGTGTTTGTAAGTGTCCTCTTCTTCGTCGTCCGCCTGGGTAGAGCTCGATGGCCAGGTCGCTTTGACTTCCTGATAGTTTCTCGTTCGTGAACTGTCGGAACAAGTTGAAGTTTGATTCTTTCCCAAAATTTCTTGCAGTCAGCCAATCCTGAGGGGCTGTCTTACGGGGGGGGGGGGGGGGGGGGGGGGGGCGATGGGCCGGGCCGGGTAGACTGTCACGGCCCGGAGGATATGGCCAAGCCAAGGCATGGGCCCGGGTCGGCAGCAACGCCACAAGCCCGTTGGTCGCGGATGGCATGCCGGCCGCAAAGGTCCACCACCACCGGACCCGAACTGAACAGAGCCTCATTAAAATAGGGCGTCGGCGGAATGCGACCGAGGCTTTGCCCCTCCATGCGGGGCAGGTGGTGAGACTCGTGTTAAGGTTGCACTGGTAACACGCTTCAGAAAGCTACTCGATCTCAGGTTCAGGAGCCGGTCTCCAACTGATGGCTGGCAAGAAGCACCATTTGCAAAGCAAGCATCCACATGAGGGGCCTGGAAATCAAACTCTCAGCAACCATGATGTGCCGATAGCACCATTCTATGGTGTTGTATAACACCAGCGGATTTCATTTATGTATGTCAGGCAAGGAAAACAGCGATCGCGGACCTGTTTCACTGATAATAGGGAGCAGGAATGGACTCCTCAATGCCTATGGGTCATCATGGGAGACGGCCTGATCATCTAATGTTCCAACAAAATATATAACTCCAAGCCTAGCCGAAGCCCAAAACGTCACTTCCTATGTTGCCTCCATAAGCCTGACCCTGAGACTAATATATTTATATACCATCACCAAGTTTTTTTTTTTTTTTGGTCCGTTGTAAGTTGACACTCACTGCTCTTCTTGACGAGCTTGAGTGGAAGCGTCAGGAAGCGACTGCTTCCGAGAGCAGGCCGAACAACGACGGATTATGCATTGAGAGCAAGGCACAGAATGAGGGAGGGAGACGTGAAGCAAAATATATTCATACCTTCCGGAGATGACACTACATTTTAGCAATTTCCTCTTGGTGTTAATATCACTCTTTTCGAAATGCAATTTCAGAGTAAGACGGAGTTGAAGGAGGGGCCAGCATCCTCGGGCGGAAAAAAGTGCGGTTAAGAATCCTGCAAAATATTGACATACGGATGATGAAATCTTCAGTGATAAGACAATAGATCAGGTTAACTGAATGATGAATGTGCAAAACAAACGTACATGCTTAGGTTTCTTAGCACTTGCATCTCCTTTTTCCAGTTATTTATTTTCCATCACAGTTATCGTAACACGGTTTATTAGGATTTCCCTCGAACGATCTACGTTGATCGCGACTTGTATGACTAGTAGCCAAGCTAACATAGCCTCCCAAGGAACCAGAGCTATCCACGACGCCATGTTTGTCGAGAGGAGAGCCGCTTTCCGATTCCGCCCGTCCCGGTTGTAGTTCGACTGTCCGGGTGGTAGGGGTAGGTACGGCATTAAGGCTGCTCACGAGAAATGAGAGCGTGATGATCAGGCAGCTAGCTAGGAGGAACCGCATTTTAGTGAGGGGGTTTTTTCTTGTTCCTGAGCCGGTTCTCTTGGCTTGCAAAAGTACTACTGAATTAAATGGTGGTCTTGAGGAATCAAGATTTGAGATATGTACCTAGTAGTGACTGCTGAGCGCGCGGGCAAGTTGTGATTGATAAGGATGAGGGGCAATGGGGATTCTGATTGAGGTCCGAGGAGGATGGACTACATATAGGGCTGGTTTTTATACATACGTACATAGTACGACCTAGTCCAACCCTCCATCTCCAAGGCTGTGTGGGAGAGAATATGGTAGAGTGTGTCAGCTGCAAGAGACAGATATAATGATAATATCGTGATCTGAGCAATGAGCCTATAATGAGCAGCAATGCTTAATTGAAATAAATATGATGTGAGAGAAAATCTGAGAGGTTATTGTGCCCCCACCGTTCTAATGATATCATGGCAGAAATGGGCCGAGTCCCTCCCGCGGGGGTGTGGAAAGGAGATGGACAAGTTGCGTTCCGGATTGGGACACAACAATGAGTAGCCAGCCGTGTCTGGTTTGAAACCCTCATCACTCAACTGGGATCATCATAAAGCGAAGTGAAGTAAAGTAACGTATTTTATATCGCGGGTACATGCCTGCCCATATCTCTTCATCCCAAAGAAAGTGGTGCGCCTAAAAACAACTCGGGTCTTCAATGTCGGGTTACGCTGGAAATGAAGATGTGGACACCACCCCCCACAGCAAGTCCTCCAACATCTATGTATCCATGATCCAGGCCCCATTTATGGTGTAGTCATCACAATAGAATACATCAAGACAAAAACAAGTGATATATTTGATGTGCTTGTATGAAGAATGAATGGACCATCATCAAGACGGGACAATCAACGGCTCAAGGTCCCGGATCACCGCTTGATTGTCGGGGTTATTTTTGAGCAAGTATTTGAGCAGCACGATAGCATGTTCTCGAAGATCTATTGGTTATACCACCCCGCGCAAAATCAAAATCCGCCCCTCTCTCAGTTGAGTTTTTTTTTTTTTTTTTTTTTTAAAAAAAAAAAAAGACTTGGCATCCCCAGATAATGATAATGATACATATATATAACAGGAAGGAGACGGACGCACAAGGGAAGTCCACATCGAACTTAGTGAAGCTCAGGATGACGGGGAACCCGTCCATGGTCCGAACCAAGTCCTGGATGAACGCCGCGCCGCGCGAGTCGGGATGGCCAGCAGACGCGGCGGCCGAGTTCTTCAGCTCGATCAGGTGGGTGATGAGCTTGACCAGGCCACTCAAGATCTGGTTGATCGAGCGCTTCTTGTCCTCTCCTTCTGGTTCCGGACGCGAACTGGTGGCCCGGGACGGATCGTGGCTGCTCATCAGCTGGCTTCGTTGGTCTGAGACCTCTTTCAGAATCCCTACACACACACACACGCCATATACACACGTAAGTTTTTCACATGAGCCATGAGGAAGAATTTTTTTAAACGGCAGAAAATAATGAGATAAAGGGAGCTGGTGTCGAAAAGAGAACGAACGTATGGAAGTCCGGACGACCTCCTCGACATGCGGATCGTCCATTGCGTCTTCTTCCAGCGCATCCTTATGACCCGACGACGGTGCAGCGGCGATGAAGATCTCGATGCGGGAGACGAGCAGGTGGATGAGCAAGACGAAGCCCTGCCAGGCGGAGTCCAAGCGGGGCGCGAGCCTCGCGAACTCGGCGAGCAGGAAGGCGGACGAGGGCGGCAGCGCCAAGCTGTCCAGCACCTTCAGCACCGCCAGCTGCCCCGGCGAAAGCACCTGCGAAGGCCTGCCCTTTCCCACCGTCAGCTTCGTCTTTCCTTCGTCTTTTTTTTTTTTTTGAAAGGGGGGGGGGGGGGGGGGGGGGTTCTGTTGGGAACCGCTCGCTCACGTCGCTTGCGAATGGTACAGCTTGGGACCCTCCGTGGCTGGCTCAAGCGCCACAATTTCCCGCACCAACTTGACGCTTTTGGTTTGTATTCCATGAGGAGATGCGAGCGATGTGGGAGAGCCGCCAAAAAAAAAAAAAAAAAAAGAAGAATCAGACAGTCTCCCATAACAGTTGGAGGGAATGAGATGATGGGTGACAGCAGACATGACTTCGAACACCATCTCCGTCTGGTCGTCCAGCAGCGCGTCGAGCCGCTCGAGCAGCATCCGCATCACGTCGCGGCCCAGTGGGGTGTCCGTCAACGAGTCGCTGGCGTGGGTAATCCCAAAAAAGGAGCCGGAGAGGGGAGGATCTTAGAACACGATGCAAGATGTGACGGCGTACAGCGGATGGGGTATGTGCTCACATTCTTCCCCGGTCGCCGTGCACACAGTTCAGCACCAGCACGCCGACGGGCAGCAGCACCCTGTTGTTTCTCGTATACAGGAGTCGTCTAGCGAGTCAGGATCATCATCGCCACGACACACACACACACAGAGAGAGAGAGAGAGAACGATGTTTAGCCCATGATTTGAATGCTTCCGACACTTTCTTGTTGTCAAGTGAGAGCGCACGGGAGGATGGATTGGCGCGCGTCGCAGTCCATCAGCAGCGGCCAGGTGTGCTCGATGGCGCGCGGATTCAGCGTGTTCAGGTTCGACAGCGCCTGCAGACTGGATTGGTTGAGCGCTTTGACTACGGGGGCACAAACCGGTGAGCATCGCTACTCTGTACTCTCACCTTATAATACATATGATCGTTGATCGTATGGGCGCTGGGGAGGAACTCACAGTGGGGATGGTCCAGACGGGCGACTGCAGAGGTGAACCACAACAGTTTGACGATGTGAGCGATCGCTGGACTAAGAGGAGAAAAGGGGGCCGTGTTCAGCGTCTGCAAACAGAGAAAGGATGGTGTTGGGATCGGACGGACCGGAGAGCATCCTGGTATTTTGTCGGGCCGGCAGAGACCAGGTCTCTGGTGAGTCTCGCCCAGACGGTGGCCAGTCTGTTCGGGGCGCCGACGGGCGAGTCCGGCTGGGCCAGGCCGAGATCGAGGCGGTCCCGATGAGCGCCGAGGTGGGCCCACCCGCGGACGATCCATTGCGAGACGGCGGCCGTGTCTGCTTGGTCCCTGTAAGAAGAGCGATGCGCGATGCATGTCATCAGTCCTCCCCCGCCGCCGTTCAATCTCTCTATGGAAAAGATTGATACGTTTGGGCCGTACGCACGTCCATGACGGTGTCGTCTTCAGTCCCGCGATCAGCCGCTCCACCTCCTCGCCGCTTACCAGCGCCATGTCCGTCTGCTGGAACTGGAACTGGGCCTGTCCATCCATCATCTCCTCGTCCTCCTCGTCCTCCTCGTCCTCCTCGTCCTCGTGTGCTCTTGCGTGGATTCGATCGGCTCTCCGAAGTGGAATCTGCTGGAAATTCGGAATCACTCGCTCTCGTTTCACAACCAGTTAGTCGCCTTCCCTTGACTCGGGAAACACTCTCAAAATTTATTCATTCAACTCTTTCAGTGGAACCAACCAAGATCACTCCATCTCCATCTCCATCTGCGCTGCTGCTACTGTATACATACACCGCCTGTCTCCAAACCTGTCTGACTGGACTTTGAGAGAAAGAGAAAAGAAGGAAATGAAGAGCCAGCCTTGTAATGAAGAAATAAGCTAGGGACATCAAAACTCGTGTAAATCAACGAATTTCCTATGCATGTGTCTTTGAAATTTGTGTTCTGTAAGGAAAAGGCGGATTGTGCGCTTAGTCAAGATGGGCATGGAGAGCTCTTGAAGATGTATCTTTCTCTTCAGATGTCAACACCCCACATACATACAATTTAACCAAGCCCAGCAGGATCTATGGATGAGACTGCGGCTCCAAAAGCTCTCTTTCTGGGACATGAACTGTATGCATGAAAGCGTGTCAGTGATGAGTGTGGCTAGACTTGCTAATTTGGAGGGATAGGGGAGATGTTGAGACAGGCAGTTCATGGCAAGCATGACGCCTGGACGGGTGCACTGAGATAGCCAGCAAATTTTATAGACCCAGAGCTCAGGACTCATGAGACGATCGTGGCTGGAGCTTCCGCTTTCTTCCCGCCCACCAATGTCCACTCATGCCTAGTAATCCAATCCCAGAGAAGGGAGCTTATCCCATCCAAAATTACTATCGAGAAATACGCCGTGTTAGCGGCATTAATGCCCATGTTTTCTTTCATGTTCTTTTTTTTGTACATCAAGCGATGAAGGGTTTTTTGATGAGGTGTGTATGTATATATAAGGCGTAAAATGAAAACACGAGATTATGAGCGACGCTTTGTTTTTGGTTCGAAAGGCGAGACGAGACACGGTGAAGAGGAAAGGGGGTCGGGGAGGAGGACTCCGACGGCGGCGATCTGAAGCCACGAAGGCCGGCCGGGATGGGGTTACATTTCCGCAAGCCCGGCCCACCACCAAGAAGGCAAACACTTGCTCGAGGGTGGAATGCGTTCTTTTCGTTTGTAGTTAGTGCGGGGATAGATGGACCAAGCGTTGCGAAGGGAGAGAGAGAGAGAGAGAGAGAGGGCGCCATATTTTTTTTTTGGGGGGGGGGGGTTGGTATCTATTGGGATGGGTGGGTGGGCTGAGACTTCAATCGAGCTTGTAGCCCACCTGCAGTCGTTTTAAAAAATCATCATGGGCCCGTCAGCGGGTGTGCGTCTCTTCACAGCCACAAGAGATGAAGGGATTGAGGGATACTCAACGATATGGCGTCGGCCGATCATTTCCCCGATACTAAAAACCCCCACATGTGACATAGAAGAAATGAGCGTCTCTCTTCTCAAAAAAAAAAAGGAGGAGCAAGAGAGAGAGAGAGAGAGAGAAGGGAGGCAGACCTGAACAAGCCGACGGCCTCGACGCCGTACACGGCGAGCCGTTTCCAGTCGCCGGACTCGAGGGCCTGTCTCCAGAAGAGTAGCGAGCTGGCATTCGCGGCCAGCTCCCGGTATGCCGCCTTGACCTGCTCCACCTTAGGCGGGGCCAGGTTCTCCTTCATATACACCTGCTTGAGTACCTCCTTCGTGAACTGGTAGTTGTGGGCTAGGGGCTCGCTGTATGCTGTGTCATGCCTCCCCACCAGAATGGGCCCATTATCAGTTTTGTTTCTCTCTCTCTCTCTCTCTCTCTTGAGTAGTGTAAGGGGGGCCGATATGCATATGCGGAGGAAAGGGCTTACATCCGAGAAGGCCATTCATGCGCTTGCCCAGCTTGCCGGACAGCTCCGGTAGCTTGGCGCCGTACTGGGTGGCCAGACTTGCAGCCTTCTGCGAGAGGTCGTTCAGCTTCGGCGGGACCTTCAAGTTGGAAGAGGCGTAGCGTCTGCTCGGGGCCGCCGAGCTGGTCCGCGGGATCGTCAGTAGTCGTTGGCGGAGGGAGCTCATGATGATGATGATGATGATGATGATGATGATGATGGAAGGTGTATGTATATACGAAGTGGAGGTTTACTGTTGCTGCTGCTACTACAATGGTGGTTTGTGGTGCGCACTTAGGCCCCTCTCAGGGGCTCAGGCAGACCGTCGGACGTCCTCGACAGCCCAGCCAGGCACACCATCGTAGCGTCGCAGGGACGAAGAGACCACTGGAACGGAGCCCTATTACTACACCACGGCGCGATTTCCCGAGTTCACGCGCGTCCGCTCAACTGCGCAGTCACAACCAGGGCTGCCATTACCTGGTTGCCCTGGATTTGATGGCGCAGGCAGCTCAACAGCAGGAAGGGGTCTGCCTGACAAAGGCCGTGCCTCCGTGACCCAACGGTTGAGCTGAAACACCCAATCAAGGTGTGTCGGCTGGGTTGGCTCAGCAATTGGGTCAAACCCCACGCATCCTAGAGAAACACAACAACGTTGGCTCCTCTTCAGAGCAAGCCAACAATGTCGCCTCGTTGGGCACCCTGTCAAACAGGTTGATGTCAACACAATGTTGACCACATTTTCTATAATTTTTTTTTTTTTTTGTAACAGTACCAAGTGTGCCTCTTTCACAGTTAGGAAGAGGTCACACAAGAAAAAAATTGTCAAAAAAAAACAAGAAAAAAAAATGTCTTGTCCAAACTTCCTCACGAATATTGGGTTTGATGGGTCATGAGTATGAGGATCTTTTATTCAACAGCATGGAAATCCAGAAAAGCATTGTGGTGCAATGGTTAGCTGGGGACCCTGGACCACCAGCAATTGCAGAAGAAGGTTCCAGGTTCAAGGCCAGCAAGGGGAGGGTAACTTTTACTGTACTGGCCTGCCGTGGCATAACATTGGGCTTGCGTTGGAAGTCAAGCCCACGAAGTGGCATGACGCTGGGCGTGCGCAGGGAGTCAAGCTGACTGCGGCAGCCGACCCTTCCCGCTATGAGGCAGGCCCAAATTTTGGGTGGGGTCGGGGGGGGGGGGGTCAAGCGGACGCAATGCTTTGCGTCGAGCCACAGTCGACCGAAGTCTGTGGTGTACATTAAAAACACCGACCATTCGACCCCCCGGAGTATTCAACAGACGCACTTTTGGAGACCGGGGAGCACCACGCACCCGGCCCCGAAGGATGCCGAGACCCATCTGACCGCCCATGGCCGAATACCATCCCAGCAAGAGGACAACGGAACCAGGCGCACCGGGCACGCAGGAAGGCAAGGATCGAGAGCAGCAGCAGGAGAGCGTGACGGCGGAGGAAGAGCGGAAGGACGAGGAGGGAACGACGGCGGCGGCGCGGCTGACGAGCCGAGTGACGCACACGTTGAAGGGCCATGCGAAGCCCATCTCGAGCCTCTGCTTCTCGCCCGACGGCACGAAACTCGCGAGCGCGAGTGCCGACGGCGTCATCCTCATCTGGAACCTCGCGCTGCTACCAGACCAGCAGCAGGTGCAGTCCAGCGGAGTGGCCCACGTGGAGTTCTTCGCTAAGCTGGCCGACGGCCCGGACGGCCGCGAGGGGATCAACGACCTGGCGTGGTCGCCCGACTCGGCGTTCCTGGTCAGCGGGACGGACGAGCACACAATCCACGTGTGGGAGCCGGGCGCATCCTCATCCTCCTCCTCCTCCTCGTCGTCGTCGTCTGCTCCGGTGCGCAAACTAGCGGGACACACACACTGCGTCTACTGCGTCGCCTTCAGCCCGATCGGGACCCTGCTTGTATCCGGAAGCTTGGACGAGTCACTCAAGCTCTGGGACTTCCTCCAGGGCTCTCTCCTCCGCACACTCCCCGGCCACAGCGAGCTCGTATCCTGCATCGCCTTCTCCCGCGACGGCTCCGTCCTCGTCAGCGGCAGCTTCGACGGCCTC
This sequence comes from Puccinia coronata f. sp. avenae, assembly GCA_002873125.1. Classification (NCBI taxonomy): domain Eukaryota; kingdom Fungi; phylum Basidiomycota; class Pucciniomycetes; order Pucciniales; family Pucciniaceae; genus Puccinia; species Puccinia coronata. Next base: position 29,709 of record PGCI01000054.1, on the reverse strand, counting down.
ATGTCTGTGTCCCCCCCCCTTCTCACCCTCTTCCCCCCCCCCCCCCCCCCTCCCAGAAGCCGAAGCCTTAGGACTCATCATCTCCCTCTTGCGCCCACAGTCGCATGTGGGACACCACCAGCGGCCAGTGTCTCAAAACTATGGTCGTTGCACAAGAGACCAACGCCCCTGTGTCAGTCCCCCCTCCCTCCCTGTCCCTGCTTACGGTTGATCAATTTATCTTACTCCCCTCACGCCCTCTCGTTGGGCGCTGCAGCACCAGCATCGCCTTCACGCCCAACTCGCGCTACCTGGTCACCAGCTCGCTCGACGCGATGGTGCGGATTTGGGACTACCGGTCGAAGGAGGGCACGGTGGTCAAGTCGTACACGGGGCATTCCAACAGCAAGTACGTGCCTGCGCTCTCTCTCTTCTCTTTGGTTTTTTGCTGCCCGGTGGACTCATTTTCTCTTCGCGCGTGTTCGGGGGGTTTTTTTTTTCTCACGGCGTATAGATACTCCATCCCGGCGAGGGTCCTCGCGCTCGCCCACGCGGTACTCGGGGTTCGCCAGAGCAAAGACCTGGTAGTGATGGGCAGCGAGGACGGGAGCGTGTGGGTGTGGGACCTGCAGACGCGGGAGCGGCTGCTGACGAGGAAGATGCACACAGGCAAGCGCCCGCCATTCTCGTATGAGAGGAAAGGCTCGCCGGCTGATGCACGATGTACTCTTCTCTCTTGGGCGCGCGCTTGTAGACTCCGTTATCGCTATCGCCACCCACCCCGCCCACCCCGCCCTCTTGGCTACCGCAGGTCTCGACCGAGACGCCGGGATCAAGATCTGCGCGCTCTCGTACCCGCTCCCTCCGTCCACCCTCCCTCCGCCTACGTGATACCCCTCGAACCCAACACATATCAGCCAGCGTGCTGATGGACATGTCATGCTCTAACTCACTCCCCGCATGGGGAGGGAGGTTTTATTACACATGGTCCAGTGGCTACGTTAGGTTGTTGCAGTATCAGCACCGTCATGCTGCTGCATAATCAATCGACTCGGAACGCGCATCTGTCCGTATGGTTGGCGATGTATCCCACCACCCGCATATAGCCCGATCGAGAACCCAAATATGTATATGTCGCCCCCTCATCCGCCCATCGTCGAACCTACACTACCTGGAGTGGAAGATCCGGCCCGCGCCTGGGCCTGCACCTGCGTCCGCGCTGTTTTCCATCCATCCCACCCCAAGTTCTCTACATGTATACTTTCGCGGCCGGGTAGGCAGCGGTTCTCCTTTTTTCTCCTGTCGGACCGGGCTTTCTTGTCCCTCTCTCCCCGCCCCCTCTCACTACTTCCACATCGACAAAGGAATACAAACACACACACACATATCTTGTAGTATGTCTTCTCTCTCTCGCTCCAAGTCATTATCTTTTTTTTGGGAAACGTGTACAGTGCCTGCAAGAACAAAGAGGGTAGATTGTGGAGAAAAGTCACTGGAAGATATGAGCGTTGAGAAAGCATGGAACAAGAGAGAAGATACAAAAGGAAATACCACTGATATGTATGGGAGCTAGAGGTGAGCAGAAAAGTTTTGAGGGAGAGAAGGAAAAGAAAGAAAAGGGAAATTTAAGAGGAAGAAATCAACAGTGTCATATCTACTCCACAATATCATCTTGGCTTGATCAACAACTATGTAGGTCAAGTTATTCGATGAGAAGCGAAGTAAAGTATGTAGTATGTAGGGCAGGGATTGGAACATGTGGAGCACTAGACAAGATGCCAGATCGAGTATACATAGTCTCACTTTCAAAAATAGAAACCTGCAAGCCCTGTTGGATGGCGTGCTATTATATTTAACCCATGTCAACTCTTGGCAGCTTATCTTGGCCCGAAAATCTTGGCGCGTGTGTTTTCCAGGTGCTCTGGGGTCTTTTCACACTCTACAAACTGGGTTTGACCATGCAAAACTCCAAACAGCTGGATCCGGTCCGCCTCCATATAACTAGTTCTCTCTTGTCTGTCGCGAATCAGGACGTGGACGTACACACGCCTTGCCAAGCCAGATAGATCTGAAATCTAAATCCCAATTCTTTCGCACAACCTCATGCCATGTTCCATTGGTTTGTTTTGAATCCATGGTTGACAGGTTGAGCAAACAGCAGTTGATTGTCCATGAAAGCTACGCTATAATCTGACTGTGTATGAATGGCCACCGACATGATATACAACATACCGTCAGCCGAACCTCAAGCACTCAACGCCTTGCCCTCCCATGAATGTTCAATAGAGCGGCCAAAAATGAAGTGATTCATTTGACCACCTTGTCGTTTGACTCGACACACGCTTTTGGCGTTTGTGGCAATGTGAGCAAAGTCCACCTCACTTTTCTCATAAAGGATGCCGCAAACAAGCGCTTAAGAGTCCATCCGAGGCGAGTCACATTGTGCTATGTACTTCTATTTTTTTTTTTTTTTTTTACCTGTTTAGAACTCCAGGATCCCCATGGAAGATTGGTAGCCATCGAAGATGCAGATGCCGTTGGTAGGCACGTACTGGTGGGTCACCAGCTTGGTGATTTCTTGCGCGACCAAGCCGCCGACGAGGCTGGCGATATGCGGCAATTCGCAGCCCGCAGACCTGAGCCTGTGGGACCAGGAAAGACATAAGTACCGAACCACAAAAAAAAAAAAAAAAAAAAAAAAAATGATGGAAGATGCGGAAAAGCCTACATTTCCTTTAGTGCCTTCTGCAGTTTCTCCGGCACTTTTTTATCCTTCTCGTCCCACCCATGCTTGGTTAACACCTCGAGGACGATTGCGCATAGGCTGTTGAAGTCCGCCTCCTCCTGTCCCTTGCGCATTCCCGGATACTCGTCGTCGTTCATGCTCCTGTAGCTGGACAACGCCTCGAAAGCGAAGTACCAGGTGGCAGTATACTCCGTGTTCCCCGGCTCACACTCGTTCGTAAACTTGAGCACTTGGATAGATATAGAATAAGTGAGCAATGTATCTCACAAGCAATCTGATTGGCTGATAGATGGACGGTCACGGAGGGCCAAGCTCACTCAGATCGCGCGGATGATGCCCATATTGGCCGCCCCGAACCACGCGTATATGCGCCGCGTTCTTGACAAAGCTTGCCACCATTTCAGAGGACACGTCGAACCTGGGGCCGTCGGTTCCCACTCCTATGTTCGTGTAAAATGGGTCAGAATCTGATGGACTACGGTCTTCCATCAACTTTTTTTCGACCGCCTCTTCAAGCGTTTCTTGAACCTCGTCCATGATCTTGGTGAACGTCTCCAAATCTTCCGAAGCTTGCTGGCGGTAGATCGCTTGCATCTTGGTGTAGCTCTGCGTGTCTGACTTCATGTCTGGAAGCGCGCCAGATAAAGGCAATTGGTGGCTGGCGTTCCGCCTCACAAATTCTCGCAAGCTCTTCACAAGCATCCAGAACCTGCCGTCCCACCAGGCTGCCTTATCACACTGTGGGTCATTGAATAGCTCTTCCACGTGTGCAGGCACCTAAAAGTAGTAAATGTTTGCACGCGGAAGGAAGATTATGGGTTCTATGTTGATTAACGCTGAGGATAACCTGCATAATACTTTGATGACTTACCTTAGTGGGTTGGCACGCTTTCCAAATCATGCCCACTGCTTCATCAAAGTTGTCTTCATCAGCGCTCCGTTTTTCCGCCAGGATCATCCGCTTTAGCTCTTCTCGTTCGGCAGAATCTTGAGGCAACTTGCCGTCATGCTAAATAAGTGATGATGTGTGACACTTCACTTAGCCCGTAACTCTGCATGTCTATATCGAAGGCTGTATTGTGATACTGACTTGAGATTTAAACATCTCCATGAAGTGGATAATGATTACCACCGCCGGAACATGCGCATGCTCGTGATTGTCCAGCTTGTCCATCTCGAAGGAGTTTACGAATGCAGACAGGGACGGAAAGGGACAGTCCAGCCTGAGATCGACAAGCGATTCTGAATGGGTTTGAATAACTTTTTTTTTTTTTTTTGAAGAAAACATGTTTTTTAATGAGTTAGGATGGCACCGAGAGAGAGGAAGGGAATTAGATGAGGGGATAGAAGTTGGCCTACTGCTTAGCTCGCGAATCTGGAGCCGAATGCTTGCGACCAATCCGCAAGTCTGGACGAGGATTGTGGGGACGTATTGGTCCCAACACCAGTAGCTGACGACTTGCTCTTCCTTGTCTGGCCTGCGAACGCACACGTGGGCTTGCCAGGTCCATAATCCAGACGGATCAACAGACTCAAAGTAACCTGAGTCAAGCAGGTCATCGTCCCAATCGGTGGGAGCATATTTGGATGAGGATAGTTCGTCGAGTAGTCGGCAGCACTCTTTCCCACGCTTCTGACCCAAGCTCGATTGCTCCAAGAAGAAGTTGTGTCCGATCTCGGATTGGCGGACCACTTTATTGTCCAGCATTTCGATTCGCTTTATCCCGCATAAGATTAAGTTTTTGGCGATTTGCGCCGATGTCGCACAACAGTCACATATTTTTACGGCTGCCTCTTGGATCAGTTGTTGGCCTGAGCTCTCCCAAAGCCTGCTCCACAAACAGATTTTTTTTAGCCCATCATCTATCTTTTGGGAGAGTTGAGGAGAGGCAGCGAGCAGTCTGCTTACCTCAATTGTCGGTCAAATCTGTGGAAAGATATTTCAAGTTGATAATTAATTATAATTCCATTACAAAAAAAATATGGACCAAACGGCAGTATCAAGTCGGGGGTTTTTCTTTCACTTACAATTCAGTTTCCCGGTCTGGTCTTGTGGGATAACACAGCGAAACACGACAGAAACCAACCAAGATGAGCAAATGTAAAAAGGAGACATCCCTTGATGAAATTTTGCCACGAGAAGCGAGGAGGGTATGTATAACATACCTAGCGGTGCTAGGGGTGATGAACGTGGCCTCGTGGTCTCCGCCTTCCTTCTCTTCCATCGTTTTCGCGAGCTTGTCGGCCGACTCTGAGCACCCGTCCTCGGCCTCTCTTTTCATCGGGAAACGCGCAGGGCCGTGGTAAGGTATATGTATCTGATTGGACGCTGACTTGCTTTCTTTCCCCGTCGGTATATACAAGTTGGTGTGGGAAGGACCCCGGAGAGTGCCTACTAAACCTCCTTGTGTATTTATGTAAATCTAGGGAAAATGGAGTTTAGGATACGTGAGAGAATTGGTTTTTTTGGGTCACCTACCCAGTACACAAGGACCTTGAAATACTTTTTTATCTCCTTGCATGGGCTTTTAGATACGTCTCGGACAAGGAACATTCTCCTGCATGCCTCTCTCAATTCTTGCAGTCAGACCAGTTTCATAAGTAGAATAGCATCAACAGGCATCAACCACCAGCTAGGCTCACACAGAGTTGTATGATTTTCACTGTTTTCAGAATTTTACACAGCGGCTACAGTTTGACGACATGAGGGCGCCGGTTGACCGTCCCCCCGTTTCTGTTTTCCCGTGCCATCGATGACGTCGAAATCGCGGGGCGCACGTGTGTGGGCAAGGCGCCAGCAATGGTGCCGGCGGTGGGCCGGGCTGTTCTGCGGCAACGAGTCGTCAATTGACCGACATGTTGACGGCCTCAATAAGATGATGACGTCACATCCCAGCTGCCCGATGACGCGGCAAGCAAAAAGAGCGACTGCTCAAACTCAAGGGCCTATCTCTCAATCTGCATCATAGTCACTATAGCAGGCATTCTTGACCACCACTACACTACCCACTTTCAATGAAACCGCCTTCCCAAGCAACTCTGTCCCAAATTTTGGTGCAGTTTTTGAGCTCCTCAAACTTTTTTTTTTCATCAAGTCAAAGTCACTTTTTGTTGTAGCTTGAGCAACAGGTCAAAAACGACCCTGTGAGGCTTTTTTTGTTATTGACTTCAGTGGGAAAAAATGCCGTCCCAGCGACGCATCTTGGGTCAGACATCAGACCATCAGGGCCCGTTGATAATTCTTCTCAGATGATCACCGGTAGGTGTGACCAGGGACCACCCCGCTGGTGGTCCCTTTGTCACCTGTGGTCACCTTGACTGCAAGTTTCCTCATTGACCAACCAGAATGACCATTCTGTGACTGTATTGGCAATGAGGATGTACTTTGTGCATCTCATTGGCGGGACAATTGTCTCTGACGAGTTGATCACACCTTTCAATCGTTGGGGTGACCTTTGCGGTCCTTTGGCCGGCAGAACAGGACGGTTTGACACCCACCCTACCCGGACGACAAATTGACGCTAGGAATCTTCTAGGTATGCGTCCGCCGTGTACATATTAAATCTGCTACAATGACACAAGGAACTATAATTCTCTTAAATTCATAATAGTCAAAAAGATTCCAATTACACAAGTATGATTTTTTTAAAAAAAATGAGGAATCTGCTATGTATCCGCCAGATTTCACAAGGAACATTTTGCAAAAAAAAAAAAAGGTTTTGCTACGTGCTACACAAGGCAGCTTCATTGGGGCTCTCCGGGGTCCTGTGTGAGAGGCAGAGCGGGGCTGAAAAATGTCAAAAAAAAAAACCCCGAGTTCAGCCCATTCAGACTGCAGAAGACTCAATCTAACTTAACAAAGTCCCTCCTGTAAGTTTGGAGGCCCTTCAGGACCCGCACGCAAGTAATTTACAGGAGGGACTTTGTTAAGTTCAGAGCCTAGGTCGTGAGAAACCCAGCGCGAGAACCTCTGGGGACTTTCTGACTTCTGCCCAGGGTGCCAGGGGGATGTTGACCTGCAGGGCGGTGCAATGGGCTCAGTTTTCTATGAGGGATTGTTTGGTGCCAGTCTTGAGACGCAAAACTACAAAACGGAAAAGTGGACTACATAGGGCAGTTCACAACCTGCTGGTTTCTGATTGCTGAAATCTATGGCCTCATTTAATCATTGTTTCTTTTCTCTTCTATCTTTTCTTACCTATTTGTGGGATTTGTGACCTCACACAATAGTCTGTTGATCAGAATACCAAGTACATAGTGGATCAGAATGCCACACCCTAGGCTGTGAATGGCACCTCCTGAATCCCTTGTGCTACTATGGCCCTTATTGAAAAAAGAACCCATTTATTGATTGTTTCTTTCCTCTATGCCATGTTCTATCTTTTCTTACCTATTTGTGGGCTTCTTGTGAGGGTAGCTAGTTTTCAGCTCATGGCATCACCGAGGCAGGCAACAGGGCTCACGATTTGTCTGTCTATGGGATGATGAAAGGCAGAAGTATACACACCAGTTGGAAATATCAACAAAACAGTATCATCATGTCCATCACACCCAATCAAGAATGAGATATTGAAACGAAGAAAGAAAAAAAAGAAACATTATGCAAATAGGTTCCATGTAGAACCTTCTGTTCATGGTTTATCTGTTCCAAGGTAGCTAGATTATGACGTCACGAGATGAAATCACAAAAGTGGATCAGAGACGTGATCAGTTGGATGAGTATGAATTCTAAGCATGAGCTTACCCAGGTTGAGGAACAACAGGATCCCCATCACGATCCATGGCCTCTTCCTCAGCCAAGAAGCGTTCGCATTCCAAGGCAGCAATGCAGCCGGTGCCGGCGCTAGTGATAGCCTGACGGTACTTTTTATCTTGGACGTCACCCGCTGCGAACACGCCAGGGATGCTGGTCTCGGATGTGCCGGGCTTGGTGCAGATGTATCCATCCTCGTCCGTCTTCAACTGCCCCCGAACTAGTGCCGTCGCTGGCTCGTGCCCGATCGCATAGAACAACCCATTGATCTCAATCGTCCGTTCTTCCCCCGTCTTGGTGTCTTTCACTAGCAGCGAATTCAGAAGGTTTCCATCGCCCTTGGCTTCAACCGGAACCGTGTTCCAGAGAATCGTCACCTTAAGGAGAGGCGTGTAAAAGAGGTCAGTGAAAAAAAAAAAAAAAAAAAAAAAAACGAGATGAAGCGCGTCTTAACCAAATGTAATTAAGTGAAAATTAAAATCTTACCTTAGGATGGTTCATCAAGCGCTTAGCCATCACTTTGCTGGCCCTTAATTGGTCCCTTCTGACGAGCACAAAGACTTTGCTAGCGTATTTAGTCAGATAGGTAGCTTCTTCACACGCGCTATCACCGCCGCCGATGACGGCGAGCGGCTTATCTCGAAAGATAGGCACGGCGCCATCGCAGACGGCGCAGGCCGAGATGCCCGACTGCCAGTAGGTATCTTCGCCTGGTAAGTTTAAACGCCGGGCTGACGCCCCCGTTGCAATGATGATCGAGTCGGCCGTCTCGGGCTCCTCTGTTTCGTGGCTTTCTCGCCAGTATTTAAAGGGGCGGTTCGACAGGTCAATCTTCGATACAGTCTCCGTTAAGATCTTCGTCCCAAACCGGATCGACTGAGCTCGGAAGAGATCCATCATCTCTGGCCCGCGAATCCCTTCTGGAAATCCCGGGCTAAAAAAAAAAAAAGAAAAAAAAGAAGCAGCTGTCGTTAAAACAACGTGGAGTTCCCATCTTCCGAAAAGGGCGATAGACAGATTAACATGGGGGATAGGGGGGTGAGACTGACAAGTTTTCCACGTCGGTGGTCGTGGTCAGTTGTCCGCCCGGCGCGAATCCATTAGCCAGCATACCCTCAAACATGACGGGCTCTAAGTTGGCACGCGCGAGGTAGATGGCTGCGGTGTGCCCGGCAGGACCCGAGCCAATGATGACGACCTGAAAGCAAAACAGCACCGCGGCGTTGAGCGCGAGCATTACGGAGCAGCAGCGTGAGGCCCGGGGATGGTGCTGACCTTGCTGTGGGGCTTGCCATTGGGGCTCGTGGATGCCTCTGCTGTGGTGGGCGCCATGAGGGTATTTCTTGGAACGTAGGTGGGTGGCTTCTTCAGGCTGGCTCCACTATGTAGGCTGGGCAATCGCACCTGCCCAGCGGACTCGCTCCTGTCAGAGCATCTCCACCGCGGATGTCACTTGGGGTGCTAAATTCCCGGAATTATCAACCGCGGCGCAGGCATAGCACCCCAATCCGGAGATCATTCCACACCGCAAGATAGAAAAATAGGAGCTCTTGATGGTGAAAGTCCATTCCCCGCTCCCCTGAACAACAAAATCAAGTCAATCAAATAAAGAACACCAACCTTTTCAGCTTTGAGATGGACGAGATGAACATACCTGAACTAGCCAGAGAAGAAATCCCCTCCGCCGAATCGCTTCTACCACAAATTCTGGTTCGACGACAACACCTCATTTCTAGTTCAAATTCCAGAAGAAATTTAATGATTGAAACATCAACTTTATTACAAGAAGACGATCAAAGTGCTGCGTTTCCTTCTCATGGCGGTTCCAAACGAGGAAAAAGGCCGAATTTGCCTCGCGATTTTGACGGAAGCTACAGTTGGCTACAAAAACACTATTTCTCAGATACTTGTCTGTACAGCAATATCCTCTTCCGAAGACGTTTTCGAATGTGCCGGACTCTGTTTTTGAAGATCACAAATGCCATTGAAGACTTTGACCCATACTTCATGCAGAAGGCCGACGCTGTGGGGAGATTAGGCTTGCATCCCCTGGTGAAGACAACAGCTGCTTTGAGGATGCTTGCGTACGGTGGAGCTGGTGACTGTAATGACGAATACCTCCAACTATCTGAAACCACGTCCCTTCAATGTATGGATCGGTTTTGCAATGCAATTGTTGCAATGTACGAGTCCGAGTATCTCCGCGAACCAAACCCCGAGGACCTGGTTTGACTTCTCAAGATAGGATCCAAGCGGGGCATCCCTGGGATGCTTGGTTTGGTTGACTGCATGCACTGGAAGTGGAAGAACTGTCCTTCTGCTTGGGCTGGGCAGTTTCAAGGAAAAGAAAAGGTTTGTTCAATGCTTCAACTTTTTTACGTTCATATTCAATATTGATTGTTCAATTCCTCTCATAGGTCCCCACAATCATTCTTGAAGCTGTCGCATCGAACAACTTGTGGATCTGGCATGCCTACTTTGGGCTGCCAGGATCACACAACGACATAAATGTCTTGGATCGTTCACCTCTCTTCAGGAATCTTCTAAACGGAACGAGTCCTAACTGCTGCTTTAAAATCAATGATAATGTTTACGATAAAGGTTACTACCTTGCGGATGGAATCTACCCAGATTGGCCGGTATTTGTGAAATTGCTATCCGAGCCTCGCGGTATGGACGAAAAACACTTTGTGAAGATGCAAGAGGCCTGTCGTAAAGATGTTGAGCGGGCTTTTGGAGTTCTCCAATCTCGCTTTGCAATTGTATCTCGGCCGGCACGGGGGTGGATGCATCACAACTTGAGAAATATTATGAAGGCTTGTATAATCCTCCACAACATGATTGTGGAGGATGAGCGAGACTCGTACATCGATTATGCTTACGATAACAATCCTGCTGCAATCACCACCCCCGTCGAGGTTTCACGAAACGGACAAATCTCTTTTTCAGAATTTCTTGATAATTTTCACAATATGAAAGATTTAGAAAACTACCTTCAGCTGCGAAAGGACCTCATCAAGCACCTGTGGGATGTTAAAGGACGAGATGGGAGGGAAGAATGATTGGGTTCTTATTTCATTTATTTGTAATCATCCATTTATTTTTTACGTTCAAGCAATGACAAATGAGCAATTGAGAAGAGATTTTTTATCTTGTAATACTTCTTGAGTAATGAGAATAAAGAGAAAAAATAATTGATTGCGAGCATTTATCTTGAAAGCAATAAAAAACGGGGAAAAAAGAAGCAGGCAACAGCAGAAACGAGCACACAACAGACAAGTTGGCAGTGATGATGAGCAGTTGAATCCAAGATTCTATTGGGTGGACGAGCTTGCTTGCTTGCGAAGGTTAGCAAGGATCTCCTTCTTCTTCAACTTGAAGAACTCCTTTGAGTCTTCGTCAAGATTGGAGAGGTCTTGATTAATTATCTTGACTTGAGATTTGGTTGCACCGTTGTTTGCAATCATTCTTAACGATTCAGCCTCCAACTCGAAGATGTTGTTTTGGCGAGTCGTTTCGTTAGCCAAGTTACTGTGAGCAAGCGCAATCTTCTCTTTCCAATCTTCGTTTTTGGTGTTGAGTGTATCAATCATTTTTGCCTTCTTTCTTCCAATCGGACGGTCAAGATCATTGGCCGATTCCATGTCGGACGCAACTTCAGAAACAGCGGTAGACAAAAGAGGTGCCTCGCTGCTTGGGCTTCGAGCTCGTTTCTTTTTGGTGACTTCTTGCGACTTCTTGCTGTTTTCGTCAATGTAAGAGCACCATTTCGGCTCTTTTATAAGACGATTGTAGCACGCGAGATGCTTGAAAGGACATTTCTGGTCTTTGGCAAAAAGTTGGAGGGCTCCATTCAATTTGTCTTTGGTCAAAGCACCGCTTTGGTTGAATTGCTCGATTTGGTTGACGCAGGCACGGAACTTGTTGATCATCCTCTGCAAAACTCCCCAGCGAGACTTCAAGCTGCCCGCGGTTCGGTTAGATTCAGGAACCTCTTTCTTGTACGTTATAGCGACTCGTTTCCAGAAAGTGCCGCCGTCCTGGTCGGTGCCAACAATTGGATTGTCAGTGATTCTGATCCACGACACGCAAAGACCATAGTCCTCATTTGCCTGATAGTTCCCCGTCTTTTTTTTCGCGCCTTCCTCGTTCTCTTGAGAAGCTGCAGTTGGACTCTGGGTGACTTGTTTGGTCGGTTCAACTTGATTCATTGGGGTTGGTGATGGAGGGAATTCTAAGTCGATGACTGAATCAAGAAAAATGTAGGTATATAACAGAAGAAAAATCAGCATTTTTTGTTGATCAATTTGAGAAGTATAGAAAACGCACACTCATCCAATGTGGGGTCAATGTTTGCCATGGGAATCAGTTGAAGCAATCAATGGTTTGTTGTGTCGTAGGAAGAAATCGATGGATTTTTGGATGTGGTTGCGTTGAATTTTGGGGGATTTGGGGATGGCAAATCACAAGAATTGATCTGTGATACTTGTGTTTTGAGATGCTATCATGATCCTATATATGAGATCCGTATAGAAGCGGAGGGGGGAAATCTTAAGTTTTTTGGAGCTTTAGCAGCCCCGGTGGAGCTGCTAAGTTGTGTTTGGGGTGCTATTTTCTGTATAGCACCGCTGTTTAACACCCGCGGTGGAGATGCTCTCAGTCAACCCAACGCCCACCATATACGACATGTCACGCGCACGTTGACTCGCTGCAGCCTGCAGGGTCCCCAACTTTAAAGCCTCTCGATCAAAGGCTCCCGGCACCCGGGCCGACCCGCGTCAGGCAGGACGTGTAAGGGTTCCGGGGCATAGGCCGCAGGCCTTGCGAGAAGTTTGGCGCGTTGTCTGAGAATATCAGCACGGTTCATGGATTACACCACAACCAATCAATCGTCACATGATTGCAAGTCACATATCAAAGTAAAAAGGCAAAGACTTATAACCTATCAGCACCAAAGCAACAATGGGCAGTCACTGTGAAACTAACAGATGTTGGTAAAGACTAATAAGGCCCCGTTTGTCAGCGTCATAAATATCAGCGTAATAATGAGCAATTAATTCAATAAAAAGTAAACCACTCAACATTACCAAACCAAATTTTTATTCAGTAAAGTTGAGCTACTCCTTTCAATATTTCCATCAAAAAAATGAGGTTTTAGGCAATCTTCATCACCATAATACAAATATTATGCTCATAACCCTTATTAAGCAAAATATTGCAATTTTTAGGCTCAAGATCACCAAAACTGTCGGTTTTCTTCATCATTCTATTGAGAGGAGTTGTTCTACTTCCCAGAATAAAAATTTGGTTGAATTTGGTTGAAGAGTTTAGTTTTTATTAAATTAAATTCTCAATATTACGCTGTTTTTTATGACGCTGACAAACGGGGCCTTATAAGTGTTGGTATTGTAACTAAAATGTGGTCAGTTAATTTACTGATACATATCTGCCAACATCCATAAGGGAATTGAATCGCCAACCCCTGTTATTTGAAGGAACAACCCCCAATTATTTTGTGACGTTGTGACGACTGGCTTTGGACGTCCCAGGATGGTCCAGAAGTAGTATCTCTGGTCCTGGACATAACAGGGGGTTGCGGATACAATTTAGTTCCGCAGACTGGGGGTTGTCCATTCAATTTTTCCCAAGCCTGGGTTTTCAAAAAATCCACGGGTTCCCTGGGGGTTGCAGCTTTGTTTTGAGCATTGATTGTTGTGTGATGACCCCCTAGCCAAAAAAAACCTTCACAGGAGCCTTGCGACCTTCAATAAAACACTGCAATCACCCAGAAAACCCCTTGAAACGCCATAGACTATAGCCTCCTACCAAACGCATCAAACCCCCCTAAAGCAACCCCAGACCCCTTCCAAACCCCCAAAATCCTTGGAAAGATAGATGAGCTGATTGTTTTAAATTGACCCAAGAATTAAAGAACCATACTAGATCCAACAGAATGGTTTATTAGCTTATGTTTTTTTACTTGAGCTAATAAAGGCTATAAAATGTGATGTTTTTTTTTTTTCTTTTGCATCAGAAATATGATATCTGTGCTGGTTTTTTTGGGACCCAAATATTGAAATAATGAAGCAGAAGAAAATGAAAGAGGGGAGTTATTCTTTGATTGAAAAGTAAATGTGAGAGATATGTTCATTGTGTCTGATACAAATCAAAATAAATGTAATGAAAATAAACTAAAATGTAAACTAAGTATGTGCTGTGGAAGATGTTTGAAAAATAAGGAAAACAGGATGATTGACTTCTTGATTTGAGGGTTTTTGAGCAAGGGAAATGTAACATGAAAGTTCCTTGTTCAGGAATGTGTGGAAAAATTTATCTGATGTAGATACAATGGTTTAGATTGTAAGGGAATAATGGACTGTGGAAGATAGCTGAAACAGAATAAACAGATGACTTTCAAGCTCACCAAAATTGGTTGGTGATATCAAGGGGACGTGTCAGATTCAAAGCTGTAAATCTTCCACAGAATTTCATTTTGAATTTTTACTGTGTATGGGAAGTGATATAAAAAATAAATCAATATGCAAGACACCTGTGAGAGGTGCTTGCAATGTTAAAATTTTAACTTAATTTTAACAAGAAATCTCCCGGAAGAAAAAAAATTTGGCAAGCAAGAATCAATATTTCTTATTGTGAACCCCCTTAATTGAAAAAGAGGGAAAATAGGATGGTTAACATGTTATTTCATTTTTTTCGACTATGGGTCATGTCACATTAAAGAGTAACAACCAGGACCTTGTCAAAATAATTCATTTTTCATTATAGCATGCTGCATGGTGGATTTATTTGAATCTTGATGTTAAAGATGTTTCCAATGCTCTTTTTGCCTTTTTTATCATATAATTTATGTGGTGTAATGATGTGTATAAACCGTTGAGTGATGGTTTAAACAAAAAATCACTGGCGGCGGCATTTTAGCCAAACTAGGGAACTGTGCGGCATAGCCGCGCAGAACAATGAACACTCACAAGCACTGCTTCCTGCAGTGCACTCAACAATAAACCTTGCCAAAACCCATAAACCAAGAGTTGTTGCGTGCATGCACCGGAATAAGGTGTCCCTTGTAGGTAGAAGGTTGGCCTGGCTGACAAGTCACCTGGACAGCTCAAAAAGCGGTACATAGTGTGGCAATATGATATAAAACTGGGCCATCAAGCCCGGATAGCGGAAAACTCTTGTTCCCACAGATAACTTGTAGCCCTTTGCAGCCTCATGGGGTAAACTGTCTTCTTCTCCCATTACCAGTTTTGTGGGTGAGGACACGTGGTTGCGCTCCCCTGCTGAGAATGCAAGGGCAATGGTTGCAACGGAGTCAACAAGAGCAAGGTTGCTTGCGGTGACTGGGGACCCATTAGAGGTGCATGGGCAAGCTTGTCAGGGTAATCAATGGTTTTCCCGGCCTCTTCAAACCTGTTAATAAGGACCAAGGAGTTGAAGAGGCATGGATGGCAGTTGCAGGAAGGAAGGGCCACAAGCAGCTTGCCAATGGGCTGATCCAGCGTGCCAGCCTTTTGCATCCGGCCCCGCTCTGTCAGTCCAACACCCCTCAAAGAAAAAGACACACTTTGTGCGTTCAATGGGGCCTGTTTGCATGGAGCTATGGGTGAGTTGCATGGTGCAGTGTACACCTACAACCTGGATGCGGGCGGATCTGATGGCTGTGAAACGGTAGCACAAAGAACTGAGCCAAGTGGATACATTAACGGTTGATAACTGAGACTTGCGCAAGTATCACTAGAGGTTAGGGTTCTTCAACTGGGTTACACGGGCTGTGCAGATTACTGCGCATGACAAGAATTTGGGTGGAGCCTAGATTCCAATCAACAGAAATGGCAGGAATTGCACTGCAGCAGTTGCCGGTTTGTGGAACCAGGTCATGTCCTGGGGCAGTTTCAGGGATGTTGCGCTCACTGATCATAACAAAGCACAGCATGTGCCTTCCACTGGCATTGGAACTGCATTTTGATGGAAATAGTCAACAGGTCAGGGTCTGAGATAGCCAAGAGGCACTTGCATGGCTGTTGTTCATGCCCTGGGATTAACAAAGGATGTAATGGAGACACTATTAATGGAAAAAGGAAGTCCATATTGGTGGTGGAGGTAAGGGAACCTGGCTTTGCTTTTGGTTGCCCGGCTGGCAGCCATGTATAGGTTATTATGTGTCCCGGTATTGGAAACTGACACCGGACTGATTAATGTGATTAAAGGAACCCAACAAAGTGGTTTGCAAGAAGAATGATGGCTTCATGTATACAGAGATGGAATAGAACTATATACATGAAAGCTGTCAGCCATCTACTAGTACAGTGTACAGTGTAGATGACTAACAAGCCAATTAGGCTAACAAGTAAAGACACACTTACCAATAGGGATAGTGTGAGTTATAGTCACCTATATTGGTCTGCGTAATTCCTGGTATTAGAAAGAGCAAGGTGCTTGTATATACGTATATAATAAGACACACAAGCTGTTGTTTTCTAGGATCTACTAAGCCCGCCTACCTTACTTATTAAAAGTGACTGGGGCTTTTAGTCCTCTTCTTAGTTTCCTTCATTCTCTTATCCCTTCATACTTTCATCTTCTTTCATCCATCTGTCTTCTTTCCGTTATCACTCTTGTTGCCTTGTCATCTCTATGCTTACTCTTAGAGTAAGTATACATCTTTGATCTCTTCACATCTTCAAGCTGTGTAGCTAAGAGCCTTATCTGAATTCTTCTAGAAGAAGTTATAGCTATTGCTGTGGTACAGAAGTTGATTGGCCTATTGAAGCGACTGTTTAGTGCTACTTCCCATTCAACCTATGGTCACCAAAGAGACGTAGGCTGACAAAAACATAGGGCACAAAGGTGGCTAGCTGAGTCTCACTATGTGAGCCCTAACCAGGTCACAATAGTGATAGGGCAACATGTGGCCATAACTTACAGGCAGCATTCATTTTTGTATTGGGCTTAATGCATGCACTAACACCGCTTTGTTGATTGGAGACATGAATGAACATAACTTTTGCAGAGGTTGCTTCAACCGGAATGTACTGTAATATTGGAGAAATCTTTACTTTATTGCATTAGTACATTCATAAAAGGTTCAATAGAAGTAAAAAACTAACATAAAGAAAACTAGTAACACGCTAACAATACAATGATGAAATGAAGTAGATACCTAATGACATAAATGAGAGTACGTGAGTTTCTACTATGACCACACAAAACAATAAAGCCCCTCACACACTAGGACTTTCACAACTTACTAGCCTGATTGATAATGAATACATGATAAGTTAAACTTGAATTCAACACATAAAACACATTAGGAACTTTAAATACCTGCCCACAAGCTAGAACTAGTTCCTCCTAAATGTGTTGAGTGTTTATCAATGAGGGTTTTGATATTGAGAAAATAAACGTGTTTGGAAGAAAACAATTTGGTTGAATTGAATTGACTTTGATGATGTTTGAATACAATGATGAGTTTTTGGAAGAGAGATTGAGAAATACAGAAGGGGGAATGATTTTTTGTTGGCAAGTGAGATTGAAATTGGTTCTTTTAGAACTTGAGGATCTGAGCTTTGACGTGGGCATTGACTACATAGTCTGAATCAAATGTGTTTGGCTTTTCAGGTTTGGGGTACCCAAATATAACTCTTCTCCTAAATACACACATTGATTAAATGTAACTGTTTGAATGCCATCGCTAGTTTTATCTTGCCCAAAGGTTTGGTCAAAATGTCTGCCAACATGTTGACAGTGGAAACTGGTTCAATCAACATGACTTTCATTGAAGTGAGCTGGCAAAGATATTGAAATCTAATTTAAATATGCTTAGTTTTTGGGTTAAACTGAGCTTCTTTTGAGATAATGACTGCTCCAGAATCATTGTTATAAATTCCCGGAACTTCAATCTTGATGTCAAGGCTTGTAATCAGGTTAGACATCCATTTCAGCTGCTTGGCACACTTGTTGATTGAAATGAATTCTGCTTCAGTGGTTGACTGCGCAACAACAGGTTGCTTCTTTTTTGTCTAAGAGATTGGATTCCCATAGAAACATATAACATAGCCCAACATAGACTTTTTAGTCACCAACAATGTGCCATAATCCGCATTGGCCCACCCAACCAGTTGTGTTCCTTGATCAGATGACTTGAGAAACTCAATGCCAATGTTGATGGAACCAAAAATGTACCTCAGTACATGTTTGATCATTGACCAATGTGCAACAGTAGGATTACTGGAGAATTGTTCCAAGAAATTGATGGTAAAGGCTAAATTGGGTCACGTGTGGAGAGCTAGGTAGTGGAGCATACCAACTGCTTTTTGCATCATTTTCACATCAATGCTGGGAAACTTGGATGCAATTACACGGTGAAAACTAAGTGGCAATGTTGCTTTGACAGATGTTGCATTGGTCATACACCACAAAAATTTGTAATTTTACCCAAAGAAAAAACTACTGTTTGGGTTAAGCAAAATGTATTTTTGTTAACAAAATGGCTCAGTAATATAAATTGAGCAAAACTGAGCATGCTCAGCAAAATCACCTCAAGTTTCCAGAATGAATAAAAATGATTTCTGCTCATTTTGTATAAAAAAAATGCTGAGCATGCTCAGTATAACTTATTTTTCACTTCTGACCATTTGCTGTAAAATTGGTTATATGTTTTTCCCATCCCAAGTTCACATTTTCTTTCTGGGTAAAATTGAAAATGTTTGTAGTGATATCAAACTAGTCTAGAATCTTTTGAGCAAAATCAGATTGGTGAACGAGTAAACTTCCATTGGCTTGCCAATCAAATGTGTACTCAAGGTGTTGATTTGGTTGTTCTTTTGCCTTAAGCAAGTAGTTTTTCTTCAAGTCCTCAATAAAACACTCCACAGCCAGTTTAGACTCTCCCACTATCAAGCCATTGTTAACATGCATATGTAACAAGATTGACTTGTCCTTTCTGTGAAACAGGGCATTGTTAATAATGCATGGCTTAAATCCAATACTATCCAGATTCTGGATGAGATGTGCCTTCCACATACAAGGTGCTTGCTTTGTTCCATAGAGCAACTTCTGGCGCTTCCAGACCCACAACTTTTTCCCAGGATCCGGATGCTCAAAACCAATTACTTGCAAAACATATATATTTGCGTTGATATTACTGTACAAGAAAGCAGTCTTGATGTCAAACTGAAACACCGCATATCCGTGATTCATTGCCAAAGAAGGCATTATTTTGAGGGACTCATTCCGCGCAACTGACAAGTACGTTGTGGTGTTCCATTCCCGCTCCAATGCCAAAGAGGTACATTTCATATATTACAAGTTCACTTACAGGATGTACACTAGAACAGGATACAAGAGGAGGAATATCAGGGAGGAGTACAGAAGGAATCCGGAAGAATACACAATACACCAACATCACAGAATCAACAACAAGGAAGAGTTACACCAACAGCAAGCAGGAAATACGGACGATGGTAGCAGTACAAGGAGCGGACACAGGGGGAAGAAGGGGAAGAAGGACCAGGAGGAGGAGAGGCCTAGAACCTGAACAGGATGGAAGCTGGAAGGATTGGAAGAAAGAAGGGGTGATGGAAGGTGTTTCAGCCCCTGGATGGAAGGATAGAAGAAGGAAGAAGAAGGGGCTGTGTTGCACACAGTACAGGGGGGGAGTGGGCACAGAAATGATGTCATGCTGTGCAGATATGATGTCATGCTGTGCAGACATGAAGTCATGCTGTGCAGAAATGATGTCATGCTGTGCAGCAATGATGTCATGCTGTGCTGAAACCATAGCAACAAGGAGCAGGCTGTGCAGCTGACCAGTTCACCTGCAGCATAAATCCCTCAAAGGACCTTCCCTTGGAGCTAAATTCCCTCATCTTTTCCTATATAAGGAGGACATTTCCCCACCACTGTTGTTTTCTTTTTTCTTCAGCCACTTACTAAGAGAGTATAGTGTGTCTCACCAGTCATCAAGTTAGTCATCAAGTGTAGTCATCAAGTGTAGTCATCAGTGTTATCAGTCAATAAGTCAATCAATCAGTTATCAACCCCAACAATAAAAACATTTCTCAAACCCCCAATCAATCAACAAACAACCCAATCAATCAATCAACAAACAAATCAATCAATCATCAACAAACTCAACAATCATCAACAATCACCTGCAATAGTCCAGCACACTATTGCACGT
Organism: Puccinia coronata f. sp. avenae; assembly: GCA_002873125.1. Taxonomy (NCBI): domain Eukaryota; kingdom Fungi; phylum Basidiomycota; class Pucciniomycetes; order Pucciniales; family Pucciniaceae; genus Puccinia; species Puccinia coronata. The sequence goes on along the minus strand of PGCI01000054.1, from coordinate 10,032 downwards.
TCACATAATCAATCCCACGGTTCAATTATCCATATCATTAGTTATAAGCGGTCTACTCAAATACAACAACGTATAAGGTCTAAGTCTGATTGAGATTACTATACTTAGTAAACTTAATCTTGAAATCAGCCATTTCTATTTTTATATTGATTTTAAGATTCCTTACAAAGGGTATAGTATTTATAAAGGGGCAGGCCAATAAACCACCCGTAAACTGACTGTTTTAGCCTTTCAACCTAACTCACCAGTTTATTTCCCCCAGCCAGATCTTTACCAAATATTATCATTTGTCCCACAGGAGTCCTACAACGTTTTGAAATAATGTATCATATGTTCCTGGTGATTGCCAAAAACAACCCAGTGTGTCTTATGACAAACACCCTTGTTGAACTCATTCTTCTTCCTTGTATGCAGCCACATTAAGGTTGATGGTGCACACGCAGGTGGCGCGCACCTAGCGCCCCTCATTTGGGAAAAAAGGGGGGTGGCGCGCCTTTCTACCCAATTATTTTGTGAGGGGCCAACTGATGCTGGGAGACTCTGGGAGCGTCTATGAGATTTTCCCCCGGACGTGTCCCCCGGGTATCCCCCATCTTTTGGGTTTGGATTGTCACTATTTGCATGCCAAAAAACCAAGGAATGTGCTGAAACTTCATTCAGGGGGACAAATTCAATAAAATAAATGAATAAACCCTTAAAAGAAAAAGTAAAAAGCCTCAAAAACAATAAAAGATGACCCCCCACAGCAGTTTTTGGCAGAGCCCAGAGCGCCAGGGCGCCGCCTGCCAAGGGCGCCATGCTCTGCCCAATGGGAAGGTGCCCCTGGGTGCGCACCTGTCCCAATTGTTGCACCGTCAACCCTAAGCCACATCCTGCCTATGATCTTGTCATCTTCAGGGCGTGGCACAAGCAATCCGGTATTCTTCATTTGCAAGTAGTCAAATTCTGAAGCCATTGCATCACTCCAAGCCGTTTCTGCATCTTGATCATTCATTGCATCATTAATCATGACCGTTTCAGTGAGAGAAATTTCTGGAAATTCCTCATCAAGAATAAAGTTTAGCTCCGGCAAGTCCTTATCCCTGCAACAAGAACCTTCAATGATGTTGGATGGGTGTCAGCCTTGGAGACAAAAATGTTTCCCATAAGTCTTCAACAATGTTCTCTTCTTATTCTACTCTTCAATGCTATTATCCTCATATAATAATATCTATACTTTGTTATGTATAAGTGTGAAGTAATTCACTACAAAGTTCACATAACATCTAATCATTTTAAGTTCAACTTCATAATGCATATTCATTTTGATCAACATGGTTCATCCCCCTCAAAGTTGGGCAGACAAAAATTTTCATCATCACTCCTCAACCACAACTTAGAAGAAAAACAGAACACTTTGGACAACCACTCCTCACTACTCAATAACCAAGATCCCATCATTTCCCCTTGTTGTGTTGTTGTGGTCATCTGGTGTCACCTCTTTGTATAGTAAGCAGCTTGCCAACTTTGATAGTGGGAAAGTCTAGATTGGCTGTGGAGTGTTTTATTGAGGACTTGAAGAAAAACTACTTGCTTAAGGTGAAAGAAAAACCAAATCAACACCTTGAGTACACATTTGATTGGCAAGCCAATGGAAGTTTACTCGTTCACCAACTTCTTCAAAGTTCCTTGTGAGCTTTGATCTTATCCACCTTATTCTTTCTCCTCTTTCTCATCATCATAAAGAGGCACATTCACATCCATAGCGCAAAAAGAATATCTTTTTCATTTTACTACAGTGGAGCTACCCCCCATCCACTCAGGTTTCCTTATAAGTAACCTTTGCCTCTGGCATAAACAATAAGGCAGTCTCTGACTGTACCTTCTTCTGCTTCTCAGGTTGAAGAGACTGTGGCTCTGCACAGTTCTGCACTTGCTCCCTACCAAGTTTGAGCTCTTATACTTGTCTTAAAAGAAACTCATCATTCTTCTTTCAATTCTTCCTCCTCCTCTTTTGTTCCCTCATTTTCACTGAAATAAACTTTGTTGTCCACCATTCTTGTGTCCTGCTGTCACATAAGAGACCCAGGCTGTCAGCCTTAGAGACAACAATGTTGCCCAAAAGGCTCCAACAGTGCCTCTCTCAGATTCCCCTTAATCCAAGCTTCAATTTCATACATCACATGTGTCATAGTTATGTTGCATTATTCCACTGAGGAGTGGAATAATATTCTAAGTTCTAATTATTTTCTAAGTTCTATTCATATTGCATATATTCACTTTGATATCCTGAGTTCATCTTCCCCACGTAACTCAGAAGGACTGGACTCAGATCTTTCAACCAGAACCACCAGTACACCAACTGAACAAGCTTTTGGACAACCTTCACTACTCAACTCACTAAGGTCCTCCCACTCCCTCACTATTCAGTGTTCATTTGGGGTCACCTTCCAGTTGACTAGTAAGCTTCTTTCCAATCTCTTCTTCTCTCAACCAGTTTTCTGCTTGCTTGATCACAACTCTCTTCATACTTCATATTGGACATCAAAGAGGCAATCATCATCTGTAACAACTTCATTTTTCTCTGGATTTTCTGTGGGCTTTTGAGCAATTAAACCCACATAGGTTTTCCTCTAAAGAGCCTTGATCAGTTTCCTTTGATCTAAAAAAATGGGCAGCTGAAGAGTGTCAGCTTGCTACTCTTCAGAGACAATCTAACAAAGAGTACATGAAAAGATAAAATCATAATAAATGCATTGAAAATTAGAAAATAAATTGTATTACCAAAGTTAGAGACATTATTACATGTGTAGGAATTTCTCTCACTTTGTAATGCATTATGGCTTTGTCATGTATAAATACAAAATAAGAATAAACATTGAAATACCCTGTCAAAATCATGGTTTACACAAAATATTACCATAACTCTTAAACCTTAAAGAAAACTTAGAATATTATGGCAGATTCTTAATCTACATGCAAAATAACCTAGGGTATCCCACTCATGGTACCCCTAATTCTCACTCCTTCACTCCTTTTGGCCATTTCCCCCACTTATAGGATTGCACGGCATATATGCGTAACATGTTGGTTGACTATTATGATACCAACTGGGAAATGACCAAAAATTGACGTCATTTCGAGGTGTTGTGTGAAATGGCCGAGTTAGGCCCAAATGGGGTTTAATGTTCCAACCCCGCGCACTGGTTACACAAGTTGGCCCAATTCACTAAAAACCCCGCATGAACTACACAAATACATGTTACTGAGGCAGCATGTATGTAACTAGGTTTCAGGAACCTTGCATCATATATATAAACAAAGTTTCCGCTTTTAAAACCTTAATTACACATGTGTAACACCTGTAGCGTGGCCCAGTCTCAATATTTGTGGCCCTTTTCAGGCGTAACCACTCCTTCAATGCTACTGTTGACTAAAGCAAGCCAGTAGTATTGAACCAGGTTTGTCTACATGGTTATTTGGCGTCAACAAACTCATCATAACCTTGTGTATTCACCCATAAGCAGCTGTGGCTTTCCCTTTTGGTCCAAACTAGCATAACAATGGCCTGGTTTGGTTTGAAATGGGCCACACCTGCAATTGAGGCAAATTACCACGCACACAGTGGCCCAAAATTGATATTTAAAGAGCTTTGTTTGCCCACTTTTGACAATCCCCATCATCTTTTATCATACCAGCATATACCAACGCAATCAACCAGCCTTTACACTAGTTATTAGCCTTGTTATACCTGTTATATTGGATCATCACCTCAAACAACAATTACCACGACAAATCCCCAGCTTTCCAATCAATTCTTGACTACTTTTGACGCCTCAAGATCCCTGCCAAGCTTGAAGAAGACCCCTTTGCGTGGATTTTAGCATTAGTGAGTAAAATTCCCCGTAGCACTTCTTTCTTTGTCATTTCTGGGTGTACTCCTTGTCAAAGGACCAGATAATTAGAGTACCCCTGATATTTCAGGATCTAATTCATAGAGGGAACCGTAAACACCCCTGTAACTTAGACCTCTCTTTGATAAAAAGCTTTTGCTTTTTGTTATATTTCTTTCTCCTTTTTTCTACTTTACCCCATTTCACCATGAGACCCACGCGTGAAACTACCTTTTCATATCTTTGCACCACGTGTAGCTAGAAGAACTTTGTTCTTGGCATCACGTAGGCTGACAATTGGGGGTCTGGCCGGGAAATTATCTTTTAAAATAGATAAAACCCTGGTTTTTCTTTTTTGCTATATTTTCTACGCAAAACCTTCTCCATGAAACAATCAAACCTTTTCCAAAAATAAATAAAAATCAGTCAAAACCATTCAAAAAAAATCTTCTCACATTTAAATTTGTGTCTTTTCATCATAGTGCATCCTTCAGAAAACTTTGAACTAATTCAGCATTACTTGAAACTTCTCAGATTGCGCAAAGAACAAGAACTAGCCAATTATCAACCTTCAGCTTGGGAACTCCTCAGCCAAGAAGAAAAGCTTGAAATTGTCAATAAGTGCCTTATACTTAGAGAAGAAGAAAGAATCACCAACCTCCTTTACCTCAATTTGCTTAACCGTAAAAACAAGGAGAAGAAAAGACTTTTCTACCTAGAAGCTGCCAAATTAGCCAAAAGTAAGCTCTGGCTATTGCATCTTTTATTAAAAATCAAAAAAATAACACCTTTTTACGCCTGAAAACAGTGTCTGCTACCTCCAACAGCTGTGCCACTACTCCTTCAGGTCAAACAGAAGTAGCTAGCGCCAATAACAGTTAGTCCTACTTTTTACGCCTTCTCACTTCAAAACCACCTCACAAAAACCCTAGCTCACATCTCCTACAGTGTCGACCAGGTCCAATAAACCAGAGCTCGCAGGAATTTTGCCCGCTCCCACAAGAAGCAAGCGCTCAAGCTCAGTTGGAGGAAAGAGTCAACAGCCTGAAGCTGCAGATGATCACAAGGAAAGAAACAGCGCCTCAAGTCCCAGCGCAGGAAGCCATGGACTTAGATCACCCTCCCTCAACCTCCTTGGCCAATACCCAGACACGCCCCAAATCGCCGGATATACAAGTCCTCAACAAAGAAGAGAAGATAAAGCTCTTGGTGAAAGAGCACATATTGCTTTGGAACCAATCCGTGGAAGCCCAGACCAAGGGAGCTACAGAGGAACTCAAGGTCTTACTGAACAGTGCCCAAGAGACGCAGAAATCACTTCAGAAATTGATTCCCAGGAAGGAAGTAGAAGAATACGTCAAGGGATGGAACCCCTGGAAAGTCAAAGCAGAAATCTTTCCCAGTCCCAAAGGAAAAGGGAAGAAGCTCAGCAGCAGTTCACAAGAGATGAGGGGTCATTACAACAATCCTCAGAAGTGGAAGCAACTCACCTCTTTGGGCAAAACTCTAATGTCGGCGTACAACAGCATGTGAATGGTAGAATTATGAATGCTCTTTTAGATTCTATTGTTGTAGCCAATGATAACATTCAGACCTTGGACGTAAACAGTGAGACTAATTTCAAAACCCTTGTACATAAAATTGAAATTAATTCTCAGAATATTCAGAAAGCCGTTGTTGAGCATATAAATTCCATGTTTAACAAACCTTTAACAATTTCTTCAGACATCAAGACTGCTATTGCTGATGAAATACTTGATACTATGAAGAAAAGTGAGAATACGTGCGCCAAATTGGCCAAAACAGTCACCCAGCTTACAGATGACTTGTCTGGAAATGCAGATTACATCTTGAAGAACATCAAACAAGATGTAATAGTTGAACAACAGACCAAGAACAGAGATGATTTTGACGCTGTTAGAGATTTAATGATCCAACAGAATGTCAGGATTAACAACTCTCTTGAACAAATGAGTGCCCAATTTACTAGGCAATTAGAGGTGATCAGAAATGAAATAAAAGGAATTGCTGTGCAACCCCCTTCTGCTACACCTCCTGGTAATCCTGAGAGAAACTCTCCCCCCCACATGAATAATAACACACCACAATTCAACAATCCTTATATGAGGAATGAAGTACCATATCCTTCTCAAAGGAAGCATAGCCATAGAGCTCCAACAGCTGCTTATGGAGGATCCATGTCTATGGATTACGCAACCTTGAATAAGCTGTTACCTCCCATAGCTGACTGGCCTAAGTTCTCCGGCAAAGGAGACTATGATCATTTAAATTTCATCAAATACATTGATCATATACTTGTTTCCTACAGCGCCACAGATGAGATAGCCATAGCTAGACTTCCGCGCCTATTTGAGGGAGTTGCCCTAGATTGGTTTGTTACCAAACAAGAAACTGTTGGTCAACAGAGCTGGAGTACGTGGAAAGACTTGATAAAAGCCCAGTTTGGAACTAGACTTTGGGAGAAAAAGGTTAGAAGAGCCTTTGAAACAGATTATTTTGATCCTCTTAAGCACAAACCCCACAAGTGGTGTTTAGCGCATAAGAAAAGGATTGACTGCATCTACAAAAACCCTACGCAATTGGAAATTAATGATAAAATCCTCAATCAATGTAGAGGTAATCTAGAACATCAAATCTGTTGTAGGATAGCTGATATGGATACTGACTTATCAGAATTAATTGGTGTCATGGAGGAAGTCATTGAAATGACTGGGATTAGTAGAAAGTATAAGGATAATTCTTCTGAAAGGAAAGATACTACCACTAGACCCGAAAGCGGCAAGGAAAAAGAATCTAATCCGTCTGACATTTCTGCTAGGAAAGCTTATAACTGCGGAGAAAAGGGGAATAAAAGTCCAAACTGCCCTAGCCCCAAAAAGAAAATCTATAATGTTAATATGGAAGTAAGTAATGAAGAGGATACCCAATCCAATTTTGACCTGATACCTACTGATCCTGAAGACTATCAGTATGGTAATAATCCAGATGATCTCACGCATGAAAGCATCATTGGCTTTCACGTGATTCAAGCGGACATTGGCAATGATTTGCTTATCAACTCCATTCATGGAGATTCCAATTTACTGCAGAAATGGGATTCATCCATGAATGTTGGTCACGTTTCTGACACTAAATTGCTTACTAATAAACCAGAAGCAGGTATGAGCTATAAAATGGGTAAGACTAGTTATACTACTGTCTTATTTAAAGGAGAAGAAGTAAGTGCATTATTGGATGTAGGAGCCTTCTGCTCCTGTACCAGCGGTAATTTCTTAGATTCTTGTTTCCCTAGTTGGAGAGAAGTCATGTTGCCTATTCCTAAAGCTAAATTTAGCAGTTGCAATTCTGCAATGAAACCTTTAGGCGTAGTAACAATGCCTCTTGTCTTCCCTCATTCTAAAGGATCACTTAGATTGAGTGTGGAATTTGTAGTTTTACAAGATGCCTTGTGTGAGTATCTTATCATAGGTAATGACACCTTTTGCATGTATGGAATTGACATCTTCCAGAGTAAGAACAGGTTTTACACAATAGGTGGTGACTGGAAGAAGAAGTTCCTTATCTGCAATCTACACGTCAAAATTCCTGATCCTGCTCCAGTGAACACTTTACGCGTGAGCAAAGAACTTCAGGACTTCAAGAATGAATACCTTGATCAATCCTCCGTAAGTGACATTCTTGATGACAAACAAAAACTTGATGTTCTTCAAGCATGTTACAAGAACAAAGAAGCCTTCTGTACTACGGAAGAGCCTATTGGTAATGTCACGGGTCATGATATTAAAATAGAACTGACCTGCAGCCCTCCTTACCCTCCAGCTCTTCGGCGTGCTCCATACCCTTCTAGTCCCAAATCTAGAGAGGCTTTAGACTCACATATTAGAGAATTGGTGGATCTTAAGGTTATTAGGAAAGTGGGTCATAATGAACAAGTGGAGATCACCACTCCTGTTATTATTGCATGGCATAATGAAAAATCCAGAATGGTGGGTGATTTTAGAGCTTTGAACAATTACACAAAAGCTGATTATTTTTCCATTCCCCGTATTGATCACTCACTTCATAATTTATCTAGATCAAAGTACATAACCACAATGGATGTGCTCAAGGGATTCCATCAGATACCTATTGACCCTGATAGTAGGCAATTTATGCGCATTATTTGTCATTTGGGCGTATATTTTGGTATTAAGAATGCCCCCTCTCACTTCCAGAGAATGATGGATTCTGTGTTTGGATCATTTATCCGCCAAAATTGGATGATGATTTACATAGATGACATCATCATATATTTTGACGACTGGGATGTACACTTGGAAAAGATAACTAAAGTGTTAGAAACTGCTATAAAAGCTGGCCTTAAGATGTCCATTAAGAAATGTAATTTTGGATATGGTGAACTAAAAGCGCTAGGAAGAGTGGTTTCTGGCTTAACTTTGGCTATTGACCAAAACAGGGTTGCTGCGGTATTATTGAAGCCAATGCCTCAGAATATTACGGAACTACAGTCCTTTCTTGGCTTTTGTAGTTATTACAGACAGCATATCCCCAAATTTGCCAATATTACCAAGAGTTTGTATGAAATTTGCAGAAAAAATGTGATCTTTGAAATGACTCATGCACGTCTTACGGACTATGAGTTGCTGCGGGATCTGATGACTACTGCTCCGGTTTTAGCTCAACCTGATTACTCAAAACCTTTTATCCTGTATATTGATGTATGTTTAGATGGTTTGGGCGCAGCTTTGCACCAAGAGTTTCAAATTGAGGATAAACCAGTGGAAAAGCCTGTCCTTTTCATCTCTAGGCAGATCAAATCCACAGAAAGGAAATACGGCGCTAGCCAAATGGAATGCCTAGCTCTAGTTTGGGCACTTGAGAAATTGCATTATTACCTTGAGGGAACTAAGGTGGTAGTGGTCACGGATTATACCTCCGTAAAAACACTTATGAACATGAAAACGCCTAATAGGCATATGCTGCGCTGGCAAATAGCCATCCAGCAATACAGAGGATCAATGACAATTGTCCATAAAGCTGGAGCCAAGCACCGTAATGCTGATGGCTTGAGTAGATGGGCTTTACCTAATACTCCTGATAATCCAGCATGGGATGCTGAAGATGAAGACATATTTCCTATCTTAGGTATACATGTCTGTGATTTAGACATTGCTTTCTACAAACTCGTCCAATCTAGCTACAAGGATGACTTGGAAATGTTGAAGTTAATTGATATCTTGAGCAATTCAAATAGCCCCCCGGAGCTTATTGCTAGTCTACCTCCAGTTTTATCCAAACCTTACGCTGAAGGAAAGTTCACTTTACTTGATGGGCTACTTTACTATAGAAATAGGCATAGTAGTGTGTTATTCTTGTGTGACAAAGCACAGATTGATAACATACTCTATGAATGTCATGATAACATTAATTCTGGCCACTTTTCTGAAGACAGAACCGTAGAAAGAGTTAAACAAACCGCTTGGTGGATAAACTGGAAGACCATTGTTTCAGAATATATCAAAACCTGTGAGGTTTGTCAGAAAGCCAATAAAAGCAAACTGGTAAAAGATATGGTTTGTTGCAAAAAATTTCTGAACCTACGAATAAATGGGAGATAATTAATATGGACTTTGTCACGGGATTACCCCCTGGAGGTTCTTACTCTTATAATTCTGTCCTGGTAGTTGGAGACAGGTACTCAAAGAGAGCTAGATTCATTCCAAACCAGAAGGATGACATGGCTGTGGAAGTAGCTATGCTTTTCTGGAATAGAATTATGGCAGATGTTGGGGTTCCTAAAATAATCATTAGTGACAGAGATCCCAAATTCACATCTGAATTTTGGAGAAACTTACATGACATGCTGGGTACTAAATTAGCCTTTTCTACAGCTTATCATCCACAAACTGATGGTTTGGCTGAAAGAATGATTCAGACCTTGGAAGAAATGCCTTGCAGATTTTGCTCCTTTGGCTTAGAATTTAAGAACCACAATGGATACACACATGATTGGGTTACAATTTTGCCAGCACTGGAGATTGCTTATAATAGTAGCAAAAATTCATCCTCTCATGAGGTACCATATGTGTTGGAAAGAGGGTGGATTCCCAGAATGCCCAAAGATACCTTAAATGATAAA